>CACSLK010010322.1:810384-825330 GCA_902706635.1 Striga hermonthica
GAAGAGGAGGAGCTCTGCTCAGTAGGAGCAGCAGCTGAATAATGAATCAAGAGAATGAAAAGTTAGGGTTTGGAGTCACCTCTACTCCTTTATATAAGGGTAGAAATTCTCACTGGAAATACCTGAAATGCCCTGGTCGACTTACCTGAAGTGTCCAAAATGCCATGGTCGGTTCACATTCTGCCCACTCTCTGAGTCAGCACCTAGATTCCTTCTCATCTCATATAGATTCTCTAGCTCAGGAAGCCTTGCTACGATATGGAGGTAAATGTGAGTCGTTAGAGGTACTCTAAGTCGAGTTGGAGCCTTGTCGAGTCGACTTATGGTCCTGTTCGTATATCCGAGGCTCTCTAAATGCTTATTCGCCTTCTAGCGCGTAAGTCGATTTACACCAAGTCGACTTCCTAAAGTTGTCTTTTGATCGTCCCTAGGCCGGTGGTGATCTTCTTATGACTGATAGGCCATGTCGACTTTGGGAGGTATCGTCTTGACGATATTCTTGGCAGCGTCTGTCGAGTCGAGTAACTAACGCCTGAACCGGGTTATGATAATAGGGCTATATCATGTGCAATTAAATAAAAAGGTTGGGGTTTTTCTAGCAATTAAGCCTTTTATAAATAAAGCACATAACAAACAAATTACAGTCGGTAACTGCCAGATAAAGCAACTACACAACTGCAATCTTTGGAAGGACAAACCGAATGGACGCCTAGTCGAAGACGTACAACACACCCACAAGCTCCCGACAGGAGAATACAATTCCCAAAAGGAGAATAAACACCATCAACAAACAAAAACGAAAAACACTATCAACACAATAAAAAATTACTAGAATAATACCTCCCCACTGGCTAACCGGCAATCCCAGATCCTAGAGTCGTCACATCGGATAAGAAACAAGAAACTCCAAATCGAAGCCGACTAACCAGAACCCACCGAAAACCACATACCCTTCCAACGACAAGCACCTTCAAAAAATTCAGATTGCTAACATCAAGCCACGCCACACACCCACGGAAGACCACAACCCCCACCCCTATCCAAGGACGCCGCTGCCGGTGAAGCCCACCGATCCCAACACCAGAAATCGGAGGACCCATGCGTGAGTTGACTGCGAGACACCGACCCCAAAAAGTTGCCAAAGCAATGCTCGGAGCCGGCTGCGGAGGAAGAGCCAGCGACGCACTGGACCCCCTACTATGGCCACCGGGGAGCACGGAGAGACACCACACCAGGAGAGGGCTGTCAGGGCGCCATCCTACTACCGCCGACTCAAATCAAGATGAGGTAGCCAGGAAAAACGCCGACGGGAGGGCCCCGCTGAGATAAATTGACGTCGACCGAGTGGAGGTGAAAGGGGATCTGGGAAGGGTTTCATGATAGATGGGGGAAAAAAATGCTAGTAGTGAATCACTCAACACATTAATACTCATCATATTTTATATTTTTAGTTACAAAATAAACTACATTAGAAACTCCTACTTTGACATATTTTTAATGGAAAATTAGTAATACGCTAATACTCATTTATTTCATGTGAATTAAATACAAATGAACGAACAAAATATGCCACATCACGAATTTGCATTCTTCCACATATTTTTCAAAATGCTTTCTTCATATCTCCTGAAAATAAACTCAACATCAACTCAAACAGCAAAGTTTTGATATGATATGGAATTGTTGTATTGAAAAATGTCCTTATTTTTAGTATAATTTTAATAGTAAAATTCCAATCGCATTTCATAGTTCTAATGTATAAAAAATTCTTGAAAAAAAAAATTGATTCAACATAACTAACATATTAAATACTTGAAAAAAATTCTAAATATTTTCAACTATTTTTTTTTTTTGGAAACGATAGAGGTACTATATTAAGAAAATCGCACAAAGTGCGAAAATAAAGCAGCCAAAAGCTGAATAGTACAACCAGAGGCTATAAAACAGGAAGGCCAATCCGAAAATCACCTAGAACCGTCTAGCAACGCTAGAATGACGAACTCGCAACTACACTAAAACAAACCAAAACAAACAAAAACTAAAAACAACTACAAAGATCCCAACAGGATAACTTAAGAATGGAGTAACTTGTCTACAATTTTAACAAAACAATAAATCTTGGTAAAAATGGATAACTTAAGAGAGGAGTAACTTGTATATAATAAATAATGTCAAAGATATATATATATATATATATATATATTTAACTTTAATTAATAGAAGATCCTTATAAATTTTACTGAAATCAAGCACACGTGAAATATATAAATAATCTAACAAACTAGAAAAGTGGGATAATTATTTACCTACTTTATTATTTAAGAAACAAAAACCCCCTTTTATTTAGAATGAGAATAGAAATTTAACATTAGTCTTATTGGATTGAATTTTGATCCTACAAAAATCGTCAATTATTTGTTTGTTTGTCTGTTTATTCTGATTTTGGTGACAAAAACATAAAGTTAACAAATCATCACCTGACCATTAGGTGGCGACCAATATAAAGTATAAAGAAGTTTATTTATGAAACATTTTTCTCATTTAAAAACCGTGATCTACATGTCCTCCAATTCATTTAGTCAGTTTTAAGTTACAAATGATAAAATATCGTTGTTGTTTTTTTTTAACGTTATTATTTTTGTAAATATTATTTTACAAAAGATACAATCAAAATTTCAAATCTATGTTAAAACATAAGAAAAAAAAATCATTGGAATGACATAAAAAATGAGAATGATTGAAAAAAAAAATGCCCAAAATCCACACTTTAAGGTAGAAACTTTTCTTATATTCTATATAAAATTCAACTTTACCATAGAAATCATATTTTCAGTATTTATCACAGTATTACATATTTTCACTATAATTTTATTTTATAGTGGTAACATTTCGAAAATTAACAAAAAATTGAATGAAGGAGGTGTCTATGCAATTCACAATTACCAAGTGGAGAGCAATCTTAATAAATATCGATATACACACGGTTGCCAAGTGCAAATAATTTTGACAAAAAAGAGGTTTTTAATTATGTATGACTTTCTCATTATGAACATTTTACGATTACCTAAATTGCTTTACATATTATAACTTATTGATTAATAGTTTTTAATTATAAATTTTACCAATACAAATACAGCTTGTGCATCGCACAGGGTTACGTACTAGTTAAATCTAATAATATTAAAAATATAATTAAATTGTCATACTTAGTTACTAATAAATATAAAAAAAATTAATAAATAAAATATTATAATTATTAAAACTAAACGAGCCGAATTGTTCAACACTTATTAATTAAATTTGCTTATTAGTTCTATGTAAAGTTTTAGCTGATAGAAAATAGTTATTTATACTTTTTTCGTTGTAGTTTAGAACTTTTAGAATTTTAAAAATTATATATTCTAATTTAAATATTTTATTAGTACTTTGAATATAATATATAAGTATCATATTAATATAAGAAAAAATATTATTTTTATTATTCAATATTTAATATGTGACAAATGTAACTCAATTGAGAAACTAATAGGTAATTTAGAGATAAAATAATGACTGAACTAAAAAAGTATACGGGCTAAAACAAAGTTCATGTGTTTAATATATTTTGATAGAAAAATTATAAACACAAAAAATTAATAACAAGAACTACTGCATAAAAATTTAAAGTTTAAGAATAAAGACACACAAAAAATGCTATATTGCAATGAAAAATCCAACAGTAAGGTATTCCATCAAAAATTGCAACAGATATTTCATTAGTATAGTGTACGATGTATTGACCGAACAATAGAAATTCAAATTAAACGGGATGATCTATCTGGATTCGTACATATTGCATATGAAGAGCCAAGAATGGACCGAACACGAGGAACGAACTAAAATCGCCTTAGTCGGTTTGAACGGATATTCACAAGTACACATCCGGTTAGAGTCAATCATTTCCTCCGATTATCCATACTATATTTATTAATGGTGAACACGCATCAAGAGCCAAGGACAACATCAGTCTTGGGATTAAAATAAAAAAAGTACAAGGCATTTGATGTTGATTTCCATATTATCTTATAAATATCTCTTGAATAAAAATGTAAATAAAAATATCCAAGGAGGATTAGAACTAGACATCAATTTTCATATAATATGAAGAAGAGGTAACATTTAATTTAAGAGAATATTCCACTCTTAAATGATACATGTTTGAAAGTCACGAATAAAACACCTATTTGCTCAATACATCTTGAAACCACTTTATTCGTGCAGACAAAACCAAGTACAAATTCTAGTGCGCAGTTCGACTCATTGTTGATAACATTTTCATACATCAACAGTTGGCGCTAAAAGGAGAGGTCATTCAGCTACCATGTCATCATCATCAAGCCACCAAGATGGACATGAGACGTCGGAGGAAGAGGAAACACGAAGAGCCTCAACCCACAACCACTGACTTCACAACACTGTTCAAGAACTCGGAGTTCATCAAGGGATTCCAGAACCTCTTGACACAAATACAGCCGAAAACTCCAGCCAAGAGAGACCTCATCGCGGCGAAGTAGAAGGAGACTTCACAATCCCGTGAAAACCCCACAAAGAACCACAAGGGGAGGACCACCCCACGGACCGAGCAAGAGGAGACCGATGAAAGTCATTCGGACAAAAATTCCAAGACTCGTCATACATCCCGGTAGGTATTCAACCGATTGGGTAAGAGTGGGTCCGAGGATGACCTCAGAGGAAGTTTCTCAAGAGACGAGCGAGTACCCACGACGAGGAAGAAGTGAAGAAGCTACGAAAAAGTTTGGCTGAACTTAAAGCCCGAAAAAATACCCGAAGCTGACAGTTTCACAAGACCGAACTGAAAGTCCACCAGCCGACTCACCGTCACCCTTGTCATTTGATAGCTTACAAGAACCGTCACCCTATAAGATAGAGATGTCGCATATCAGACTTTACAATGGAAAGTCGGACCCAGACGCTCATATCGGACAGTTCACCTCGTGGGTGGATCACCATGGGACCCAGGATTCTCTTCGATGCCATATGTTTTCTCTGACCTTGGGAACACATTTGCAGATTTCCGTAAAAAAACATCCTTAAATATATAATTATTTTATTCAAAGTATGTTTCTAAATTATCTCATTTCTTCAAAAAATCTAAACGTTTATGGGAAAAAAATATTTAAAAATAACTAGTAGGTTTTAATATTATATACCAGTAATATTCAAACACACATGCACACACACACACATATATCTATTCAATGATTTTAATTTATAAATATTATTTAACGAGGATTTTTAATTTATTAATACTAATGATTATCTCATACCCGTGCATCGCACGAGATTTGTACTAGTATTCAAACTAAGTATTATTAACAACTATCATTCTAACAAACTGAAAGTAACAAACTAATAATATAATTTTTATAGCAGATTATAGATTTTAAAATATATTATTTGATATTTATTTTATATGAGATGATATAGAGAGAGAGAGAGAGGGAGAGAGAGAAGATCATATGAAAGATGAAGATAGTGAAAGAAATAAGGATGGTTTTAGACCATTGGATCCATCAAACCAATGGTCATGATAAAGCCAACATTTATTAATGTTAGTCAAAATGCTATAACAATATCGTAATTAAGTTGTAATCATGGTCAAATCTATGCATTTGACCACTTATTAAGGGTATTTTGGTCAAATCCCAATCTCATAGTGGACCCCATCCCAACCACTCACCCTTATATCACTCTCTCTCACACACTCACACACAATACACACAGTCAACCTACACTGCACACACACTCATACACACACACAAAACATACATATCCAACTGCACACATAGTCACACACACAAGCTCTCTCTCTCTCTCTCTCTCTCTCTCTCTCTCTCTCTCTCTCTCTCTCTCTCTCACACACACACACACACACACACATTACACGCTGGTGACCATATCTTGAGGAGGAAGACGTCGTCGGCCACCAGCCATCGCGTCTGTCAATAGCACAGGAGATATCGGTCACTGGGTGGTCATCGACGACTGGTCGTTTTCTTTGTAAGCCTGACTGGCCGTGCCAGTGTATGAGGCGACAAATCTTCATCAACGATATCGTGGTGCAGGTGGTAGAGGTAGTTGGCGGGACGGTGCCGATCTGAGTGCTGGTGCATTGTTGTCCGTACATGGAGTAGTGGTGGCATTGGGCCGTGGACCGCGTTGGCGACGACGACAACAAGAGAAGGGCGGAGGAGAGGGTCTTGTATTTTAGGTCGAAAGCGGCAATGACGATTCAACAAGGGTCTCAAGCGGCGTTGCTGGGGCTGAGAGGCTTTGAAAGTGATGAAATCGTTATTATATTGCATTCTCCACCATGACGAGTCGTGGTTACTGCACCCTGCACGGTGGACGCGAAGACGGCAGTCGGAGATTGCTTCAAGCCACGAGTAACGGTGGTCGGCCGCGGCGGAGATGACTAGCCCAAGAGATAGAGAGTTACAGTTTTTGAATTGAACGACATGAGTTTGTAATTATGACAAGTGTTAATGATTTGATGGCAATTCCAAAATTTTAATTAATCGCAATTTAGTTTCTTGGTCAAATTTCTAATATTAAATATTTTTATTTAGTATTTGGTTGGAAATGGATAATATGTTACGTAAAAAATGTCAATTATATACTTTCGTCGCCTAGTTACTTCGATTATGTAAATAAAAAAAAAAAACTATATTGAATCGACATAACCGAATTTTTAAAAGTAAAGAAAGCAAATCTGACTGGAATTCAAAATTTTGAACTAAAAAATTTAGTTTGGTTGATTTCTTCCGATAATGTGCAATCTTTGTTATTAATGTGCAACACGTACAATCCTAATGTGCACCCGATATACATAAAAAAATAAAATAATAATAACATTAATATTTTTCCTATTGTGCGGTCGGTTCGGTAATTTTGGTTACTTTAAAAAATAAAGTCGACATTGGGAGATAAAAGTAAAAACAAATAATCAGATCGTTATATAAAATTTCGAACCGATAATATGATAACAGACAATTTCGGTCTTTATTGTGCAATCTTATAGTCATAAATGTGCAATTCGTCTAACACTATTCTGCAATTACACCACAACCATTTTTAATGATTTGACACAAAACTTAAATCATTTAAAAATATGCAGTTTATTCATTCGATTACACGGATTAATCTAAATAATGTAGATGATTTATTATATACTATATCAATATATTTAATATTTATAATATATGTAAAAGTACATTGTTATGTTAATGAATTTTCTAATGCGTTAATGTGCATCTTTTTTAATAATGTTGTGCATTCTGCATTGTGGGTATTTTTATGTACAAATTCAAACAAACACCAAATTAAAATAATCATTTTATTCAATTGGTTAACCGAACAAACCTAAATAATTAAATAAATTGTTATTTATATTATCAAAAATTATTTATTAATTTAATATTTTTAGTTATTATTTCATATCTATAATATTTAAAGAGACAATGATATTTTTACTTGAAATAGCAACTAAAATTAGCAAAAAAACATTGGGTTTCCGCCTAAAATATTTTTTGGCCAAAATTTGAAAAATCCCGCCTAGATTAATGTAATTAATGTATAAAATTATTTTGATGAAATATTGCTGCTATTACCTTTATTAGTTGCATGATTTTTATTTGGAATATGATATACTGACAAAACTTGCAGCTATTACCTTTATTAGTTGCATGACCTAAATTTGATATATAATATATTAAAAAAATAAAATATTTTTATTTAAAGTTAAAAATAAAAAAATAAATATACATAACTTACACGTCAATATTAACTTGGATGTAAATGAAATAGTCAATTATTTATAGTTTAATAAATTAGTCAATAGCTTACAAGTTCATATTAACTTGGAAATAAACGAAATAGTTAATTATTTATAGTTTAATAAATTACTCAACTACTTATTTTTTTATTTTCATAGTTTATACAAAAATAAATTATTTAAGGAATGAAACAATATAAATTTTATTATTATACGTGTTATTCACATAGATTGTTAAATATATGATAACATATTACCAAAATAACTATTTTATGGAATCAAATTATAGTCAAATTGAATTTCTAAATAAAAATTTTGAAATGATACTTATTTTGAAATGAATATAATTTAATTTATTATCAGCTATATGCACCACACGAGTTGTGTACTAATTTTTAATAGATATTTTTATATAATTTTATACAATTTAAACTTTAAACAACATTTTCAATTTGTTGTGATAATGGAATTGTCTCCCACAGGTCAACAAGGTACCTAGATTTACCACTTGACATTGGTAAATCAAAGAAGGAGGTGTTTGGGTACCTGCTGACTTCTGTTAGAAGCAAATTACCGAATTGGAAGTCAAAACTTCTGAGGCCAGCTGGAAAGGAACTTCTTATCAAAGCAATCATTCAAGCATTACCTATTTTCACTATGTCATGGTTTAAGCTTCCTCTCACTCTTTGTTCTGAAATTTTCCAACTATGTGCTAAGTTCTGGTGGCAGACTGGAGACCATCAAACAAGAGGAATTCATTGGAAAAAGTGGAGCTTGCTTGCTTTGCCAAAGAATGATGTAGGTCTGTGCTTGTTAGACTTGCAGGTGTTCAACCAGGCTCTTCTTTGCAAACAGCTGTGGAGAGTGGCATCTCAGCCTGAAGTTTTGGTCAGCAGAGTTATGGAAGATAGATGTTTCCCTCAAACAGCAATCACTCATGCCACTAAATCCTCCAATGGGTCTTGGATGTGGAATTGTTGGATGAAGATGATCCCTTTCTTTTCCAAATGGATGAAAACAGAAATCAGAAATAGGGCAACTACCAAGATAGAAGACTTCAAGTGGGTTCCAAATTTTGCTGAAACCTTTTCCTACCCTTATCCCTATTGCTAGGGATCATCTCATCTGGGTTAAGGACCTTATTCACTCTAATGGTTCTTCTTGGAATGACTGGCTGGTGAGGCAGGTATTTGAGCCTTGTGACAGTGAAGCTATTCTCAATATCTCTTCTCTTCACCCTGGAAGGTCAAACATAATTTACTGGGGATTGGATAGCAAAGGTCAAGTCTCTATGGCCTGTACTTATAAATTTCTTTCAAAAATCAAGCTAGCTCATCTTGATATTCCTGAAACAAGCTCTAGCTCATCTATAAGCAAGTCTGTCCAATTCAGGCTTTGGAAAGTGAAAGTTGCTGGTAAATTAAAGCACTTCCTATGGAAATGCTTATCAGGTACACTTCCTGTGGCCAGCCTGCTTAGAAGAAAGAAGATAGATATTGATCACATTTGTTCTGTTTGTGGTGAGGCCTCTAAAACCATTGCTCATGTTCTTTTAACTTGCTCTAGAGCTAGTAGAGTGTGGGACATTTCTCCTGTTTTCTGGCAAGGATTAGCTAACAACACTGGTTCCATTCATGAGTGGTGGTTCAAAATTTGCACCCTTGATCATTCTGAAGTCTCAGAGGCAAGAATTCAGTTGTCTACGTATATCCTCTGGTGGCTTTGGAAGTCGAGGAATCTTTGGGTCTTCCAAGCATCCCTCATGCCAAAAGTGAAGGCGGTTCAAATAGCTCACTCAGATTGGACCCAGTTCTCTTTGGCTGCTTGCCTTTGATCAGGCTTTTATAGGTAGTAGCTGTGTTAGTATTTTTCTTTTTCAGGTGTAATCTCCCCTGCTAGGCTTTGGCAGTAGAGGGGAATTACTCCTAGACTTATTTTCTTTTGATTGTTGTCCCTCTTATTGAGGTTTTAGACCACCATTGAGTGCGTCTCCCATTTTTCTATTTCGTTGTAGTTTTGTATTGGCACTTTGTATTAGGACTATGTCCTCTTTGAGTTTAATGATAATATCTCTATTGTTTTGGTAAAAAAATAAAATAAAACAACATTTTCAATAAGTAGTATAGGTAATTGTATTATATATTCCATATTTTTAATTTATAAACATTATTTTTAATTTATAAATATTAATGAATATCTCTTACCCGTGCACTACACGAGACTCATACTAGTTATTTTTTTATAATCTATTAGTATTTTATGTTATTTTACTTAATATATTTTATTATTTATATGTATAAAAAAATATATACTGAATAATAATTTTTATAAGGTTTCTATAAATTGCAGATTTGGCTTATGTACTAAATTGAAATATAAATAAAAATTTTAAAATTGCAAATAATCCTTGCAAATCATCAATTTTTTAAAAAATATCCCACAATCCCTTTCCGGCCAGTCGAGTTGTCTGGCCGTTTTGGGCCCTACGACAATGTCAAGCGAGCTGCCGGCCAATCATATCGAGCTTCCAGGCTGTTCTCAGCCTCTGTCATTCCCACCCGGCCGTCATCGCGAGGCGGAGTAAAATGAGTCAGGCGGTCGTGCTTCTTGTGGTGGCGCCGCTGCTGCAGATGAGAGGTGCGAGAACTTGACACTGCCGCGAGTGAAGCTGACGGATCTTGGTAGAGGTCCACGTCGGTCTCCGACGGCTGCTGTTTTGTGGGAGAGTATGGACGTCGGCGGCGGCAGGGCTCGGAAGGTAACGGCATAGACGGAAATTGGTTAGTTGCGGCGGCGGAGGCCAGCCGGATGTATGGTTATTAATGTATGTACGTGTGTGTGTGTGTGTGTTATGTATCAATGTATGTATATGTGTGTGTTGTGTGTTGTGTGTGCTTGTGTTGTGCGTGTGTTTTGTGTGTGTTGTGTCCTGATGTGGGTGTGTATACGTGTGTATTTGATGATGTGGATTGGTTATGAGGTGTGTGGTGGCGTGGGTCCCCCTGTTTGAGTGTGAAAGAATTACCATATTACCTTTAATGAAGGTATAATGTTGGCTTTTTTTAGCCATTACATTATCCGATCTAATAACTACAATTTATTCTTATTTCTTTCACTTAGCACCATTCTCACTTGAACCTAACTATATATATATAACCTAACTACTACTAACCTAGCAACTACAGAGAATTAACCTAGCAACTACTAACAACTAACCTATCAACTACAGAGAACTAGCCTAACTACTACTAACCTAGAAACTATAGAGAACTAATCTAGCAACTACTAACAACTAACCTATCAACCACAAAGAACTAACCTAGTAACTACATAGAACTAACCTAGCAACTACTAACCTAGCAACTACAGAGAACTAACATAGCAACTAAAATATGTCTATCACATCCATTACTTGGAATGGCCAGGGCCTGGCTAATAGGGCCACTCTCGCTCATCTTCATTCTCTCATTCTTGATCATAGTCTTGATTTTGTTGGCTTTATTGAGCCGATGATCAACACCTCTGCTTTTGACTACTACTCACGTCGACTTGGCTTCCACTCAGGCACGGGTAATATTTCGCATAAGATCTGGTTCTTCTACTTGACAGGATGATCGACAGGATTTCTGGTTGGTCGTATCAAGAGCACCCTTACCTTCCTTCCTCTTCATTAACTTATGGTCCTCGACTCCCCTAGGTCTACTCTTGACGAGATTGACCAGATCATGGCTCGTTATTTCTGGGGTTACGATGACAGTTCCGGGAGGGCGAGATGTACCCACTGGGTGAGTTGAGACTCTATCTGCCGCCCTTTCTCTGAGGGTGGCCTGGGCATCCGCCGCCTTAGGGATATTGTTACTGCCTGCTTCTACAAGTTGTGGTGGCGCTTCAGGGAAAGAAAGTCGCTTTCGGCCCAGTACCTTAGCGACAAGTACTGCTCTAGACGCGCCAACCACCATTGTTGGGTGACGGCGGTTAATCATGATAGCAGACAGTGGCGGCGCCTTACTAGAGTCGGTAGGCGCGCCCATGATCACATTTTTTGGGTTTTGGGTGATGGCGAGGTTAGTTTCTGGGATGAGTGGTGGTTAGGTGATATGCCGTTGTCTAGGGATAGGCAGGTGTCGCATTCCCCCTACCTTCTTATGAGCGACCTTTGGACGAACGGGTCGTGGGATAGGGGGAAGCTTGATAGAGAGTTGGGCTCCGGGACAGGTTTTAGCGAGAATTTATTAGATCAGATCCAGCAGATACCTATCTCGGGGGACGGTTCGGATGGCATGAGGTGGAGACTTACATCATCGGGTATGTTTTCTACAACCTCGGCTTGGGAGCAGATCAGGCTGAGAGATCGGCCTATTATTCTCTTCAGAGCCATCTGGAGCGACCTTTTCAACCCTACCATTTTGTTATTCCTTTGGCGCCTCCTCCTGCGCCGGATACCCGTTGACACTGTGTTACATGCGAGGGGATCTCCTTCCCCTCCCGGTGTGTGTGTTGTTCTGAGATCGGACGTCATGATACCGAGATCTTTACCCACCTTTTTCTAGAGAGTGAGATTGTGAGGAGAGTGTGGGAGCACTTTGCTACTTGGACCCATATATCCCTACCCTCCACAGACAGTTTCTTTGAGCTCTTGAGTTTTTTCTCACAGAGCACACACTTTAGACACGTGGGCTTCCTCATTCCTTGTTTGATCCTTTGGTTCATCTGGACGGAAAGGAATAGTGCGAAGCATAGGGATATTACTTTTTTGCTTTCTCACATTGTTTTGCAGGTAGAGAGTCATCTTTCACTCCTCACAGCATTGGGCAGTCTCTCTACCCGAGACTAGACAGCTGCACGCCACCACACCGTTACATGGTGGCTCCCCCTCCGTGTGTTCGGTTCCCTCGGCCCAGAGCTGTTGTTTGGCATCGACCCGACTCTCCTTGTGTCAAGTTGAACACTGATGGTTCCTTTGACCGCCATACCGGAGCTGCCGAAGGAGGAGGCTTGATCCGGGACCACAGTAGAGCTCTCATCACCGCCTTCCACACGTCCCTTCAGGCCTCCTCGAGCTACGACGTAGAGATCCAGACTTTATAGATTGGCCTTCAGATTACTGCCCACCTCTCTAGTTATATTTGGATCGAGCTGGACGCTGCAACTGTCGCCACCCTCCTGACCTCGGGTCACCAAGGCTCGTGGCAGATTCAGCACTCGCTTATGCGCATTAGAGCTCTACTCCGCTCTGGCCATCACAGGATTACGCACATTTTCCGTGAGGGGAATAGACCTACTGATTACCTTTCCAGCCTTGGCGCTACCACTCCAGACCTACATACATTTCAGACTGACACTACTCCACTCCGCCTTCGCACGCTTGTTCGGATGGACCTGCTTGGGTACCCTTCTTTCTGCTTTCAATATATTATACTTTTTATTTGCTTTTAGATCAGACATTTATTCCGGGCACCTGTTAGCCCGATGGCAGACCTTGTATTATTCAGGGCATTGTTAGCCCGTAGACAGACCATGTATTATTTTCTGTTCCTTTTCTGTTTTGACTGTGAGACTCTATAGATTGTAGTTGGTTGATATGTTGGCCCGTTTTGGGGTCTTGATCTATATACAGGCTGGGGATCCAGCCCAATCCCCCGCCTCTTCGAGGCGTTGTTGAAAAAGAAAAAAATCTAGCAACTACAGACAATAACCTAGCAACTACAGAGAACTAACCTAGCAACTACTAACCTAACAACTACTAACCTAGCAACTACAGTGAACTAACCTATCAACTAGAGAGAACTAACCTAGCACCTACAGAGAACTAACCTAGCAACTACAGACAACTAACCTAACAACTATAGAGAACTAGCCTAGCAACTACATAGAACTAACCTAGGAACTACAGAGGACTAACCGGGTAAGAAGATTAGTTGTCAACGGTCAATGTTGGAGTCAACGGTCAACGCTGGAAGTCAACGAATTTCACCAGAAGTCAACGCCGGAAGTCAACGGTCAACGTCGGAGTCAACAGGTCAAAATAATATTTAAATAATTAAAATAATAAAAAGAAAAGAGTAAATCTTGGCCACACATGATGTACCAAATCTTGTGGCTAAAAACGAGTCTCACGTCCTTTAAAAAAGCGGCGGCATTTGAACTAATCTATATACATATATATATATATAAGTGCGCTCAAACGTGAATGAATCATAGTGAAAGAAATAAGAATGAATATTTATCTTTGGATACATCATACTAATTGTCATGATTAAGTAAAATTGTACTAAATAATGGCCAAACATGCAATCAAATATATTTGATCACTCATTAAGGGTATATGTGTCATTGTCACAATAGCCACGAGACCCACCCATTACACTAACCCCAACTTACGTCACTCACCACACCCCACCTACCCATCTATAACACTTCACACACCTACCCATCTCTCACACACTGCACACACTTCACACACTATACACACACTTCACACACACATACACACACACATACAATTAATCGAACTCACTCACACATTACACACACAGCTCCGGACAGCAGCAAACAAACACAACCCGTTGTCTGCCGCCGTGCCTCTGCCGACCGTGGTGTCGTCCACTAGTATCTCCGTTCCAGTGCAGCTCGGCCACCCACCATTGAGATTCCGACGAGATACCACCTATAACCACCGTCGTCACCTACCCCGTCGGACTGTCAATAGCCCCTGCATCATCGAGCGAACCAGATCCCGATGTCGCCGGCGTTGCCTCTGCTGGTCTCTACGTACAGGGACAAGCGACAGGCGGCCTCTTGCTCACCAACGAGCTCAGCAATCTGGAAGAATAGGTGGTCACCGAAGCTTAGGTTTCCAAGGATGGCACTGTCGCGACATCGGAAGAGGCGGACAATGGACTAGGTCTGCAGAAGGAGCGGGCTGCCGTCGTCGGAGGATAAACGACGAAACTCTATTTCGACGATGGCGGCAACTGGAGAGAGCAGATAAGATAGACGTTGAGGCTAGGGCGATGGAGATCCGAAACCAGACGGCAGATCGCGTTGGTCGGCGACGGAGAAGGGATATGGAATATGTGGTTTGGTATGGGGGGGTATATTTTTTTTTTTTT
>CACSLK010010322.1:886086-897977 GCA_902706635.1 Striga hermonthica
ATAATTGATGTTTACGAATAATGTTTGGATGCGAGTTTGTGGGCGTTAATCTTGGTAAATCTTTGATATTGTTGTTTTAGCCTTAAGTAAATGTAAGGCATAATGTTAAATGAGATTGCTTGTCTCATTAGTGATATGATTTGGAGTATGTGGGTGTAACCTTGAAATTCTTTAACATTGTTTTCTTATCATTAACAAGCACGTTACATGTTCGATAAAAACACAAACGTACACTACATCACAACACAAATAAAAAAAATCAAACACAAATAACTAAACTAAAGCCCTTCCCCCGACAGCTAAGCCCACACGAACAACATCGATGCCAACCCACACAAGAGACCACCCACAAGGACATAGACATGATCAAAGTCGCAAATCTAGAAATTGCAGATAAATCGCCTAACCAAAATAGAGACAAAAGACCTTGCCTCTCGCCCGGGTAGACAACCCGCAACCGAAGATCCAGTACAAAAAACTCCACCTCCCAAATCCCGACGACCCGGGAACAAAGTCGGGCCGAACCTGGACCCGCCTCGGCCTATAAAACCCAATGGCTCCAAAGGTAGAGAAAAACGAGAAGAAGGAGAAGAGTATAACCGACCCGATCTCAGCCCCTACCGCCAACAAGGGGACGATTGCGCTGGCCAAAAGTTCGACCGACTATTAGTTAAGTATTGCTTGGCAGTACGTTAAGCTAATGGGATTTATCCCTCCTCTTGCGACGGTTTGAACCGTAGACGTCCACACTCCGTGGTCTGCGGGATTCGGTGTTTTGAGGTGCCGGTGAATATATTCAAATGTTGTTTTAAAGGGATCAATATTTGATGATTCGAAAACACTTGACTGAGTAAAGACTATGTTTGCATGATCCCAGGAGTTCAAAATGTCTTTTCAATCTGTTGTCCGGAATACTCAAAGAAAATTTACTTGTTCAAACATGATTAGAAATAGAACTTGGATAGTGTCTAGTTTTGCTGAAGAATACAAGCCGAATGGCATGTGTATCTGGTTTAAGCGAAATAGACATAGAAAGATAAATTGTCCTATCCTTAATACAAGAAAGGTAAATCTTATTTACTAGGAAGTCGAAGCATTTTAACTGGTGTTATCTATCAGTGTCTGGTATGTAGATACGTAACCACTAATTATGTAATAAGGTTTCAGTGAACCAATCGACATGTGAAGGTTGAATTACCATCTAGAATGGGCTAGCTACGGAAGTAGCAACTATTGCAGTGGGAGTTATCTATTAAGTAGAATTTTTGGTTAATCGAGTAATTGTCTTTTCGTGCCAAGTTTTAGAAAGAATTCATATTCAGTTTGTAAATTATGTATAGATGAAAACGTGATGTTTTATCTATTTGGTACGTAGGTAGACAATATGCTCAGTGAACCAATATGTCTCACAGTGCAGTAGGTGAAATTAGTAACACGCCGACTAGAACCAATAAGAAGAAAGGTCCTTCAATAAATGAATCATTACATTAATTTGGCGTCTAGTATTTGGGATTTTAGTATTAGTAGAATTCAAAGGTGGATAGCCATTGAACTCATGGGTTCTTTGGGAATGGATGAAACTATCAGACCTACGAATTATACTTGGTAGCTAAAATCACAAAAATGACTTTTTGAAGGTCAAGGGTAAGAAGCTAAATAAATGTTAAGGTTGGTTCATCCGATTTGTGAAGTTCTATGATTTTAGGACAAAAGATAGTTTTGAATATTTTTTCGAAGAAATTTATTCAAAACAGGGTACATTAAGTGACATTCCGTAAGTTTGAGTACATCGAAAGAGTGCAACGGCAGTTATGGAAAGGTGTCGAGTTTAATGTATCAGTGGCATTGCGATTGAAATCGTAGTGACTAATACCTTTTGGAAAATCATAGAAATACTTATTGGAAGTTGAGATTCGATCTCAACGGGTTTCACCTGGTTCATCGGAATAGGACGGTGCAACAGACCGAAGGAAAATGTCTCTCTAGAAGATTGGTTATGTCAATGATGAGTTATAAAGAATTTTGCTTTTTCGTATTGGAGTTGTGCAAATAGCAGGATAAGTTCTGAACATAATCCTATCTAAGTTTAGTAGTCATTACTCTGAATGAATTGTTGGCAAGGCTTAGGCCTTGTCAGGAACATATTCGGATTCAGAGCTTTTCAGCACGTGCTGGAAAGTCGATACTAATAAGATTGGAAAGGATATTCGGAAATTAGGCTATTTGTGGGATACTTCATGGTAACGAGAAATGAGTGGATTATTAGTACTAAAAGTCAGAATATGTTCGTTAGCGCGGATTCTGATTTTTAGAAGAGTACTAATTAATAAATCACTATGTTCATTTGTAGAATTGTTTTAAGGAAAGATAATGGTAAAGTTCAACTTTATTACCAAGTGTACAAATGTGATACCACAAGGAAAAACTGCAACACGTATTTTGTGCTATACATCTTTGCAGAGGGAACTTCGTTGTAGTGGGAGGGTTGCAAGAAAACTCCATTCGTGATAATAAGAGAGTCATTGGACTCAGTCTGTATTAATCACAAGTTCATGGAATTCATGTTTTGAGAAAGTTCGGACTCAGTCTCTAGTAAACTTGAATTTATCCCTAGTTATACAATGAGAAGATCCAAGACAAGGATGCATAAACTTAGCAAAGTTTTAATGATTTCTGATTTAGGGTCATGGACTCTTATCAGATCTGGGTTCTTATAGAATTACCAAGTAGCAAACTTGCTATTGGACGAAATCTATAAGTGAAGACTTTAGTACAAGGCTTGTTGTGAAATAGCAGACTCAGAAAGAAAGGGATCTATTATGAGTTAGTTTTTCACCAGTAGCCGTGTTTAAGTCTGTACATAGAAAGGCTTGTTGTGAAATGGTGAACTCAGAAAGAATGGGATCTATTATGAGTTAATTATTTCACCGGTAGCCGAATTTAAAGCTGATGCCATTCATATGAGTTATGAGTTAGGCAAAGTGGTTGTCAAGACATTTTCCTTAACCGGAAGTCTTGTAGGAATATCCACGGAGCAGCACCCAGAAGTTTTCATTGAAAAGGGCTAAGAGCATTTAGTCAGTAGGCTGACAAAGTCCATTTAGAGGACTGTGGTGGGCCAATCATTTGGTTGATAGGTTCAAATCCTGGATTTGATTATTCAACAAATGAGCATTGTGTGTGGCACAATGGAAACGTGGTGGCATTTTTGTACTATGCATAAACAACATTTCGATCACTGGAGACAGTGTGAAGATGTTGACTTACACAAGGGTATAGTTATCCAAGTAGTTGGACATGAAAGATTCATTATCAACAGATATTCTTGAGATTGAGGTTCACAAGAAAGATTTGTTGCGATTGTCCCAATTTTCATGTCCAGACTGTCATAAGGCTCAATTTATTTGCATGATACAGAGGCAGTCCTTATGCATGGCAAGCGGAAGCCTAGTATGTGAAATAAATGAGGCCTGATATTTATTTGGTTAGTAAATATCGAAGTAATCCTAGATGGGAGCAATGGTTCATGGTAGAACATAAGATCAAGCACCGTAAAAGGGCTAAGGATAATATGTAAGGTTACCAAATGAACCATAAGCAACCTTTGGATTACAAAGGATTCTGATTTCTAATCAGACATGAACAACAAATAAAAACAACCTTATGGTTTGTGTTCACTTGTGGGAACCAAGTAGATTAGAGGAATGTCAAACGGTGATGCGTTGACGGGTTCCACTATGAACTCAGTACGTCCCTTCCCAAATAGCGAGCGACGTTGAGATTGTATTCGCCATTGAACTAAAAATGTGAAACCTCGTCTAGCCAGGTCAGGTCACAATTTGTTTGTGATGACAGTTGGTGCAGTTACAGACAGAGAGGAATCACTAGTTCATAAAGCAAGTGACACATAGAGCAAGTACGCCCGTTGCAAAGGACTGCGACAGGGTGGATGTTTGTCGTTTAGTTACATCGGTAGACAACCAGGTAAATCCTTTTAGGATTGGCTCTCCAGCGAAAGCAAATGATGGCCATGTTAAAGGATTGGGAGTCGGATGTATGGCAGAAAGGGCAACAGTTCTTTGAGAATTGAGATTGAAAGAGAATCGTGGTTAGCAATAGCCATGAGCTTATTAAGCATAAGTGGGAGATTGTTAGAGGTATGCTGTAAAAGCTCCTATTTACAGATTCTATCAATTCCATTTTGATCTGGCCATCATGTTTCGGTCAAAGTACATATGCTTGCAGTTTATTTATTTATGCAATCATACTCCATATCTTATATTGAGATAGTGTGGTTCGAAGAGTTTCGAACAGAAAGATCACCTATCGGTTCCTTATAAGACTAAACTATTCGTTCACAGTCTAGACTGGCAGTGAGACCCCACATGGAAAAAGACTGTAGTGTATTCTTGATTCAGTTGGTCTTTGACTGAAGGATTACACTAGCACTTATGTTAAGTGTTGAACAGGACCACGGAAGGATAAGATTATGAGACTCACTGACCGTTGTTGTAATCTAGACCTTCAGTAATTGATGCGTACTCTTAAGCTGTAAGATAATATTAAATGGGCATATGTATTCATTACTTATTTATTTGATTTATCAAGAGGGATTCCTATTTTGCTAGGATGACATACTCGGTATTTTGGTAAATAAGTGTGTTTACATGATGTGCTGTTATAAATTATTTACGGTTACGGTGTCCCAGTGCGCTGGGTTGATGACGTCCCCGAAATGAGCTCAGGAAGGAATATTATGTCAAGCCCTGCAGGCGGATGTTTTATCCGGCATAATGATTAAGGATCTGAGTGGTACTAGTTTCGGAAATGAATAAGAAGTTGATTAATTATTTTGTCAGTAATTTAATTAATCAACGGACGTTATATCTTAAACATGGAGGGATAAATCGATCAATTGGATTAATATATTTAATCAGTGTAGACGAATTAATTGTAATTCGTAGCTAAATGGGGAGAGCAATAATATTACTCTAGTGGAATGTTTTATTATTTAATTCCAAGATTAAGGAATTAGGAATTAATTATATTCCATAATTCCCTAAGGATGGGAATATTCCTTCTAGAATATTACCTAGGGTTATGAGACTATGGAGTCTTCTAGAAGGTAATTAATTATTAGGAATATTATCCTAGATGGGAAAAGGAGATGGAAGATAATAAGGATTCCTAAACCTTAAGGAATAAGCCCATATTTAGCACCTCCTTTAGGTCCCTATTGTAGCCTATAAATACACTAGGTCCCCTAACCTCTTGAACATGCTTTACACATTTTTTTCTCCCCGAAGGGCTGGAGAAATTCGGTCTCTTCAAGCGAGAAAAGAAAAAGAGAGATTCTTCTTCTAAAGAAAAATCGGTTAGCGCCGTAAGGTCTTAGAAGAAGATGATCAAAAGGTTTTGGGAAATCTAATAAATCGCTCCACCAAGATTTATTAGAGATCGTGTAAAGGTCATACAATAGAAGATTTGAAGGTTGTTATTCGTATTCAGTCGAATAAATATGTTTCCAGCTCGCGGTCAAGTTCTTTATCCATCGTCTGCGTTAAATTGACGCAGCAGGGCGCTTGATGCAGTGGTGTGCGACGCGGTCTCTTCCAGGCGGATCGATCCCTTCTCCTTGCAAAAATAGGAGAATTTTTTGCCACCAGCAGATAGGAAATAGAGCGGGCTGCGCGGCCCGATTTCAGCCCGCGCAAAGCCCGCGCACCTCACTGCTTGGAGCCCGCAAGAAGCCCACAACAGCCCGCGCCCTCTGGCCCAATTGCAGCGTTGCCTACGGCCCAGTTGCTCACCTTGTGCGGCCCAGTTCGCGACGCATTAAGCCCAGCAGCGTGAAAGCGGCCCTGCGCGTCTTAAATCGTCCCAGAAGCTGTCATCCCGGTCCAGCGTGTTCCAGTTCGGCCCAGACGCAACCAGTAGCTACCAGCCGGCCCAGATGGAGTCCAAACCGGTCCAGACGCGGCCAGCCACCTTCAAGGCGGTCCAGCTTGGTCCAGAAGCCCCGGTTGGAGTCCAAGATGGTTCCCGAGCAGTACGACTTACTCACCGAAGGTCCGAGACGATCCGATGAGCTTGATGAGCAATAGGAACACCATGGTGACTCGATTAGAATCGAGAAAGGCCAAGTCTAGCTGCCCATTAGACTTTGGTGTTCAGACGATCTCCATCAACGAAAATCAGAAACGTCTCAGAGTCGACAAAAATTTTAAACCGTAAGTCCTAATCCTAACTATAGATTCCGTTGCGTTAGGATTTATTATTCAATAGATTAGAATGTGCACTTTGTCGACGTTCCTAATAGAACCCAATAACATATTGCAATTAAACCACCAAAGATTTTTAAATTGCATATAAACTTCGATCTCAATTTTTTTTCTCGAGGCGAGATTCAATTATTTTTTTAGTTTATTTTAAACTTTAATTTACCTTCTCCTCAAACATAATGAAGAAAACTTTTTCAACTGATGATGACATGTGAAAAACAAAAATTGACACTTGAAATAGCAATTTTAAATTCGTGATGTTTGAAAGAAAAAAAAAATATGTTTTTTCAATCATATTTTTTTTTTTTTGTTTAATCATGCATGTTCTTCAATAATGTCTGTTCAATCTTTCATCGAATTTGCACACGCATACGATCAATTGTTCACACCCACATATGAAGGTGAATCACGAATCGATATGAATTTCGTGTTCTTCATTCATGATATTGTCCAATCAATGTTTTGTGTTCTCCATTCATGTTATTCATATTATCCACTATTCATTTTGTTGTACATCCATGATTTATAATTGATGTTTACGAATAATGTTTGGATGCGAGTTTGTGGGCGTTAATCTTGGTAAATCTTTGATATTGTTGTTTTAGCCTTAAGTAAATGTAAGGCATAATGTTAAATAAGATTGCTTGTCTCATTAGTGATATGATTTGGAGTTTGTGGGTGTAACCTTGAAATTCTTTAACATTGTTTCTTATCATTAACAAGCACGTTACATGTTCGATAAAAACACAAACGTACACTACATCACAACACAAATAAAAAAAATCAAACACAAATAACTAAACTAAAGCCCTTCCCCCGACAGCTAAGCCCACACGAACAACATCGATGCCAACCCACACAAGAGACCACCCACAAGGACAGAGACATGATCAAAGTCGCAAATCTAGAAATTGCAGATAAATCGCCTAACCAAAATAGAGACAAAAGACCTTGCTTCTCGCCCGGGTAGACAACCCGCAACCGAAGATCCAGTACAAAAAACTCCACCTCCCAAATCCCGACGACCCGGGAACAAAGCCGGGCCGAACCTGGACCCGCCTCGGCCTATAAAACCCAATGGCTCTAAAGGTAGAGAAAAACGAGAAGAAGGAGAAGAGTATAACCGACCCGATCTCAGCCCCTACCGCCAACAAGGGGACGATTGGAGCCACAACCATCTCTCACAGACTCGCCAGACGTCCGCCACCGTCTTGATGTTGGGAAACTGTCGGACCACGACCCACCTTGGCGACCTAGAATGAGTCAAACCCAAGGGGGGAACCCGCCGCCTCACCCGAAGCAAAGGATGACGCCAAATCCGACGGGCCACTGAAAGTCAGCCGAATGGCTGAGAGAAGGTCGCCGCCAAGATGGCCTGGAGGCCTGCTGGGGGAAGGCGCACTATGGTTGCTGCTGATTTAGGTTTTTGAAGGGGAAAGGGGAATTCATTTGATGGTATGTCATTTAGATTTGTTAAGACTTTTAAAAGTTTTGTGGTATTCAATTGAGTTTTTAAAAAATCTTACAAAAGTTTGGGGTATTTAGCTTTTGAGATTATGATTTGTTTGGACTTTTTATGATTTGGTGGGATTTCTAAAGAAAAAATCTTTTACAAAATCTCATTTTAAATCTCGCATCCAAACTTATTAGGATTTCACAAAAATTCCTTCAAAATCGGAAAATCTTATGACGTTTCAAAATATCACTTGAATCTCGAATCTTTGTTTCCTTATTAGCATTTTTTTTATATTTTTATAAAGAATATTTAATAATTTAGTGTATATAATTTTTACAATATTACTCGAATTAAATTATAAAGATTTGTTTAACAATATACAATTACAATAATATGGTTATATATACAATATTATTGCATTTTTTTCTATCGTATAATAAATAAATATCATAAAATATATTAATTAATATATCGTATTTCACTCTAAAGTATAATAATGAATAATATATCTTAAACATATTAAATAATATATAAAATATCTAGGCTCTAACCCATGATGGTATTCGCACCATCAGGTCATTTTCTTAATCCATAAATTAATTTTATTTTTTAATTTTGATATATATTATTCTTGAAATATATATCTAGAAGTAAGAAATACTTAATATATTTCTAGTTTTATAATTTAGATTATTAATATATTTTTTTAATATAAACGTTTACTATATGAATTACAAATTATTTTTATGTCATGAAATGAAAAATATTTGAAGGAAATAAAATAAAATAAAATTCCGTTGGTCATTGTCTCTAAATTTACCAAGTCATTTGTTATTTTTTTTGGCCAGAACTATAGAAATTGTATTAATAACGAAAAAGTACAGGGTACAAAACATCAAACTCAAGAACATCAAACTGAGAGATGCTACATAAAGCACCTAGAACCTCAACTAAGAAAACCAAACAAAAAAAAAAGAACACCATAAACAAGCTTCTCTCCACTGCCAAAGGCCTAGCTAGAAACAAGTTTACCAAGAAAGGAGAAAAAATACAACAAAGCAAACAAAAACTAAGCAGCCTACTAACTGACCAATCCCACAGCACTGGTTGCCTCCAACCAATCTTTCTGAGCAGCAGAGATGACAATGTGCTCAGGCATAAGGGTTCTTTCAAAGACCCAATGATTCCGGGACTTCCACAACCACCATAGCAAATAGGTGGATAACTGGATCCTGTCTTGAATCACTTCATTCTGTTTAATTGAACTGATCTGCTGCCACCAAACTTTAAAAGAATAAGAGCAATGTTGCAGACCATCCCAGTTTACAGGTGCTATATCCCAGATCCTTTTAGCTCTTGCACAGGAGAATAAAATGTGTTCTGAAGTTTCAGGATGATCACCACAAATGGAGCAGATTGCACAAATATCAATTCCTCTCCTCCTCAAGTTAGTTGCAGTTGGCAAGGTGTCTGAAATACATTTCCATAGAAAATGTTTGAGTTTTCCTTGAATCTTCATTTTCCAACATCTCTGAAACATCTGGTGAGGAGGAGTAAAACTAGAGCTGGCTTCTGGAATGTCTAGGAGAAGGATCTTCTGAGCTACTAAAAATTTATAAGTGCTAGAAACTGTGAAATTACCTTTAGGATCAGGCCCCCACAATAATCTATCTGGTCTATCTGGATTAAGGGACTTAATCTTCAGAATTGCAGCACTATCTTCCTGATCAAAGACTTGTTGAACTAGCCAGTTGCTCCATTGAAGGCCATTGTTCTGCAGGAGATCCTTAACCCATACTAAGTGCCCTTGAGCAATATCAATCAGAGAAGGAGAGGGCTTTTTCAAATTAGGAACCCAATTCAGGTCTTCAATCTTTGTGTTTGAGCCATTCCTTATTTCAATCCTTACACACTTAGCAAACGTTGGCAGCACTGAGAGCCAACTGTTCCAGAGCCATGATCCTTTGCTATTTTTCTCAGCTTTGAACAAGGATCCATCAGGGAAATATCTATCCTTCAGAATTTTACTAATCAGAAGATCAGGATTTGAAAGGATTCTCCATAGCTGCTTGCATATTAAGGCTTCATTGAAGAGCCTTATGTCATGAAAGCCTAATACTCCCTTCAGCTTGGGCAAAGTGATCTTCTCCCATTTTTCCAGTGTATCCCAGATTATGTATCTCCTGATTTCCACCAAAAAGTGGCACACAACTTTGATATTTCCTTGCATATAGAGACTGGAAGTTTGAAACATGACATTGAAAAGAGAGGAAGAGCTTGGAGCACTGATTTTATCAACACCTCCTTTCCAGCTGTTGAGAGAAGCTTACTCTTCCATCCCTGCAGCTTGTTCCTAACTGAGGTCAGGATATAGTCAAAAACCTCTTTCTTTGATCTTCCTATTCCAAGTGGCAAACCAAGGTATCTGGTTGATCTGTGAGGGACAATGCCTTGAAGGACTCCACATATTCTATCCCTCAAGTGTTGAGGGGTATTTCTACTGAAAAAGATACCTGATTTTTGAAGGTTGACTCTCTGGCCTGAGAACTGCCTGTATTTATCCAGAATAGAGAGAATTTGAGAGGCTTGTTCTACTCCAGCTTTGCAGAATAAGAGAGAGTCATCTGCAAATAGCAGATGAGTGATTGCTGGCCCATTTTTTGATAGTTTGATGCCCTGAAAACCTCCATGAGTCTGAGCATTAGTGATGAGTGCAGAGAAGAGTTCTGCAGCAATGATGAACAAATAGGGGGACAGAGGGTCCCCCTGTCTTATGCCCCTACTTGGAGAGATGAAACCACTTATTTTACCATTGATCTTGAAAGAAATAGTGGTAGTAGAGATACAAACCATAATCAGCTTAATGAACTTCTGGTGGAATCCCATTTGAGTCATTATTCCTTCAATACTGGGCCATTCCAATCTGTCAAAGGCTTTCATTAAGTCTAGCTTCAAAGACATAAAGAAGTTCTTCCCAGAAGAGTGCCTGTTCAGAAAGTGGAAGGCTTCTTGAGCTATGACTATATTGTCCATTAACTGTCTGTCTTTGACAAATGCAAATTGGTGAGGGCTAATACAAGTAGACAGACAGAGCCTCAGTCTCTGAGCTAAGACTTTGGAAAGAATCTTGTAAATCACACTACAGAGGCTGATTGGTCTAAAGTTTGCCAAAGTTTCAGGATGAGCTGTTTTTGGAACCAAAGATAAGATGGTGTGGTTCCAGTATTTCAGAATGGCCCCTGATTGGAAAAAACTGAGAATATCAGCAAATACATCATCTTTAACCAGAGTCCAGAAATGCTGATAGAAAATGGCATTCAAGCCATCTTCACCTGGAGATTTGTCAGCAGGCAGAGAGAAAAGAGCATCCTTCACTTCATCTTCTGAGACTGGTTTCAGAAGAGCTTGGTTCATGTCCTCAGAGATAGATCTTGGTATGAGATTGATGATAGATTCCCCTCCACTACTTCCTTCAGCAGTAAAAAGATCCCTATAAAATTCAGCAACATGGAGCTCAATATCTTCTTGAGTAGTTAGGGTTAAACCTTGAGGAGAGAGCAATCTAGTTATGGCATAAGCTTCCTTTTCTGGAGAGTGTATGCATGGAAGAACTTGGTGTTGGCATCTCCCTCCTTGAGCCAATTTAGTTTTGCTCTTTGTTTCCAGTGCAGCTCTTCCTGATTATGTGCTGCATTCAAATCAGCTCTAGTCTGATTCCACTCTTCCCAGTGCCCTTCAGCTTTAGTTGTTCTCAGAATTTCTAGCCTCTTGGTAAGGACTTCAATTTTTTGTTGGTTCTGAGATTTGAACTTTGAGCTCCAGATGAGTAGGGCTATTATGGTGTTTTTCACTTTCTCCTTGAGGATGAAGAATGGAGTTCCTGAAGTAGGTTGATTCCAAGCAGAAGTGACAATATCTTTAAGTCCATCTCTCACAAGCCATCTTTTGTCAAAGTGAAATCTAGCAGATGTTTTAGCCTGGGGATGACCTTGATGGAGGAGGATCATTGAGTGGTCAGAAGCACTCCTAACAATGTTGGAGATAGTGGCATTGGGATTACTCAGGATCCAGCCATTTGATGCAAAAGCTCTGTCAAGCTTCTCTTCCACCAGCCCTTCTTCACTCCTCAGGTTACACCAAGTGTATTTGTAGCC
>CACSLK010010322.1:906438-921750 GCA_902706635.1 Striga hermonthica
AATGAGTGATTCGGCTAGACCATTTTGTGTGTGGACATAAGGTACCGGATGCTCCACTTTGATGCCCAGTGACATACAGTAATCATCAAAAGCGTTCGATGTAAATTCACCAGCATTATCCATTCTAATAGTTTTAATTTGATAATCAGGAAATTGAGCTCTTAATTCAATAATTTTAGCAAGGAGCTTTGGAAAAGCCTGATTTCTAGTGGACAATAAACACACATATGTCCATCGAGTGGAAGCATCTAGCAATACCATAAAATATCGAAAAGGTCCCGAAGTGGGATGAATAGGGCCACATATATCACCTTGAATCCTATGAAGGAACGTAGGAGATTCAATTCCAACTTTAGTACGTGAAGGTCTCAATATTAATTTTCCCTTTGCATAAGCATCACAAATAAATTCATTAAAGGAAGGGAGATTGTTGCTTGATACGCTATGCCCAATAGAGTTAGATATAATCCGATGCATCATACTAAGCCCAGGATGACCCAATCGCTCATGCCATAATTTAAATGAATTTGGGTCTTTAAATTTTAAGCTCAATGCAACATGATTAATAGAAGGTCAAATGTAAGTATGGTACAAGCCTAAGGAGAAAGAGGGAAGTTCTTCTACAATTTTCTTTTGACTTCCTTGTGAATGTGTCATTAGAAGATACTCTATATTGTTTTCAATCTTAGTTTCAACATGAAAACCATTATATCGAATATCCTTAAAACTAAGGAGTGTTCTTTGTGATTCAGGGTACAAAAGCGCATCGTTAATAATTAATTCAGTACCCTTAGGAAGAGTAAGTAAAGCTCTGCCGGAGCCTACTATCAAGATTTTATCATGAGCAATTGTAGAAACACTCCCTTTATTTTCATTTAAAGTTTGAAAAAATTTCCTATCTTTCAAAATAGTGTGCGTAGTAGCACTGTCGACCAAACATAAAATGCCCTCTTTCTCCATAAGATGCAAACTAATGAATGGTTGTGGTACACTAAAAGAAAAGTAAAACATTGTAAGCAAATGAAGCAATCATGAAGTCCCAATCAAAACATAACGTCTGAAAACATACTAATAGCAAAAACAAACCACAAATGTCTGGCGAAGCAAAAAAAATCAGAACTGTCTAATAGCAAGAAACAAACCACGAAATAGAAATATCCAGTTCGAAGATAGAATGCATATTAATCACACATCATCACCATAGTCCTCGAGCTCAAGCTTCAATAAATCATCATCATCAGCATTGAAGGCTAAATTTTGCTTCACGCAAACTAGCATGATGTGATTCACCTTGATGAGCCTTTCCTTTCTTATCCTTGAGAATTCTTTGATAAGCCTCAACTAGATGCCGAGGAGTACGACATGTGCTGGACCAATGATTATCGCATCCACATCTAAAGCAAACCTGCTTCTGCTCTTTAGGTTGTGGATGTGAATCGCTTCGATTTGAACGATCCACCTCAATGTTCAAGTTCTCGCTACGGCCTCCCGGAACGTTATCACCATGACCTCACCCACCATCTTGAGTCCAAACACGGCCACGACCGCGTCCACGACCACGACTGCGACCACGTCCACCACGGAGTGGCTGGGTATGGTATCCTCGACCTCTCCCTCGCACATTATGATGCCCGTGAAACAATACGATGTAGGGCCGAATTATATTCAGTGACGGATTTAAAGTCCTGAAACCGAATATTAAGCCAGTCATGCTGAGCTTGAGGGAGAATTATGGCCGTTTGCTGGTCAAAGCGATCCTTCAGGGATCTCCAAAGACTGGCGGGATCTTTTTCGGTGAGATATTCATTTTTCAGATCTTTATTGAGATGGTGGCGGAGAAAAATCAATGTCTTTGCCTTCTGGGCAGGAGTGCTTTGAGATGTAGAAGCAGTTGTAGCACTTAAGTCGAACGAGGCCAGGTGAATCTCAACATCAAGGGCCCAAGTCAAATAATTACTTCCATCAAGGGCGAGCTCATCAAATTCTCTTTTAGTGATACCAGTCATTGTCAATTTCTACAATTTTAAAAAAATATATTCACCAATATATAAATAAATAAAAATATTAATATGCATCACTTCCAGTTAACATTTCGTAAATCTAGTAATTGCAATGACCTTATTTGGCCTCCATTAAGAAATTATGTAAATGAATAATTCCACTATTTTATATAGTAACTCAAAGAGGAAATGGATGATAAAATTCAACATATTATTCGACAGAAAATGAAAATTTTCAAAGAGGAAAAACTCCCAATAATTGGTAACATGGGTAAGATAATAACAATTCCACTGTAATGCTTAGGCTAATAAAAAGTCAAATTCGTACTATAGATCTTTTATGAATCTAGACACTAGTTGTAAAACTAAATCTTTTTACGTAAGCATTTAATCAAACAGATCACGTGCATAATGAAAGTACGTAACACATTTAAAAGCACACAAAGGCATAAAAACGGAACACAAATTCATATAATTAACACAAGATTCCTTTCGAAAACAGGGATACAACATATATACCGAACCAAATAGGCTGAATTAGCATATATAATCGAACAAGTAATGTTTTGAATTATTCAACTGAACAATCTTCAAAATCTGAGGTACACAAGATCAAAATATGCTAATCATGTTTTAGTTTAATTTGTAATTAAAATTGTTTTAATTATAATTAAACTTAAATTAAGAAAAGTTTGGTTCTGTTGAACGCTCGTGTTCACAAATCTAGGATTTGAAAGAACAATTCCATAGCCATGGCACAGTTTTTTAATCATAAACTAAAATTAAGAAATCAATTTGGAATTGATTATCGTATGCCATGGAACCTGCTCACGAATTTGGAATTTGGAATCATGTTCGTAAGTCGCTGTCCGGTTTTGCAATAAATCTCCAATTTCAATTCATATATACCGGAAAAAATCATGTTCATTCAAGCCAGACAGAACAAATCGACAATTAAAAAATAAATAGATCTCGAAAGTACCTTGCAGGAAAAATACGATTTTTTCCTAGGGCAACACCAACAACGAATTAGAGCGTGCTGATAACGTGTTGTAAATTGGAGTTCTCAATATTCACCAAGCATCCATCAATCTAAGCATAAAAGAGGTGCAGTAAAAGAACGAGAAAAGAGAAGCAGAAAAGTCTCTCTATTATTCATCGGTATTCACTCTTTTTATAGAGTTTACAAGGGAGAAACCCTAAAACCTAATCATACTAACTAATGGACTTCAGGCCCAATTATATATTAGTAATGTCCATATTAATATATTTATAACACGATTGTACTAATTTGACTTCGATTGTACTAATTCGACTTCGATTGGACTAGAATGACTTCGATTATACTAATTTGACTTTGATTGGACTATTTGATTTCGATTATACTAATTTGACTTCGACTGGACTAATTCTACTTCGATTACATTATAATTGACCGTGAATGGACTAATTCGAGTTCGATTATACTAATTTGACTTTGATTGGACTAATTCGAGTTCAATTACAGCATAATTGACCGTGATTGTACCAATCACGGTCAATTATAGTGTAATAGAACTCAAATTAGTACAATTTTGCTAATTTTTTTTTTGTTTTTCTTTTTGTTTTCCCCGTTTTAGGCCGGAAGCCCCGCAATAGATATTTTCAGCCCAAAAATTTGCCGTAAAAGCATGCTAATGTAGTAGGATTCGTTGGCGACATGTAGGAAGAATCGAAACTCAATTTCGAGTTCGGACAAGTCCGAACGGTCCCGATATGCGAAGTCGTGCAAGAAAGCCGCAAACTTCTGGTCAAGAGCTTTGAGATAATAGGTTTTCAAGAATAGGTTGGATTTGAAAGCATAATTATATAGAAGGCTTCGTTGGCGACATGTAGGAAAAAATGGAATTCAATTTCGAGTTCGGACGAGCCCAAACGAGCCTGAATTTTGCTAGTCTTCTTCGTTTTTTTATTCCTTTCCCTCGTTTTAGGCCGGAAGCCCCGCAAGGAATAGTTCCAACACGAAAATTGGTCAGAAAAGCATTCTCTAGTAGTAGGATTCGTTGGCGACATGTAGAAGAATTGAAACTCAATTTCGAGTTCGAACGAGTCCTAACGGTCCTGATATGCAAAGTCGTGCAAGAAAGTCGCCAACTTCAGGTCAAGAGCTTTGAGATAATAGGTTTTCAAGAATAAGTTGGATTTGAAAGCATAATTACATAGAAGGCTTCATTGGCGACCTGTAAGAAAAAACAGAATTCAATTTCGAGTTCGGACGAGCCCAAACGAGCCTGAATTTTGCTAGTCTTTTTCTTTATTTATTCTTTTCCCCCATTTTAGGGCGGAAGCCCTGCAAGGAATAGTTCCAGCCATAAAATTGGTCAGAAAATCATTCTCTAGTAGTAGGATTCGTTGGCGACATGTAGGAAGAATTGAAACTCAATTTCGAGTTCGAACGAGTCCTAACGATCCGGATATGCGAAGTCGTGCAAGAAAGCCTCCAACTTCAGGTCAAGAGCTTTGGGATAATAGGTTTTCATGAATAGGTTGGATTTGAAAGCATAATTATACAGAAGGCTTTGTTGGCGACATGTACGAAAAAAACGGAATTCAATTCGAGTTCGGACGAGCCCAAACGAGCCCGAATTTTGCTAGTTTTCTCTGTTTTATTTATTCTTTTTCCCCGTTTTTGGCTGGAAGCCTCGCAAGGAATAGTTCCAACCCGAAAATTGGTCATAAAAGCATGCTCTAGTAGTAGGATTCGTTAGCGATATGTACGAAGAATCGAAACTCAATTTCGAGTTCGGACGAATCCGAACAAGCTCGATATGCGAAGTCGTGCACGGAAGCTGCCAACTTCAAGTCAAGAGCTTTGGGAGAATAGGTTTTCAAGAATAAATTAGATTCGAAAGCATCAATACGTAGAAAGCTTCGTTGGCGACATGTAGGAAAAAACATAACTCAATTCCGAGTTCGGACGAGTCTTAACGAGCCCGAATTTCACAATCCGATCTAAAAAAATAAAAAAATAAAAAATAGATTTTGAAAATCCGTTAAAAAAAATAAATAAAAAAAAAAGAAAGTTAACGGATTTCCAAAATCCGTCGTTTGATTCTTGTCCACAGTATTTTCTTTTCTTTTATTTTTTGCCACAGAATTTTTTTTTTTTAATTAAATAAGCTTCCCTGAGAGGAGGTCGCATTAGATCTGGCTGAGGGTTTTTTTTTTTCTTTTTTCTTCTGAAAGAGGGGAGCGTGACAAGAGAGATTCCGAAAAAATTGTCATTTTTTTTCTCTAATCACGTTTTTCAACATGATTTTAATTATAAATGATTTATTACTACATATTATTTTTTTTATTTTTTATTTTTACAAAAATTCACTCATGTATATGTAATCACTAATTAGTACTACATATTTATTAACATCAAGTTATAATTAATTGTCATTTATGTTATATATGTCATATAATCATCTAACATTAATTAAATAATTAAATTACTCTATTATCTTTCTCAAAAACTAGTATGTAACTCGTGCGATGCACGGCTTGTATTTATTTTGGAGAATATTAAAAATTAAAATGTATTAATAAATAAAGAGTGATAATTCGTAGGAAAATTATCAAATCATAAAATGTTCCTCATGCAAAAAAAATATATTATTTAAACTTTCTTGTACACAACATTATTTGTTCAATAACTGAACAATTCGTCGTCCCCACAAACTAATATTTTTAACACTTTTCTATTATTTACACGAAACAAACAACATAATTGTTCGTGACTAAAAATCGATTTCTGTAAGAACATGTCAACATATAATAAATGTTGACCTTGACTCTTCTTGATCTATTACTTAACATGCCAACGTACAATAAATGTTGGTCTTAACTCTTCTTGACCTATTACTTACACGCGTAACAACATACAATTAGTCGTGATCAAAAATAGATTTTTTTTTAAAAACATGTCAATGACATCTCTTATCTATTACTTACACGTAAAAACAACAACATATAACCAGTCGTTGCTAAGAACCGATTTCTTTAATAATATGCCATCACACATAAAGATTGACTCTTATCTTAAATGAAACCCTAAAATTAGAAGTAACTGGTGCTCTAGAACTTAAATGAAATCCTAAGATAGATCTTTTTATAATATGATAATTTATTTAGGCAGTCAGACAATGAGCTGTTAGTTTAATATTGATTATACTTGATTAGCTATATAATATTCACTAATATTACTATATTTTTTATACAAAAATACTGACCATGACTGTTAAATGGAATCCCAAAATCAGAAGGAACTGGTGCCGCTGGAACTTAAATGGAAGTCTAAGATGGATCTATTTATAATATGATAATTTATACAACAATTGGACAAATGTATTGGTGTACATTTACAGAAATATGTATGAATAATACAAAACATTAAATATTACATCACACTAATTTTATAAGAGAGATTCTATATAATAGATATAAAATATAAAACATTAGTGATAGACATTACTTCAGGCTAATTTTTTCAAAACGAACTATTTTTAATTGAATGTGTGACAACTTGTTATATATTTTCAAACTGAACAATTTTTAATTGGACAACTTTCCTATTATATGTGTGACAACTTTCCTATTATATTGCAATAAATTTATATTTTGTGTATATAAAAACAAAAAATCGATTTACTATACAAAATTTTGAAAATTTTCCTTTTAAAAACAATTGACAAAAAGAATATCAATAAAGGGAATTGATGTATATTAAAAAAAAAAAAAATTGTATATATCTCATATAAAATCGTTCATTCTCAAAATTTGCTATAATAAAAAATATATTTAAATATTAATATAAATATATTTAAATATTAATATAAAATTATATTTTGTAATTGTTTGTTCTAATAAATATGATAAAATAAAAAAGAATCCTCACAAATGAGAATTCAAAAATTGACGCCATGCAAATTTAAATATTACTATAAATTTTTTTTTTTTTGTGTAAGTAACATATATGCTAATCCAAATTAATGATTCTAATAAATCTGTTAAAATAAAAAAGATTTCTTGATAAATAAGAGTTCCAAAATCGGCTACATATAATTATTTACATAACCTTTGTCTACAAAACCACTATCAACGTAATTAAAGAAAACCAATAATTTACTGAAACAAACACAAACTGAAAATCGAGTTATATGAAAATTATTCAATTAATGATTTATTTTTTATTTAGATCATTTCATATTAATTCCATCTATAGTAGGTAATTAATGTTTTGAGCGGAAAATGCTCATAAAATGTTCGGGTATGAAAAAATCATATGTTATTAAAAACCTAATTGTAAACAATATTATTAGTTTGATTATTGGGCACACTACAATAAAATGATAAAATTCCAATAGAAATCTATTCCAAAAGAAACTATTCCAACGACAATTCCATCGGATATTTCAATACTATTATTTATGTTGGAAATTTTCAATGGATTCCAACGGAAATTCCAACAAAAATATTCCGTTGGAATGAATTTTTCATTGGAATTTCCGTTGGATTTTGACGATTCCAACGGTGGATTTTTCAACGGGGTGGAAATAAAAATTCCAACGGAATTTGCATATTCCAACGGAAATTGCTACGGTAAAAAAATTGGAAATATAATAGTTGAAATCATCAAATTTCTAAGATTGACACTCACTCTTGTTTATCTTCATGACAATATACATGAATGTTTAAATAAAAAACCTAATCATTGAAATGTAGTGATCGTATGTTATTTTTTTAATTTCGTGATTGATGGAGTCTTTTATTAATTAGTTGGTTTGAATCAATATATAACAAATTTTGTTGTCAATCTTTATTATAGTTTTTAAATTAATTTGTGTAAATGCATAAATAAAAAGAGACCTAAACTATGAAATTTTTTTCATCTTTTGAAATCAAATAAATGACAAACACTATCTTTTAAAATAAATAATGATAATGATTATAACATTGTATTATCAAAACTGATAAGGTATATAAAACTCATTTTTCTTTTCAAATCGATGTCCCGACTCCCTTGCTGGCATGAAAAGAGCTCGAGTCTCGAAGAAAAAAGTCTAACTGGTGAAAAGATGATATATATACAAATCATGATTTTAGAAATCTGATATATACAAATCTTAGCATGCGGTTTCAAACAATTTAATAATATAATAATAAGCTGAATGAATTATGATTCATATACATGCAAAGAAAATTTTGAACAGATTTCTAAAATGATGATATATACAAATCATGATTTTCCTTGGAGATTTATTCGGATTTCCAAATTGTTTGGAAATCACGATTTCTAAAATCATGATTTATTTGGATTTACATTCGGGTATCCAAATTGTTTGGAAAAATGGGAGATTTATTCAGATTTTGATTCCTTATTGGTTACCAATATAAAAGTATTTGATGTTATTAATAAAAAAAACGAAAAAAGCCGATTTACTAATTTTAGGAGATAATTAATGAAAGTGGCGGGAAATTGTTTCTAAATTTGATTTATGTTAATCCTTATTATATAGGATTAACTATATGTAACAAATATGTTAACATATAAGTAACATATATGTTACTTTCACCTAAATACTAATATATATATATATATATATATATATATAAATTATTTCTAACAATTATTAGAAATATGATTGATTCTTAAAAAGAATCTTTAATTGACAATTATTAATTAAATGTTTTATATTGTATTTTATAAATTTTTAAAAATACATATGGTAAGTGTATTTCTTAAATTAAGTGTATTAAGTATGATAAGTGTATTTCTTAAATTTATTTTGATTTTGATTCCATATTTTTTATTGTATTCCTAAAAAAAATTGGATAAAAAAGATAGGCTAATAAATAGAGATTTTGTTAATTTACTATTCTTAAGCAATAATTAATGAAATTTACGGGAAAATATTTTTAAAAGTGAATTATGTTAATTTAAAGTGAATTATATTAATTCTTATTATATATTAATAGATATCCAATCAATCACCCTTTAGGGTAACAGTAAATTCCCTTTTTGGCCACACTTTCCAATTTTTATTTATTTTCCAAAAGTGAATTAAATCTATTTTAAACTTTATACAACCAAATCAACTATTTTTTTTTTTTTTTTGGTACAAGAAGGGGAGGCCGAAGCCAAATCAACTATTTTTTCACACTTAACAAAATTCATGGTCGAAATATTTATAACCAAATTACATCAGATATTATCGTAGAAAATGGAAACCACACTTTTAAACCCAATTTTCCATTTTCCGATGTCAGAAAAGAAGAAACAATCTCTTCTCGATTCCGAAAATTTGTCTGCTCAGTATTGTTCATAAATAAATATTTCATCTCCGAGTTCCATTTTTACCCTCATCGTCTCCCTCACGCCGGTGCCGCTTTTTTCAAAAGGCCCATACCCTTTTCGTCCACCCAAGAAAAAGCTCGCTCCTTTCACTCAAAAGCATATTTTTTCGGATTAGTCGGTTTTCCTGTGGATCTGGAAATCGGAAGGTCCCTGTACCAAAAATAAAAAAAAAACATTTTTTTCACTTAGACGGTTGGCTCAAGTGGTAAGTAACATTTAAGCAACGTCTCGGGTTAATCCTTGTGAATGCAGATTGTAGAAACTGATTGTTGGGAGACTCACTCACTATTGCCAGGTGTGGGATTCAGGTCGACCGGAGCAAAAGAAAACAAAGTATCTTCTTCTCCTTCACCCTCACTTTCATCTCCCCTCTTTCAGAATAAAGTTTCCATGTTCTTCTCCTCTCCCCAGAATTGACATCGACCGAACCACAGAAAGCCAAAAATAAAAATGGAACACTCATTTTTCCCGACGCCCACCACCCGCGCGGAGGCCCTCCGGTGGCTGAGTATCGCCGAGAAGCTGCTCTCGGCGCGTGACCTCCTGGGGAGCAAATCCTTTGCCGGCCGCGCGCGTGACTCCGACCCCTCGCTCACCCCTGCCGACCAAATCCTCGCCGTCGCCGAGACGCTACTCGCCGGAGACCGACGGATCGGAAACAACCAGCACGACTGGTACGCGATCCTCCGTGTGCCGCCGCAGCAGGGCCGGGACACCAACCTCATCGCCAATCAGTACCGGAGCCTCGCCCTCCTCTTGAACCCTCAGAAAAATAGATTCCCATATGCCGAGCAAGCTTTCCGGCTCGTCCTGGACGCCTGGTCCGTGCTCTCAAACCCTTCCCGGAAATCCGTGTATGATAGAGAGCTTGCTTTCTATCTGCAGTCTCAGCCTCAGCAGCAGCAGCCGCAACCTGACCCGTTTAGCAACCCTGTCCCGGCAACGCACCAAAGCTTCATGTTTTTCGGAGGTAGCAGCTCGAGTGGACTCGCTCCTGCTCCTGCTTCTCAGCCGCAGCCCGCCGGCGTCAATTTTTCCCAGGCACAGGTACATGCAACCCCTCAACCTAAGCTTGAACAGGTAGGCGCTAGGTCAGTCAGGAAACCTCAGAATTTTATGAGTTTCGATTCGGGTACTAATCTTGATTTCGGGTCCGGATCCGGTTCTAAATCGATCCCTGAACCTGCTAATAAGCATGTGTCGGAAAATTATTCGACTTTTTCTGGTAATGCGGCTGCAGCCACTGAGGCAACACAGGGGCAAGTGAATAGTAACAATCATAATAACCAACAACAACAGAACTACACTAACGTTGGTGATAAAACTAGTGATAGTGCAAATGTGAGTGAGAATGTAGGAGACAAGGCTGAAAATCAGGAGGATGGTGAAAGAGTAGATGAAGAGGAGGATAGAGTAGATTCACCAGAAATAGGTGATGGCTCTACAATGTGGACCGCGTGCCCTTATTGTTTTCACATGTACGAGTATCCTACGATTTACGCCGACTGTACCTTGCGGTGCCAAAATTGTAAGAAGGCGTTTCAGGCAGTGGTCATTCCATCCCCTCCGCCAGTTTTGGATGGGCGAGAGGAGTACTTTTGCTGCTGGGGTTTTCTTCCCATGGGCTTTTCCATGGATAACTGGGAGAAGAACAGGGGTTCAGCATCAACTTGGACTCCGTTTTCCCCAATGTTCACTTGCCCGCAGCCGTTTTCCGGTAGTAATAATGCTGCTGTTAAAAAGACTGTACGAAAGAACTCGGCTCCTAGGGTGTACATTGATGATGAAGATGACGTTTATGTGGATGTATCGGACTCGAGTGAGTCGGACGATGCTGACTGGCAGAAAGATACAGAGAAAAGGAGGAAAAAGGCCAAGAATAATGTGAAAGGGAAAGGAGTTAGTGGGGGGACACCGAGCAAGAGTGCAAAGAAAGCACAAACCGATAAGGGTAAGACCGTAAATGTTCAAGATGGGTTGGCTTCTCAAAATGTGGATGAGACGCCTAATAAGGTTGTACCTGAATTGAGTAAAAAAGGGGCAGCTGTTAATGGCAGGAAGCAGCCTGGGAGGGTTGTGAGGAATTTCGGGAAGTTGGATCTGAATGTGGAGTTTAGCAATGAGCCAGAGGAGTCTGCTCCTAAGGTGGACCGAGAAAATGGGTCGGGCTGTGGCGAAGATGAAAACATTGAGGGGATTGGGTTTTTTGAGGGTCTCGACGAGTTTCTGAGCAGCCTTCCAATCCTTAATGTTGTGGGCGATGACAAGGTTGTCAAGGCATCCTAATGAATTCTAGACCATTTTTTGTTGTAATTGTAGGTTGCTGCTGTCTTGATGCTGCTTTGTGAAGTGAAGTTTTTCTATTGTCTCCATGTAATTTTGGTATGTGTAGCAACTCAATTAAAGTCGAACAACTTTAAATCTTTAGTTGCTGTTGTTTTTTCGGTTTCGACTTATGTATATATGGCAAAGCCAAGCGATATATGGATCAAATAAATTGTTCTTTGTTCATTCATGAACCTGGACAAGACCTGAATAAGTGATATTCGACCTTTTGGTAGAAAAACAAGCATTTTCCATTAATTTCTATTATAGTGAATCATCTTTTTCAGCATTGTCGTGGAATTTAAGTTTATTCATTTAGCTCTATTGGGTTGGAGACTTGTGCTAGATCATTGAAACATAAATCATGTTCACCATAGTTTTTCATCACTGCAAATGCCAGCGCCACACAAAAATGAATTTTATGTTTTGAATACACAACTTTCCAAGCTCTCAACTCGATTTATCTCAAGGTCTTTTTAGTTTCGTCATATTATTTTTTGATCGACGGCAATCGTTGTCGAAGCTTTACATGACTGGGAGTTCCAGCTTGCAGACAATGCAAATTTGTCACCGTCGACTTCGACAATCATTTCACGGCCAAGCCCTCGTCTGAAATAATGGAAAACCTCTTTGTTTTTTATTTTTTATTTTTTCTCCATCTACAAGATTTCCTCAATTTATTCTAGGTCTTACTCTTTATATACGTAGTCAATGGGAACTTCATTTTAAAATTCCATCCAATTTGTTGGATGAAATTGACAAAAAGAAAAGTTAATATACTAATTTGCACACCCAAAAAAGTTAATGGACAACAATGGCAAACAAACAAAGTTAGTTATTAGATTTATGAACACAAGATCGATTGTAAAACAAAACAAAAATCTAAGAATATTATTGAGAGCTCGAGAGGTTAGAGAGAGAGAGAGAGAGAGAGAGAGAGAGAGATCATCTCTTTCTGTATGGAAAAAGAAAAAGCAAAAATAACTAAACTCTAATGGGATCGTCTATTGTCAGGTATCCTTCGTACCTACCTAACATTAGGTACCCTCTTTATATCACCATTAGATTGACTTAAAATCAATATGAACCATTAGATTAAGGTACGAGGTTGGTACGAGGTAACGAAAATTCTATTTTGCCTCGTACCACCCTCGCACCAACCTCGTACCTCCTTGTACTTGTAAAAAACTTATAATACCCTTATGTTATTAAAAATTAAAAAAAATTATAAATTTACAATTCTATTTATCTTTAAGTCCTTACATCTAAATTATTTCTATAACAATCCTTCATATACAAAACTATTTCATCATAACCTTTAACATTTAACAAAAATTATCCAATTATCCTCAGCATCATTGTTCTTCGATTTTTTTTCTTTCTCTGTCTCCCCCCTCTTTTCGTCGTTGAATCGAAGAAAATTTACAGTCTATATATCTCTCTCACTGTAACCGCACGAGGCTCGTGTACTCTCTCTCTGTATCGGCGACAAATTTCACCATCTTCATCGGCGGTAAATTTCAGAACCCGTCCGCCTCACGGTACTCTCTGTACTCTCTCTCTTGTCGGCTATCTCTCTCGGCCTCTGTAACGTCGTCGGCCTCACGGTACTCTCCGTCTCTCATTGTCCGAAATTACAGAATTCTTGGTCCGATTTAGGGTATTTGGTCCGAAAAGGGTTAGGCATGATTTTGGGGTTTTGGTCCGAAATTACAGAATTTTTAGGGTTTTTTAGTTAAAATTTGTATTTTGAGTTCAATTAAAATATCTTTATGAATTGGTTAATCTTGAATTGGTTTATTTGATTTTGCTTTAATGGTGCTGTAATGTTTGAATAACAATGTGGTGTTTGCATTTGCTTTATGCTTGGTGTATTGAGGGTTGTTGTGTGTTTAGTTGAACTCATCGTCGATATTGGCCCAACCGTTCTTGTTCTCCTTTTCATTTGTTTTTTGGTGCACATTTGATGTGGTCTGTGTGCACAGTTGATGTGGTCTGTATCAGCAGATGAACCTTTTGGTGTGTATTTGAGAATTTAGGTGTTCAATGGGCTGCTGAGCCGCTGCTCTTCAAATTTATTTTTACACAATAACCTCTTGAAGTTTATTTTTGCACTTAACAAAGGTCTAGCTCCCTCTTTAGTTCCAAATTATGTCATGAAATTTATTGTTTTATTACAAGTTTATTACAAGGTCTAAAAGCTTCATCTCTTATTTTTTCTTTTGTCTGTTTTGACTAATTTTTAGGGTTTAAGATCAAACAAATTCCCCAAATTTTTCTCCCACAATCTGTAACTAATAAAGCTCGAGGATCTTGTTCACTTGAAGCTTAAACAGGGTTTTGATGCATTGCCGTGTTGATACTTTTGTTGATAATCCGATGAAGACTGGGAATGCGCCCATCATGGATCGGACGCAGTAGTTTTTGGGGATAGCGGAGAGGTTAAAGAAGCCGTTCGCCGCGCATAATGGACCGAGCAGCAGCGGGTCGAAGCGGGAAGAGCCGCCGCGGTCGGCAGCGGCGCTGCATTCGGAGTTCAATCAGAGGGCGTCGAGGATTGGGTTCGGGATCCACCAAACGTCTCAGAAGCTAGCTACGCTGGCAAAATGTGAGTGTGTCTTCAGTTGGGGGCTTGATTTTTCCTTTTGTGTTAGAAAGTGAGCAAACCAATTTGGATTGGGAGCTTATGATTTCAATTTGCCGTTTCTAAGCTTGTATGGTAATGAGCCGAGCAATAAGCATTGGATCGGGATATACCATCCCCTGCAGAAGTCAGCTAAATAATTTGGTTGGATGTATTTTTCAGCAATGTGACCCTTTGTTCATTACAATTTCTGTAGCATGTGCGAGAGATGCTGGTATACCTGCTTGAACAAGTTATGCCTGGTTGAAGGGTGGCAATTTTCAGTGTTTTAAGGGAATTGAGTCATAAATTCTGTGTAAATTCCCCTGTGGTTTTGGGTATCTGAGAGAGATGGCTTATGGCTTAGAATGCTTGCAGGTTTTGTATCCCATCTCTGACATCCCAGCATTTATTTTGCTGATTTATCTCTTAATTTATCTCGTTAGGTGTCTTACCGGATATTTGGATTCAATTGATATTCAGTTTTGGGATTGTGATTTTGTGTTTGGCTAATAGTGCATATATGTTCATGTTTATATGGATTTGAAACCTAATAGCGGTGCAGTTTTTGGGTATGTTTTATTCATTCGGTTCTCTATCTCCATGCTCGTTTTCTTATTATTAGTCATTGTTCAACTACTGAGTTCATAGTTGTATCCAGTGCTTTAGGAGATGCTAAATGTGAATTTTAGAGGACAATGCATTTTGATCTTGTCCAGCAGTAGCAGTCGGTCTAGATTGATTGACCAAAACCTTCACTCTTTCAGAATGTATTATTTGTTTATGGAAGAAATGTAGGTGTTGTAATCTAGTTGTCCAACCTTAATTATTTTTGCTTAAACAGCTGCAACATATGGATAAATCTGAACTTTTTGTCCAGAATGTTGTTATAATCACACTTGGGGGCCTTGTACTTTTCTAGACACTGTCATTGTAAGACTTCAGGGGCTTTAAATATGTGTACCGGTCTTTTTTGGGTGCAG
>CACSLK010010322.1:948583-968216 GCA_902706635.1 Striga hermonthica
TTATGTTGTTTTATGCATTACGTATGGACGTGATGAGCCTAAATCAATTTGAGTATCTTGAACTTTAGTCTAACTGACTCATGAACCTAATGAATGGTATGCATGTAGTTTTTTATCATTTTGTCATGAATTGCAGAGCAATTATCTTTTTGAATGTTATGCCTAGAGATTTGAGTTTCCCTGAAGGATTATATAATTAAAAATATCGCTAGTGATTTTAAATATCGACCTAGATTTGGTTATCCCTGATGGATTGGTCCTGTTGACCAGTATCATAATTGCATAAGAATTATCTAGCGAGGATCTTTGACAAATTGATCTAGTAAGTAATCTCGTTGGTTTTTGGATAAATTCGTGATTTTTTTAGATCAGCTCTGCATATTCAACATACTTTTAATGAAGTTATGTAACCAGAATGTTACATAGATTGAATCTATGCAAAAGTATTATGAAATTATTTATGTTTGCTTGTATATTTGATGAGATGCATACCACAGACTTATATTGTTGATAGCTATAATGTTAATTTATATGTGGTGCCTGAAGCATATAATATAGTTTATAGCTACAATAAAAGGCTCACAAGCAAAGTATAGTTGTAGTGCCTGAAGCATATAGTGTTCACTTAGATATGATTATTATACTTCGATGCCCAACTTATATATTGATAATTAGCATGAGCAGTTGGATCATATTGGGCAATTATTTATGAAAATTTCCCCCTAAAATGCGTGGAGAATCAAGCATTTCCCATCTGCAATTTATTGTTACATTTTTTTTATCACCACCAATTCGTACCTTTATGGGCCTATATTACAAACTAGGTATGCTATTTTTTATATACTCCGTTGAATCTTTAATACCTAGAGGCCCTTATGGGGATCAGTTTATTATTTGGTACGTGTTTTGCATAATACATGAAGATGATTTCATGGCATTAGGGGGAGATATGAGCATAAGTTTATTAATGCCATGAAATATGTGAAATATAAATTAGTTGAAACCACGCAATAAATATTGAACTTGAAGTTCATATTATATTTCTGCCAAGTGAAATCTATAATAATAAAGGAGTGGCCAATTTATAAATATATCGATGTACCACAAAGTAAACAAATTTCCTAGGGAATGATTGACTCCTTAGTGCTAGAAGCATAAGGAGATATAATAAATATATGATGTATGATAATCCGCGGAAAATGTATATTCAAGAATTAACACTCCTTTATGAGAAACTCCTGAAGAGTTGATCCAGTACATCTTGCACGTGCATCAAACCATTATAGTACTGGAAATGCGGAACAGCCAAAATTAGATATTATGGGAAATGATTATAAATATGGCTAATAAATAAGAAGTTGCATATATGGTTGAGAGAAAAATATAAGTTGAATATCATAGTTGTCGACAACATACTTGCCTATGTGATTTCTTTACTATCTCATATAATGATCCGGATCAGAATAATAAAAGTGCTAGAAGCACTTAGGTTAATTGAGATAGAAAGAAAAATTGAGGCAGAGCTTTCACTCGCTACACGATATATCCCAGGAGGATAGCATATCCCAGAAGGATAATGAATATTTATATGAAACATGTGATGTGGTGGTGTGATGTAAATATAGCGAGATTATGCTCATGGGTTTATGCAGAGACCCAAATGTTTATTAGATAAGTTCTCTCATTATCAATGATTCCGCAAGTTAATATTTATGGCAGCATTATTACAATGACTATTGAGTCATATGTGAAAGTCCTGGATGGACTCGAGTACCCGAGATGAAAGATAATTAAATGATAAATAGTTTCATTATTTAAAGTTGTTGGTGAGATGTGGTACAACCAACTAAATTCTTCCTGAAGAAGTAAAATAAGAAATTCAAGGTAGAACCTTGTGTATAATGATAATATACAAAATGATCATCTCGGCCAAATAGATTATGTGGTGAACACTATGTAAAATATTAAATAAGTTTGCTCATGCTTATAGACGGAGTAAGGATGAAACTTTTGGTTAAATACCAAAGAGTATTATCTCGACTTGTAGATCGAGCATCTCCTAGAAGGAATATTTTTGACCCAACCAATTTACTTGAATCTCTTTTAGAGATGTAAAATTGTAACACCAATGTGTGTCAAATATTTGGCATTTGACAAAGATCCAAAGAAACAAATGAGGATATTATAGGACCTGGAGTTCAAATGGACTTGAAGTCCACAAACGACATGAAGTTTATTTATGAAGCGCAATTGTGCTGAACTTTTATCTCGCAAACTGCATCAGGCCTGATACTGCATTTGTGATGAATTTGCTAGCAAGATTTACTAAATCTCTCTTTATAGAGATATCATGATAAATATTGAGAATATCCCATTATTCTTTATGTATGTTGATTTATCTTTGGACTTTATATATGATATTGGTGGATAAGGACATCAATTGTATAATCGATCCCCTAAACATGGGTCCTCAATTGGTTATATACCTCTCAAATGGTATTAACTCTTTACCATTGGTTATTGAAATTTCCCCATATTTATCCTGAAGATAACTTGGTTTGTGTTACACAAACAAATTATATAAATACATTCGATGATATTTTTGAATCTATATCAACTCCCGAAGAGCAACAAATGACGATTTTATGTTAGAAACTTTTTCCCTTCAGGGGGAGCGATAAATAAATCTCGAAGATCGAACCCGGAAGGTTAATTATAATCCTGAAGATTAGGCCCTGTTGGCCGGTGTTGTACTCTTTTTCCCTTGACTAAGTTTTTTCCCATTGGGTTTTACTTAGTAAGGTTTTTAACGAGGCAACAAGTGTAACACATAAATTTGCATGTGTCATGTACTCTTTTCCTCGACTAAACTGGGAAGACTGTTGTCTTCAGGGGGAGGGAAAAACTCAATATAATCCCCAAGATTAGGTCTTGAAGACCAAATGCTGTACTCTTTTTTTTATTTAACTAAGTTTTTCCCAATTGGTTTATTAGTTAAAGGTTTTTAACGAGGCAGCTAGTAAAACACATGAATTTATATAAATCATGTACTCTTTTTCCCTTGGCTAATTTTTTCCCCTGTCGGGTTTTTATTAGCAAGGTTTTTAATGAGGCATGTAGTAATGTCCAAGGGGGAGTGTTATAAATATATTAATATGGACATTACTAATAAATAATTGGGCCTGAAGTCCATTAGTGAGTAGGAATAGGTTGTAGGGCTTCCCTCTTGTAAACCCTATAAAAGGGTGATTATACTGATGAATAAGATGACATACTTTTCTGCTTCTCTTTTATCGTTCTCTTTACTGCACATCTTATGCTTGGATTGATGGATGCTTGAGAGTTCCAATTTACAACAGTATCGAGTCATCGTGTCAATTACATAATCAATTATTTAATTTTGTACTTTTAAAATTATTACATTTATTATTTAATAAATATGTATGAATCAAGAAATATTTAATTTGCCTTTAATTCTGTAATTTGAAGTCATAATATATTATCATTTATTATAAAAATTTACAGATTGCGTTACAATTTGTTTTTTTATTCCATAAAACTAACTGTATTTAAGAAAATAAATTATTTGGATCAACCAAGCTGACTGAATTAGATTATTGCATATGTTTATTGGACCAACTTCAGATTGTATATAAAACCGTCTAAAAATATAACATAGCTTTTGTTGCATTAGTGTTGTTAAATTAAACGAGTCTAGCTCGGCTCGGCTCGAGCTCAGCTCGTTAAGGCTCGGTTCGGCTCGAGCTCGACTCGTTAAGGCTCGGTTCGGCTCGAGCTCGAAGCCTTAACGAGTCGAGCTCGAGCTCATTTAAAGCTCGTTTGGTTAACGAGCCGAGCCGATAAGGCTAGTTAAGGCTCGAAAAGTGAAATTTATGTAATTTTTTATAGTTCGGCTCGTTGAAGCTCGAGATCGACTCGTTAAGACTCGAGCTCGAGGCCTTAACGAGCCAAACTCGAGCTCGATTTTTGGCTCGTTTACTTAACGAGCCGAGCCGGCTCCGCTCGTTAAGAGCTCGACCTCGAGCTCAAACACCTTAAGCTCGAGCTCGACCCGGCTCGTTTACAGCCCTAGTTGCATCCAAGGTGACAAAGTTATGAATTAATTTGACTGGATGAAATTGATTATTGAAATTATATATGGAATTCAATATTATAAATACTTTGCTCCAGTAAATATAATATAGTTCAAATAAATAAAGTAAGAATGTTGTCATAACGAAAAGATGATTAATGTTTTTTTATATGTGGTTTATAATACAACCGTATTATTGCTTCTTCGTACACCGCACTAACCACATATTGATTCTCATTGAATGCAATTTGCATTATTCTATATTAATTTTAATCTAGTATTCAATCTTATGCACAAACACAAATATAAATAAAATATTATAAATCATATATATAAATATTACATTTAAACCATAAGTTATATAATTGAGATATCACATTTTATAAATTAGATCATTAGAACAAAATAATCTAAGTATAAAATATTTTACTTATATATGAATCACTATATTCCTTGTAAAATATAATTAATGAGTAAATTTTATAAATGTAAGGCATCATGACTAATATATTAATATTAAAATTATTCTTGTTAATTGTTAGGTTCCCTATGCCATATGGGCACTTTTATCTCTAGTTGCAATCCTCTTCTTCTAGCTTTTTAATGTTTTATTTTATTTTATATTTTACATGTTTTGTATACAACTCATAACAAACCGACCTTAGCTCAGTTGGTAGAGCGGAGGACTGTAGTGGTTACGCTGAAATCCTTAGGTCGCTGGTTCGAATCCGGCAGGTCGGAATATAATTTTATTTAAATTTTAAAGATATATTAGAACTAAATTATTTTTTAAAAATATTTTTTATCATTTATTTTATTTTATTTTTTATCCCTACTTCTAAATTTTGTGTGCATCTAATATACATATCGTTTCTTAATTTTTTTACATTTTTTCATTTCTCATTAATACGTATATCTTTTTCAAACAAAAAAAAAAAAAAAAACATCAGTACTTTAATTTTTATCCATGTTATTATAAATAAACTATATGAATTTAATTATACTTTTAGGTCGGTGGTTCGAATCGGGCAAGTCGGAATTGTTTCTTAATGCAAATTTTAAAGACATTTTTTTGAAGATATATTAAAAATTTAGAACTAAATCATTTTTCAAAACTATTTGTAAAAACGCATATACTGCCTATAACGTAATGCGTCGCGTATTGATTTTTATACTGCGTAGCATAAATAGCGTTGCGTATTGCGTAAGATATTTGATTATAAGAAATTATTTTTATAAAAATATTATATATATGCTAGCATATAATAAAACTAGATGATTAATTTTAAAAATTATCATAATATTTGAATGAGCCCAAAATAACATCTAAGAATTATTTCTTATAGATGTTTGATGTAAATATCATAATATAAATATTTAAATAATAAAATGAATATATTAAAAAGTAAAACAAACAACAAAAATCTAATAAGATAAGTTGTAATTTATTTTAAGCATATACTTTGTAATTAGTTTTTTTTAATTTAATTACAATTTAATTCTAATCATTAGCTCTATACTTTTTATTCTTGAATTTAAATATCAAATACTTAAAAATATAATATATAATAGACCGAACCGATATATATTTGACTATTCAATTTAAGACTTTGTATTTTCAAACTTCTAGATTGAAATCATTATCAAAATTTTTATTTTATTTTTTCAATTAAAAATATAACTCTAATTTACTAAAAAATACAAGTTTAATAAATATTTTTATTGCTGAAATGTTGTTGATGAAATGTTGTTGAAGAAATATAACGAAAAGTAACTCATAAATATAGCACAAAGTAACACAAAATAGCGTGAAACTAAAAATAGCTTAAAGCGTGCTATTTCAGCATTCCGCATAAATTTTTCGTGAAAAACTTTAAATATATAAAGGTACGTCACGTTTTTTAGAAAAAGAAAAAAATAATAACGAATAACATAGCGAGCTATTTAAAACAGTGTCGTGACCCAGCCAATGCACCAAAATATGACAAATTATACCAATGAAAAATTATTTATTGTATATATCTCACTTAATTCCACAAGAACAAAAGCACTGTCAGATAAATCATATAAAGCACCCAAAAATCTTCCATGCATCTTATATATACCACATAAAATTTAACCTATGTTGATCATTACATAAACAGAAAACACTGCTCAAACCAAACCAATCCCAACTTAGAAAATTACAAAAGAAAGAAGAAAAAAGAGAAAAATCTGCACAAGAATCAAAACAATAGTAAAACATCCATAAAATAAAGAAGGAAATAACAGCAGCTCGAATAGTTGCGGGCGGGGTAAAACTGTAATTTCAGAATCAGAAACGTACGACTATGCAAGAGATATCATCCTTGCTGTCTCTGTTCAATGCCTCGATCACCAGTTGGTTGGCTGCCTTGTGTGGATCCCTCGTCTTCTTCACAAAATCAACAGCCTCCTGACTAGACATCACCTGCAAAAGCAAGCATTCCACCAGCAAAATAAGGGATTATTTTACTAAAGAAAAGAAAAGACAGCTTAAATAAATAATTAGTATGGGTACCTTCCATAAACCATCACTAGCTAGAATAAGAAGATCAGTGTCGGTATCGATCTCGGCATTGGTCATGTCAGGCTCGGAGGACAAGTGTGTCTTCAAGTTCTTATCACCAAAGGCACGCGAGACCGCCAATTGCCCGTTCACTCTTGCAACGTCCCCTGGTACATGTGTAAGCTTAATGTTATAATTATCGGGATTGTTATTTCATTTAGGACTCTGAATTATCTCAAAAAAGAGACAAGAAGGAAAGAGATCGAGTTGAGTCCCAAATATTTTTCGCCATATTTCAGATCCAAGTGCTTAAGGCTATGTTTAGTAAACCTAGCTGATAAAAGCTAGTTTATAGCTTTTTAGCGAGTTTCGAGCTTATAGCTGTTAGCTTATGACTTATGGCTGAAAAAGTAGCTTATATGATAGAAGTGTTTGGTAAAATTATAAAAAAAATTCAGTTAACTTATTTAAAAAGTTATCCAATGATTGAAGCTTATGAGATAAGCTCGAGCTTCTTACAAAAGCTCGCCCTACCAAATCAAGTTTATTTGAATACATAAAACTTATAAGCTAATCAAATAAGCTATAAGATATCTTATATGCTTACCAAACACAACCTAAGTTAGAGGAGATCCTTCTCAACTATTTTAGGTTAATTAATGTTATGTAATACTATATTTACACCGTAGATGTAGTATTAGTAAGCATTTAAACCGAGCAACTTTATGAAGCTAACTCTTAAATCATTATTGCAACTTAATATTACCTGGCAAATTTGAGACAAATCCACCTCTGTCTTCAATGCTACCTCTCTCGGTATTGGGCTCGTGGTCAACCGTCATTTCTATAGCCTGGCCCCTTTTGGAAAGCACGGCCCGCGAGTCCCCAACGTTGGCCACCCACAAATGGCGGGCGTTTATGAGAATGGCGGTCACAGCTGTGGACCCACCTCGGCCCAAGTCACGGCTGTGGGAGAGGATTGCTTGGTCAGTCGTCTCGTATGCTTTGGCAATAGCCCGGCTCGGGTCTCTCAGAAAGTCTTCCTGTCATTAAAATCAACAATGCTCATTTTTTTTTTTTCTTTTAATGCTCAATGTCAAGTATAAAATTGTATCAGAGTAATTTTTTAATCCAACTGTTGAGACAGAGTGATTACTTTAATTTACGGACTACAAATAAATACCTGCCAAATTATCTGAAAATAACATAATTGGGAATTCTACACAATTATAATGATGATGTCAATAGTTAGATTGGTTCATTGCACGTGTTATTAACATGTATCTGCTTGGGAACCTGCACCTAAGAGTTCTCAAAGACTGAACCTTTGCTTAAAAAACTAGAAAATTTACCGTCGTTTAAAATGAATCATTTCCTTGTTGTGTAAGTAATAAAGACAACTGAATCCGCAAGAATCAAGATATGAATTATACTAAGTCATCCATTTCGATTTTAGAGAGTAACATAAAGTCCGAATTTCAGATGCAGTTTGGAATAAGGCTAAAAGAGAAAACAGGTTTCTAGGTTCTTTAGCTGTATAAGTTATATTAAAATCAAGAGATATTCACATTGGTATTTTTCTAAATTGCTAGAGAGTAACACAGATTCAAATTTAAATAGCATGAAAACTGTGCCGAACGAGATCTTGCAATACTCATCTGGAAGAACCATTGATGCAACATTTATAAGATATGTGAAATCACATGATCAACTCACAACTCAGTTGAGATTCTATTATTATTGTCATGATATTATGAAACCGCAATCTTTCACCAATGAAATCCCATTCGAATATGCAATGCAAAATACCAAGAAAGAAAATACTTGGACGTAGCGACTAACCTCCTCTAGTATATTTGAAAATAAATGCTTTTGCAAGTAAGCTGGCACACTATCTCCAAGATGGCCATCGTATATGGCGAAAAGCCCCAGCTCACGACCTTGGAATTGGACAAATTTAGCAACATGGTAATCCTCCATTGGATGATTTGCTTTTCCCTTCACTAAACTAAATCCATACTTAACATGCCCTCTGGAGCTACTTCCCTTTCCAGAGGTAGTCGAATTTCCTCCTGCCACCTACAAAAAAAAATAAATAAATAAATATAATAATAAAAAATAAAAAAATAATGAAAAACAAAAGGAAAAAAGCAAAAAGAACTTAGAAAGTTTCAAGGTGCAAATAGGTGGCAAGAATGTTTCTTGAGTTGAAACAATCAGCCAATAAGAAGCTTTCATATACGCTGGGACTACGTAGATCAGGCGACGAAGAGGACGTAAAAAAAAACGTAAATAATAAAAATCCACTTCATTTTTTTTAATAAAAAAAAACAAGTTAACTAATAAAAGGCATGTCGGAACAAAAGTGACATGATGACGCCATTGAATTTAGTGACGTATCAGATATGGACCGCAAGGAACAAGAAATTCACGTAATAATGAGCTCACAAGTTCTAGTCGCGAAACCCATTATTTTAACTCAAAACGAGAAAAAAGTTCCAACTCAAAGGGAGCCAATGTTATACATATGTACCAAATAGAGGCTTTTCCCGTCTTATATGCCGCCTAACAAGTATAATTCAACCAATCTAACATAACTCAAGGACTCGAGGTTGCATTTGGATGGGAGGATTCAAGCTAGATTTTCAGTCTAGCGCCAAAGGAAAATCCGTTGAGCTACGTCTTCATAGTTACATCACATTACAAACGTAAAATTCATCGTTGTTTCCGAGTAAAAGTGGCTTGTTTCAAATCCATTTAATTTGCATGTACTTATTTGAGAGTTGTGTCCCTAAAATCCTCTCCTCAAATACAAATCATTCCATCCAAATGCAACACAACATATGCTCAAAATAATCAAATTGCAAATTCACCAAAAGCAGCACCACACATAAAATTCGATATTCAACACCAAAAAAATCTCCAAATGAACCTTCATAATAGAAAGGCAGAAAACTATAGAAAGTAATAAACTTGCACAAGAAAGCAGAAGGCCACCTGACAGCAAGAAGCACTGAAACAACACAGACTATCCATTAGGCTCAGAACACCTTAACCTCAACCTCTCCAAATCAACATCTACTTTCAGAATCAAAATTGAAGTTCCTTATTACCTGAAAAGTGGGGAAAAAAATAAAAATAAAAATAACGTAAAAATTCAATCTTTATCGCCAAAATTGATCCAAATCAAGACAAATTTCAAACAGATTTCGAATCCCACATCGGAAAACAAACAAAATAAAAATCCCAAACTGAAAATCCATAAGGGTCAACTTGCAGATCGTCTAACCTGAAAAAAANNAAAAAAAAAAAAAAAAAAAAAAATGCAACAGAAACAACAACCTGGGAATTCACAAAAATCTTATTTTTTTTACAAAAATTAGAGATAGTGTTGTCTGCATACCAGAAAAGAGAGGAAAAATTAAAAGAAAGAGAGATGGGATTAGGGATTTTCTTGAAGAAAAGAAACAAGAATGGCTGCCAAAAACCACCTCTTGTTGACTTTGTTGATTTTTCTTTATTGGTATTGGGTTTTAATGCTTGTAATATGAAATGATGCAAGCAGTGAGGGCCACTCTTGTTTGACTTTACAGCTCTATATAGCTCGTATTCTTGATGCAAAGGACTCGAGTTTATCGCAATTTGCAAACAAGGGCTTTTTGTGCCTTTTTCTTTTTCTTATTATTCCATAAACAACCCCTTTTTTATACTTTAATGATTAATTTAAAGCAAAAGAAGTTTTCTGATATTATCTTTTGGTGAGAACGTGTTCCAAGTCAGCCCATTCCAATTATATTTAATAATGTTATAATAATTTTCACCCAAAAGTTAATGTTAATGACTGATCTTCATATTCTCTTGTGACCATTAAATATATACACATATATATATATATAATATATATATATATGGATGAGTTCTGGTAATAATGATTGTCATGAAAGAAATAGAAATACATCACATTTGTTAGATCTAATAATCTAACTGCAAAAAAAATTAAATAAATAAACAAACAAACAAACTGATACAATAATAAAGGTGATTTGGACAAACAAACTATTCGTAGGCCCCACGCCTACCCACCAACCCCCATTGTCTCTCCGCAGTTCCCCGCTGCTCCCAATGCCTGCACCACTAGCGTCCGACAGCTTCACCGTTGTTATCATCTTCTCTCGTTCCCTACGCAGCCTTAACTTCGTTGTCTCCTCCCCAGCTCTACAACCTCGACCTCCGCCGCAATCGCCTCACCGGCAGCCTCTACCTCCTCACCAAATGTCCAAAACTGAAGCTTGTCTTCATCTTCAGCAATGACTTCTCCACCGGCAGCCTTTACCCCTTCCCTTCGACCTCCTCCATCTCAACATCTCCAACAACAACCTCCGCGATGACCCCTGAAACCTCTCGCAAGCCTACCAAATCACTAGTACAAAAACATCATCACCCGCAAGATCCAATACAACCAAAATTACCAGAAACATCCTCAAATCCCTCGATTTACTCCTAAATTTGAGAACTGAACATTTAGAACAAAGAATAGAACGATTCAATATTGAAATACCTAATGTCGTTGATCTTCTGTTGGTTATGGTTTTATGAATTAGGGGAAACTATGAGTGTTTGTTATATGGTGCATCCAACAACGATTCTGATTACCTGCGACCCATAGGCATTCTCTAGCTATGGCATTTCGCATGGGCAACAGAAGAGTGGAAATGTCAAATTGAGATCTTTGGGATGGAAGGCTCCTTTTGAAAATTTGATAAGTTCACAGACTTATTTATAAATTTATGAATTTTAATATATTGCACTTTAGGTCTTCGGTAAATCTCTAATTTAAAACTTTGATAATTGAACAAAAAGTTAAGAAAAATGCAAAATATCACGTGTAGTATGCACATTAAAAAAGGCCATCATATTTTTTCAGAAATTACAGAATTGTCACCAGTTACACATTTAAAATTCTACAAATTTATCAAAATGCCACAAATTGCACAATATGTTAAAGGGAATGCACATTAACGACTGTAAATGTGCACAATAGCGTAACATGTATTTTGTGCAATGACTAAAATGTCCTCGTATTAAGTCTCCGAGATCATTGAGGTCACCACTCCTTGAAGAGTTGGAGGTTGGCATTAGACCTAAAGGTCTTAGGTCTTCATCCTAGTCTCCATAAGTCTGAGTCATGATGAGGTCGTCATCCTGACCCTGACTTTGTACTGGCCTACCTATGATACAATCTCCCTTGTAACTACTCCGAATTCTTCCAATCATCTGAGTTGTGTACCTCCTCATACTGCTGACCTCCGTATCATCGTTCAACCACTGAGCAATCGAATTGACCCTTTAGAAAAGGACGAGTTCAACACATCCCTCATCCAAACTGAATGCTCCCGAAATACGACCCCAATCCCCTTGGGGATGGGTTCTTTCCATGCCCGTGGTCGGCATACACAAGTCACATCGGCCGACCTCAAGTAATCTAGAAGTCGACCTCCCAGCGACAGACCTGCCACAAAATCTACTTCGTCGGTATTTGACCGGCCACCGACTCATGTCGAGCTTAGGCGATGAAAGGCTGCACGACCCATTCCAATGGCTTCCATAACATGGACCATTCTATGGTTCTGAGTTTTGGGAGACAATTGGTTGTGACTAGGACTAGTACGAGTCAAGCGGCCCACTAGCGCTCAAGTCAATGCTCGGCCCGAGCTCGAGCAGTTCAATCCAGAAAACGAGCCGAGCCTCGAACATTATTCAAGAGGCTCATAATCTCGACGAGCAGCGCTCTTTTTTATTTATGTAAATATTCGCATATAGTTTTATTATCATATTAGAGCACTAAGGCTAAAATTATCTATTTAGATTAAACATAATACTATTATATTTAGAGTTTGGTTGCTAAAGTTTTGGTTCGAGCTCAAGCATTCTTTTTTTTTTCATGACTTGATTCGAGCACCATTTTACATAGCTCTTTGAGCTCGAGATCGAGCACTGATGAAAAAAGTTTGATCTGTGCTCGACAAGGTATAGGCTTGACTCAACTCGACTCGTTTGCAATCTTAATTTGCAATCTTAATTGTGACACAACTCTTCATTCATATACTCGAGTGTGATATATTGACTAGGATCATGCAAGTGATAAGATGTTAATTTTTCGAATGACTCTAACTTCTTTTTAAGTAAGAGTTAATTTCAAGTTCTAACGGTGACCATTCTCCCATATGGTTTCTTATGTCATGACTAGATACAAGAGTCAATGTCAATTTTTGTCTCATATTGGCCAATTTTTTAAGAAACTCGTGTTTAGTCACAAACAACTATGTTGTTGTTTCCTGTGTAATCAACAGAAAGAATTTGAAAATATTAATTTGTGGAGATTATAGCATGCAAACAAAATCAACCGAAAATATTGTACAATGACGTTTCAATTATATATGACTGAAAACATGTTCAACCATATAGAATTGTACAACTAATGTTTTATATTGTGGTAACTCTTTTAATATCGAATAAAATTTTTAATTATAAAATTATACCTTAAACTGTTATTTCATGCATCGCATGAACCGCACACTAGTACTCTAAAAATAATTTAAATAAAATCATGATTTTTATAATATATATATATATATAAATGTTATTATGAATCTTTCAAGTTGTGGTCTATCTTACCATATAATTTGTATTTACCCTTTTTAATTGTTTACGTATGAAGATTATTTGGACTTCGTGGCCAAAAAAAAGTAGTTTAAGTTTCATCATAATGGGCAGAGTTAGTGTATTAACACGCGTATAGCGTATAGCGTGTAGCGTAACGCATCGCGTTGTGGTCTTTGTATTGCGTAGTGTAAATAGAGTTGCGTGTTGCGTAAGCTATTTGGGTATAAAAAAAGTATTTTTATAGAAATATTATGTATACACATATATATTTGCATAAGATAAAATTGAATGGTTGATTCCAAAAATTATCATGATATTGAAGAATTCAACAATAACATGTACAAATTATTTCTCTCAAATGTTTAATGTAAATGTCTTAACATGAATATTTAAATATTTCATGTTTAAATAATAAAGCAAATATGGTAAAAGTAAAAACAAACAACTAAAATATAATAACGTAAGTTATAGTGTAATTTTAAGTATCTACATATAGTTAAAACTTAATTCGGACATTTACATCTGAACTTTTTATTGTTTGATATAAATGTCAAATACCGAAGAATGAAATGATATAATTGAACTAAACCGATTGTTTATAATGATTCAAATTTTTGATTTTAAATTATTATCAAAATTTTTAGTTTTTAGTTGTCATTTGAAAATATGGCTCAATCCTTAAAATATATGCCTTTGAATATTTTATTGTTAAATGTTGTTGCAGAAATATAACGCAGTATAACACAAAATAACGTGAGATAGTGCAAAATAGTGTAAAAAAATGTGTCATTCAATATTTCGCGTAAGCTTTTCATGATAAACACTAAATATATAAAGCTACGTCGTGTCTTTATTTTAAAAAAAAACACTATAACGACCTACGTAACGAGCTATTTAAAATAATGGCAGGGATACACCCATCGTATTTTTTATTTTTTATTTTTTTGCTTTCGAAATTTTGATGTTGAATTATGTAGCATTGAGGAAGTCGCCGAAGAACTAGTGTTTTTCTCGTAGAGATCTCTCTGTCGCATTATAGTCAATTATTAAATAAGTAATAATAATAAAATCTATATATATTGAAAGAGGTTGATGGAAAAAATAAGAAATAGAAAGTTGAAAAATATGGGTCAAACTTGTGACTTACCAGTTTTGGAAATGTTGTTTAAAATTTAATTAGAGCTCACACATGTGATAATAATTTGTGGCAATTTATTTATTTATTTTTTTTTTTACATAGGATTCAGATCGCACAAAATCAAGAATTCAGTTTTTAACTAAAATTAGCTTTTCAGTTTTTGGTAAAAAATTGATAATAAAAAGTTAATACATTATTTCCAAATTTTTAGGGAACACACTTATAACAAAAAGTATATCATTCTTTTTTTTTTACATATTTTGATTGCGATACCATATTCAATTATATCTACAAAAAATTCTTTCAAAATTTTGTTATATAATTTTAAGGAAATCCAGTTAAAAAAATTCTTAAAGGACTCGAATATTTCTCATTCTATGTTAGTAAAAATCTAAGCATATAGTAAAATATATATCATCTAAAAGATTCATTATTATCATATCTCAAAATAAATTGACCGAATGGAAACATCATAAATCTTGAATTTTTTTTATTAATTAGAACCATATCTCATATTTAATATAAATAATTATGACATCTATATAGTTACTCAATTACAAATCATTTACCACATCTTTTAGCATTTTTCAATCCCTAATCTATAAAATTTGACTAATTTCATTTTTTTTTCACCATATCAATATGCCGCTCGTGAGTGTTTTTTTTTTAATTCGGTTTCCCAAAAAAACAAGCTATACTTGACATTAAGAGTTGTTCATATATGTGAAAGAAAATTCGATGCCAAGTAGTTGGAATAAATTTCAATGATGAAGAGGTAAATATATTTTTTGTTATTTTCTATTTATTATTATCGAATCCATATTCTAAATTATTTAAATTATTAGTCTGTAGTAACGATAACTCGCCACAAATCAAACCAAATGTTTTTTTACAAAGTATTCAATAATTTATGAATTTTTTAAATTATCCGACATGTATACATTTGTTACATATATACCAAGTCTATTAAATTTAATATTCAATATTAAAAAAGTTTTAGAAAAATATATCATGCCGTGCATCGCACTGGCCACGATTAGTTAATTGATGAATAGTTTAGTGATAAATTTAAAGAGAATAGTTGACTGGTCATTGGTCCTACAACACTAACTAAAGACTAATTGGCGAGATCACATATTTTCTCCAATGGGTAACCGGTGGTAAGCATTGTGGATAATTGACTTAAATTTCGCAGAAGTTAGGGTGTATTCTATTAATAATTCTATGTAATATAAATATTTATTATATGGTAAGAAAAATAAATTCACGATTGATTTTCGAAAAAATATAAAACGATGTGATTTAAAGAATAATAAATAATTATAATGTGATAGAAAAATATTAAATAATGATTTGAAATTTTAATATTTAGTTAAATAAATTGTAAATCTTATAAGCAAATTTGTAGTAATAATTAATTTCAAATTTATAATTTATAAAAAGAAAAATGAGGAGAGGAGAAAAGTGAGTGTGAGATAAGTTTTTTTTTTTTTTTTCCCTTTTTTTGTGGCCTATAGAAAAATGGAACCTTTTCCTAATAACTATAAGTATAATCATGCAAAATAATAAACAATGAATTAAAGAAATGTGAGATAATACTGTCCCGTTACGGAACCATTCAATCGAGATTTGTAACTATTAGATCAACTATCCCCAACAATTACATGATCATCTAACGGTCACAAACCTCAACGAAATGGTTCCGCGGGCATCAACATTTCCCTAAATTCAAACATAAGTGTTAATATAAGATGTTGATGTAAGGAGGAGACGTACTTGGATTTAAGCCTTGATATTGAAGAAAAGTAGCTTAAAAGCGGCTCAGTAGTATATAAGCTGTCTTTCTGAGTTTGATTCCTCTGTCTTAATATCATTTAGCAACAATATAACAATCTATCGAGTCCATAGTCGTATTATAACATGTGCACGCACAAAACATATACATCCAGAACAGAAGGGCTACATAAAATGTTTTTTCCTAGTTATTTACTTTGCATAATAAGTAGTAACTGCTAGCAAGACCTTCGGCTAAAAAGACGATGATCTTCGAATGCTCTTTAGAACGCCAGGGGCATGAAAGTGCCATCATCCAATAGACTCGAAACATCAATCAAGTCGTCCCCAGGGTACATCAAGTCCTCCATGTTATCTGGGATCCCATCTGAAGCATCCTGAAAATGTAAAGCAACGAGGAAAATAAATTACGGGAACCTTCTTCTCCGATTAATTATTAAATAAAAAAGAGAAAAAAAAAAACATGTCAATGACGAATACTATATGCAGATCGAGTATGGAATAATGTATCCACACAATGGTTTAAGCTGTGCTTGTTAACAATCAGTATACTGCAACAATTCATTTATAATATCGGAAAAATTCTTTGTCCAAAAAGTTACCCAATTCCTCATACTGTTACAAAGAGTACCCTGGGATTTAGTACTAATACAGAAAAAAACTTAATATCACATCATACTCATTGACCTTTGTACTACTATTTTCACAAACATACGCCCTTGCTGAAAGTGTAATTTGTGAATAGAACAATTAGTAGATGTAGTGTAATTAACTCAAACATCAAGGGTACGTACAAAATGAAAAGAAGATTTTTGAAGCCAATTTGTGTGACCTTTCTTCTAACACCAAGTGCCAAACATCTCAAAAGCTGTGTCTAATAAACTCTTACTAAGGACAGTCGGGTAGCTATGGAGCACGTAAAATTAATGGAAATTTGCATGATACGCCTGAATTTTACCCAGCACGTGCATGGTGTTATATACTGACATTTACCAAAAACACAATATTTTTTACCTTATTTTCACGGAAGACTTCAGCAGCAGTTAACAGCCTACGGTACTGAGCTCTTGCTTCAGGATACTGAGCCATGGACTTCACCCGGGCAAGTGCTTTCTGCATCCTTTGTTCACTTTGTTTCCTTCCTTCCTTCAGATAGTCATAATCATCTTCTGGTGGTGGCAAACTGTCCCCCACGTGGGGCTGTTTTTGGATCCCATCTGGTCGGAATCCACGGAGCCCAGTGCCTTTACGTCTCCAGCGCAAAATCACCTTCTCCAGTATTCCCACTGACCAGATAATAGGCTTATACTTCTTTCGAGCCTGGTGACCTCTTACATGAGCCTTAGAAAGGGAAACAAGGTAAGCTTCATATGGATGTTAGCATCTTCAAAATAAAACTAGCCTTCTATCACAAACGATAGACGATGTGCGCACTTGGACATAAATTAGATTCGGAAATACTGAAGAAGCATCATTTACTAAGTAATTAATCTTGTGTCGGCGAGATATTGAAGCCTACATTTTTCTCCTCCTAGGTAATTTGGCAAATCAAGAAACATGACCGGATAGATAAGGGATATTTATCATCTCACCTCAAAGGTCTTTGGTAATTAAGAAAAAAAAAAAAAAAATTGCAAAACCACTCTAGATATGTGATTTCATCTTAAATTTTGCACCAACCATTTGTTGATATGATGAGATTTTTCCATTATAATTACATCCCTTGGTTTGTCTAATTATTACTGACGGCACAATATTACATTTGGATGTTTGTAATACTTAGAGAAGTAGGGGGGTGAAACTGTAAGACTGAAATGAGAAAATTATTTGCAATATCTAGAAAAGTAGAGGGATATAATTTTAAAAATATATTATGAAGTTAGGGACTTCAGTTGGCTCCACTGACAATTGGTGCAAAATGTTTAAGGTGATATGACCTCAAGGGTGGGTTCCACAACTCTCAAAGTTAACAGAGTTTTTTTTTTTTGTAATCAAGCCAAACCTCAAGGGTAGCTATGGTTTAATTTTATGATTACAAGTATCAAAATGTTTAACTTGCAAAGCACCTGAATTTTGACAATCTTTTGTCGGATCAGCAGAAATTCCTTCCGCTTTTTCCAACCTCGATACTTTTTCTGAATGCTTAAGGCAGCAGCATTCGCAGTACCGCCTGATTGGCCCAATCTGGATGTTTTAGCAGCAAGAAGAGAAATAGCTTGCTCATCTGAATCCAGCCATTCACCAGATTCGTTTTCAATAAGAATCTGCTTCCTCTGAAACGACTGAATGCGAAAAATCTGGTGAATGCGTGCTGCTGCTTGTGTGGCATTACAGATTGCAGCTATTGAGTCCTTGAGCGACAGAGTTTCTGGCACATCTTCTCCGGTTGTAGGTGCTGCTAAACGTTCTGTGACTGTCTGTATTGCTTCTAGTCCACACTCTTCTGTGGTATTGCCATCGTTCAATGTAAGAGTGGATAGGTGGGTGGTCAGGAAAGTCTCTCCCAGAAAACCAGAAATGCCCTTGTGCCCACTGGAATAGGCGAGGTCTGAAGGAGTCCTGCCTTGCGGATATTCAGTTGATGGATCTGTAAGTGCTCCAGGGGCTGCACCAAGAGAAACAAGCACAGCGACTGTTTCCTCTCTGTTAGAAAGGAACAAGATGTTAATGTAAAGCAAACACAATACATTCTTCGTCTAACAACCGCGAAATCTGTGTTATTGGATAACTTGTTTGACATCTGTGTTTTTAGTGGACATTTTTTGTTTCTCCCCAGCAGAATTGTGGGCATCAAAGAAAAACCTTTTTTCTTAAAAAAATTGTGAAATGCCAATTAACTAAAATTCTACTCACACAATCAATAGAGTAGATTCTAGATCAACAACTATCAAGCATACAATAAATATATTAATACACTAGTTGCTAGAATTTGGCCCTTGAGATGTTTCTAAAACAGAGCTAAGTTCAAGGTGTACCTTCCATAAAATGCAGCCCAATGAAGCGCAGTCCAACCATTCACATCGCGAAAATCTATACTAACTCCGGATTCTATAATTGGCTGGAAAGCCCAATTAAAACCAAGAGTAGCAGCCAAGTGCAACACACTTTGACCCCATTTGTCGATAACCATAAGGCCCTTCCCATCTGAAGTCACTCCAAGGAGAAGCCAAGAGTAAAATTTCTCTTTCAGCTGCTTTTCCAGAAGTTGCTGTCCGATCACCTTTCTACATAATGTGTTACTTCCTGAAGCCAGTTTTGCATCCTGGCTATTGTTCTCCTCTATTAGGGAAACAATTTTATAGATCACACTTTGTTTTTCAAAGTCATTCCTCGCAGATAGAGGGCTTCCAACAGGTTCCAGACACAATATCATCTCAAATCTTTGATATAGATGCATTAGAATTCCAATATATCCATT
>CACSLK010010322.1:979794-991250 GCA_902706635.1 Striga hermonthica
GACAATTGTTTTATGAATTCAATATAGTAAATAATATAATTTTGTATATAATTTGAGTATTTTAATAAAAATTATTACAGTACGGACAAAGTAAAAGAGAAAAAAAAAAGACAGTATAAATCTTATATATCATATAAATGAATCTTTTATAGGTCTTCCATAAAAAAAAATACAGGCCAATTCTACCATGTATTAGAAAGTAATATATCATAATATTATATAAAAAAGAGATATGTAGTAGCATTTTTAGGTTTTATTTATTGCTCTGTATATATATATATTTACAGAAAAAAAAAAAGAAAAAGATGTAGTAACAATATTGTAACAGTGACACCAAAATATAACATTAGTTACTATTTATCAGAATAAGAAAAAACACATTAAATCACTTTCTAAAACATAACTGTTACAATTTTTACGTAGCATTATGATACTTTATTACATCATTAAATTACTTGTAAAAAATAATAAAATTTAAAATGTAACGTCTTTTGGCGGGAAAATGCCACGTAGGTATAATTTAATAGGTTTTATTAAATGTTCGTGAGCCAGTAATTATATATATATAGATGGTTGTTGTTGTTATATTTACGAAAGTTAATTGAAATAAATCAATCCCCGAGTCGTATCTCCAGAAAGGACAATCAGATTAATTTATATGTATATTCTAATATAAGAAAATAAAAACAAAATGCTAAACACTCTAATATGCACTAGTGTTAAACTTGTGCGATGCACGGAGAATATGATTCAATAACAGTTATTTTAGTAAGTTATTTTTTTATTTTTTTCCGAAACGATAGATATATTATAATCAAAAGGCACAAAGTGCAACTACAAACTGAGATGACAGGTCAGAAGACCGCCTAGAACCTCAACTAGCCAAGCTAGAATAAAAGACTCAACAACTAAGAACAGGCACAACACACTACCCACAACTAGAATCGCTCCCCACAGGAGAATAGGATCGGCCCCCACGGGGTAATCAACACAGGGGCCAACGGCCCAGACCAAAAAGACAATACAAAGCACTCAGGCAAGAGCCCAGACCAAAAACACTTAACTACCACAGACACAAAAACAAACTACAACAAAGGAAAAACAATGCAGGGCCCTTCCCCGACAAACGAAAGAGCTCGACCTGCAGTGAAACGATCGACACAAGAGAGGCCCCAAGTTCGAGCGGCGACTACCAAAACTGCGAAAGGCCTATACAGTAGAGCCAACCGAACTCCAAACCAATCCCAGAATCGACCCGTCCCCAACCAAGAGAGAAACAGCCAACACCCACACCAGACCCACCCGAACTCGTCTAACACCACTAGCCGAGCTCGAGAGAACCGAACCCCACTGTCTAACACCACTAGACGAACAGAGGGTGGAGAGAATGGTCGGCCCCTCAACTCCAAACACTGCCACCAACAGCCACAGCACCGGAGTCCCAACCCCCCTTCAGAACACGCACCGCCCCGGACCACCACGAGATACCAGCGACCAGAAGCCGAACTCCGCCAGAGCAGCGAGGCATCGCCTAAAAAATCCAGCCCAACGGCCACAGACAAAGGGCGATGAGAGGCATACCTGCCCAATACAGCACCAACAGAAAGGAGAAGCTTGATTCACCGGCCAACGCCGATAAGGAGAAACGCCACCACCAACCGGAGCCCCGTCTGCAACCACCTGGGCGGACCCCGACCGTTAGAGCTTCCATGACCGAGCAGACACGCGACATCAGGAGAGGATCAGGTAGATGAGAACGACTGCGGGCCTTGACATCTCCGGCACCGAGGAAGGCGGAGCAAACACGATTGAAGGAGGTGGAGAGCTGATTTGGGAGAAAATCGCCGCCTTAGGGTTTCCTGCGGAGCGTTTTTTCTAAATTAATTAAAAATTTATGTTATGGCAATTAATTGAAAAAAATTAAATTTATTTCAATATTATTAAAATTTTCATAATAAATAGAATGAAGGTATGACTGATCAAAGTGATGTTCACAAACTAATATTTTTAAATCAAGATCACTGATACGCTTCTGATAGCACAAAATAGAACTTAAATTGATTAGAAAATAATAGGCCAATGTGTGTGTTACTAATAGCCATTGACTCTTTTTTATATCCACCAGTCTACATAGGAAATCACAAGTTGTAACTGATGCCGCGTGAATTTGAAAAGTATTTATAGATCAAAAGGAGAGAACATATTGCATGTAGTTCAAATTCAGCGTATTTTAATAAGCTACTAATCTTTTGTAAAAAATCTATATCAATATATCATGCATTAATATGCCAAAAAATATTCAATATATTATGTGTGAATATACAATAACGTACTAAATGATATAAAATGACTTATACAAAAAATATTTTCCCATTTATTCAAAAAAAAAAAAATGTAGGCGAGAATTAGTTACCCGACCATCAAATACTAATTTTATTAACATATTATTTTAATTTTCAATAATATTATCAATTCAAATAATATATTCAATGGAGACTTACGTTTTTATGGTTAAGTTTACTGCATTTTAAAATTTCATATTAATATTTAAATTATTATCTAAGTTAGTATCATTTAAACATAGTTATTCTGATTATTCTATGACATATTTTAAGTACTTCTGATTAGTGGATAAATTAATTAAATTAATATCTACAACCACAGATGATAACATATTTAATCAAATTAATGATCATAATATTTTTTTTAATTGGGTCAATAAATTATTAGAAATTAATATTAAGATTTTATTGAAAATATATCTAATGAATATACGGTCAAAATAATTCTATTTAAGTCAATTTATAGCTCATGAATATTAGCCATTGAGTACATAAATAATAATAATAATTTTTTTTATATATAAGCTTTGATAATAAATAAAGATTAATTAAATGTCAAATATAGACGAAAAAAATTCCCTCCTAAAACTATACCAATTATAGCAATATGGATTGGTCCATTATAAGCTTTGCTAATAAATAAAGAATATTTAAATGTCAAATATAGACAAAAAAAATCTCGCCTAAAACTATACCAATTATAGCAATATGGATTGGTCCATTATATAGATATAGATATAGATTTGAGATAGTTGTTTGAATTAACAATTTCACTAAATTAGTTTGACAAAGCTTAAGGATAAAAAAAAAAAAAAAAAATTCAAAAATATTTGAGACAAGAAGTTGGAAAAACTAGAGAGTCGGGGTAATCTTTTCTACTTTAAGATGCACGATTCATACATTTTTCTTGGTTAGATGATGTAACAAATCTCGCGCCTTAAGGTTTATACTAAATAACTATGCATAACAAAAGTACACACACAAACGATAAACTCACTCACTCAAATAACACGTAGACAATACATTTACGGACGTGCTACCTTATGTGCGTCACAATTGAACTACCAATCCCCTTCCATTTCTTAGACAATTTAGTTAAATTAGGCGGTGAACAACTGCTTAATCCTAAAACTCGTTCAACGTGCACAAGTTAAGTGATCATAAAATCAAATCATACATACAAACAATAATAAATACCCATATCCCTAGTAGGAGAATTTAACATATAATCTCGAAATTGAAACCTATACTCATGATAATCGTACCTCACATCCATAGCTAAAATGAGAAAAAAGCTTACGATTAACCCAAAGTAAGGAATTGATCCAAAACTAAAAACTGAATGCAATAGCAACCCATGTATTGGAGTGTCACCCTCAATAAAAACTTCAAGAACAATAATCAAAAGTTTAAACATTGATGTTTACAAAGTTTGGGAATGATCCTAGTCATACGGTGTGAATCACAATATATACAGATTCAAAGTGGGGTAAAAAATATTTCCAAGTGCATTCGTGTAACAACACCCATTGTTGGCGCAAGTCTAATTGTGGGTACGACGGATACGAGTGATGGTCCGCTCGTACATGCATGGGGTGTGACGGGTCAATGCTCGAGAGTGCCATGCCTCGAAAGGTTGGTTAGAAGCCCATGAGGGATGGTTGCACGTGCGAGGCTATGTGCAACACAAGCGCAACGCCTGCGTTCAAGAATCTTCGTGAACGTGACTTTTGGCTTGGTATCCATGCTCATTTCAAATGGACTGATCTAGTGATTGTTGGTTTTCCCCCGGAGTGGTTGGCTGTTTCAGTGATGTTTTCCCCGCACGCTTTGGCCAAAGGATGTTATGTCTCTGAAAATTCTGATTTGTGAACGTACTTGCACAACCTGTATGTTCAACTATCTTGTTTCGAGAAGAATGTCCTTCCACGACCGATATAGCCATACTCACGTAGACCGGGCATCTTTCCTTGAGTTTAATGTGTGTGGTTCATTTAAAATTGCCCATTGAAATTTGCAGAGCCAAAAAAATTGAGACATCACATCCGACCCCTTATAAGGGATACCATATCCCTCTTAAAGTGGGATCTTAGTAATTTACACAAATACCCTCACACAAAAAGGGTAGATGTTATCATATTTTTTCATTTCGTCGAGATTTCTGTAAGCAATGGTTCATCGCTCCAAGGCACCATTGAAGAATTTATGTGAACAAAATCGACCTTGTTTGTGAGCAAATTTCTTGAAATCACCTACTCTACAGACGGTCTCATCACCAAAATCGACCTGTAGGGGCAGAATCTCTATGGTCCAACCCTTAAACTCCATCTTCAAGCCACACATGGACACGTCGGTTCAGCTCGGAATCCGTCCATGGTCAATGGGCCTTGAACTGGGTTTCTGGGCCACATATTTTTAGTTTTCGAACCGCCGTGCCGATTATGAACCGGAATTAGCGACTCAACCCTTTTTTAATAAAACTAAATTTAATTTTTTAATTGTACCAACTGGCCTGGAACCAGTGGTTTACTGAACCGACTCGTGCATATGCTCGGTCCAGTTCAATGCCCTCCGACCCTTGACCAGGAACCAGCGATTCCAACCCGAAACTGAAAAATGGCCATGTTTACTGAAAGTTCAAATACTCAAGAAGCTCGTTGTGGGAGGGAAAAGTCTAATAGTTGTGTCGGTAGGATTTACTAGTATTTGAAAAAAGGACAAAGCTTCAAGTGGGTATGTACACACGCGCCGTTATACATGGTAGTTGTGCTGGACACTTTGATGCTGAGGTGTGTATTTGACATTTTTCATTTTGATGTCAAATATTGTACTTGAAAAAACTATTGCACTACGATTCGCGAAACGGAAGTTAAGGTGGAATTTGAGACCTAAGAATCTTTGAACTGGTGACTTAGAGCATCTCCAATCATGTATGTGAATTGTAGTCTACGAGGCAATTAAATAGAAGGCTTTCTCTCCAGGTGGACTGAATAGACTAAGTCACTCTCCAATGGTTGATGTATGTACATATTAAATATCTATACATGTTTTTTTTTCTTTTGTTGTTCCAAAATAAAACCAAAAAACTTCTTCCTTTTACTGTTATAAAAAAAATGGCAAAAAACTTGGGTCGAACAAATTCAGTAACATGAAATCATAATATTTTCAACAATATATATTTATATAATGCACCCTTCGTCAATTTAATTCATAGTTTCAAGTTTCAGAGTGAACTGAATTCATAAACAGAGTGAATATAGATAAAGTATGCCTTCATTTTGAATTTTCTATCACCCATCTACACATTCATCCGTATTTTTTTGTAGGAACATCTCCATCGTTGATATTCATCAAGTATCGATATATTTTTTTTTTGAAAAACATCTCCATATTCATTATTAGTAAAGTAAAACAATTATGTCCCCAATTCTCTCGACGCCGCAAAACCTAACTATCAACTCTCGACATTCCGGCGATTTCACCTTCCTCGGCGATGGTAAAGTGCGGCTATGGGTCGTCCTCAATTGTTCGCGGCCTCCCTGGCGAAGAGCACCCCTTTTTCTGCTTCAGATGGCCTATTGACAGGGCGTCGGGTTCGTGGTTGTAGATGGAGTGTCGGACGACGGTGGCGCACCTCGAGGTCGAAGCAAGGCCGGCGATTGGAATCTTCTTTTCAATCCCCGGAGGAGCTGCGATTTGTATCAGTAAGCCCCGTTATTTCTCCCTTTGTCTGTGAGTGTCGGATTCAGCCTTCTCCAGCGGCACTTCACCTTTTATGGTGGGGCCGGGCCGATTGTCCTTGGTTGTCTGCGATGGTGATGGGTGGTGTGCGAATCGCCGGGTGGGGTGGAACCCTGGTTATCGCGTCGATCCTTGTCGTGGCGGTCGGGAGAGGGCTTTTCTCTTCTTGCTCAATTCCCCGTTGACTAGTGGTGTTAGGTGGCGGGGGAGGTTCTATCGGCCTTCTCTAGTGGTGTTAGAAGAGTTCAGATGGAATCAGAGTGGGATGGACTATGGCCCTCTTGGTTGTCGATGGGTTGATCGGGGACTGATTCGGGATTTGGGTTCCGCTGCTGTATAAGCTTGATTGCAGTTTCGGTAGCTGGTGCTTGGTCTGGATTGGTCTTGTATCAATCGTTCACTTCTAGTCCGGGTTTACTCGTTCGCTGGGGAAGGGCTATTAAATTTATTTAGTTTTGTGTTTTTTTGTTCTTGTTTTAGTTTTTGTAATTGTGTTGTGTGTGTCTTGTGCTTTTGGTTTGAGCCGTTGGCCCCTGTGAGCTCGAGTGTCAAACTTATTATCCCGTTGGGATCCGATGCTCGGGTATTACCCTGTTGGGGTCTTTTCTAGTTGTTTTAGTTGTGTGAGTTGTTGGTTTTGTTTAGTTGCAATTTTTTATTCTAGCGTTGCTAGTTGGGATTCTAGACGGTCTTCTGACCTATCCTCTCACTTTTTCAGCTGTTGGCTGATGTGTATTAAGTTGTTGCTTCGCACATTTGTGCTTTCTGATTTATAATATTATCTGTCGTTTTGGAAAAAAAAAGTAAAACAATTATGTCCAACCCCAAAATTCTAGATGTACTTTCATAAAATAAAGAGATAAAAATTAGTCATCAATTCTAGAAGTACTTTCACATGTAGAAAGACTTCTAGAATTAGTTTGTCACTCTCATGCCACCTCATTACCAATAGAGTACGAAAATGACTGCTGGAGAAGTTTTTTAGTGGACAACTTATACAATCCCACAATTAACAGTCCATTGGAGATGCTCTTAGGTTGCCCTTTTTTAATTAAACGTGGTTGAAAAAAAAACAATCTTGAATTAAAAATGCGTGTCCTTGTTTTTTTTTGTTTTTTTCCAACAACAAACAAGCAATATATTAAAACTCAAAGGATAAGTTCATACATCGATTATTCAAATGGATACAAGCAGTACAGCACCCCATATAAATGAGATCACTACAAGCTACGGGAAGCCTAACTTAGACTCTCTGAAAGGCTTCTATAGCCAAAGCAAGCAAACTTATCACAAAAGAAGTGGCAACTATCAAATTTCTCAGCCATTAGATTAATATCTGTAACAAGAACCCTTACTCCCCAATCTGCTTCCCTCTATTTATTAATAAGCTAAGCAACAAGTGTTGAGTCCATCCTACAGCATACTGAAGTAAGGATCCCTGTTTGTTGGAGTTTGTGCAGCATCCATTTAACAGCTCTAAGTGTTGCTTTCTCAGGAGATTGAGCTTTCTCACAGCAAGCCTGCCACTTGAACAGAACTTTCCCTTCTATCTCCACCACAGCACCAAATCCCACAGAGCCATTTGGAAACAGGCAAACATTGACAGATACAAGACTCTGTCCTACTCCTCTTCCATTAGCTTGTGGAACCCTGAGTTCTGCTACCATACTGCTGCCATTATCGATGCTAGTTCCAGATCTTAGAGATGAGAGCTCAAATTCAGTCCATTCCTTCCAAGCACCATCCACTATGTCCTTCTCAGTGAATTTGGATTTAGAAAACAGCGAAGAATTTTTGGTCCTCCACAACCACCACAGCAGGTAGGTTGAAAGGCTCATTCTATCTTGCATATAGTGATTAGTTGATCCAGAGCACAAGTCATACCACCAATCTTTAAATGATATCATGTCCTTGTCAAAATGCACCCAATGCAGCCCACACAACTTCCAACAGTTCACAACTCTTTGACATGTAAAAAGAATATGCTCTAAATCTTTATTTTCTTCTCCACAGATACAACAAATACTGTCCACATTGACCTTTTTTTTTCAACAACTGGGTATTTGTGTTTAGAAATCCATACCAGCATCTCCATAGGAAATTTTTTACTTTAGGTTTCACCTTAAGCTTCCATGTCCTGGCCCACATAGTTGCATCTTTTTGTCATCAGATGAGGAGGTTGCAGTCATCAGATTATTGTGATGGTGTTGAACCAGATGCTTGTACACTTCCTTAACAATAAAGAGGCCTTTAGGATTCCAGTGCCACACCAACCTGTCATGAGCACCTGCACTGCTAATTGGGATGTTAAAAATATGTACAACCTCCTCAGGGGAGAAAGTTTGTTGAACCAGCTCCACATCCCACTCACACTTACTTTGCACAAACAAGTCACTCACTTTTTTAATTTTCACTTTGTCTGTGGGAAAATATAGGGTAGGGGAAAAATGTTTAGTGTGGGGTATCCAAGGAGAATCCCAAACATCAATGGAGCATCCATTACCAACATGTAGGGCTGGTATTTTTTGACAGAAAACTGAAAACTGAACCGAACCGAACCGAACCGAACTGAACTGATGTGAAAACAAACCGAACCGAACCGAATCTTGTGTATCAAATCGGTTACCGAAATGTTATCGGTTCGGTATCGGTTCTGAACCCATAAGAGTTCGGTTTTACCGAACCGAACCGATAACAATATATATAAAAATAAAAAATAAAACATTTCTTTTGAGTTTTGAATAGGTATATAAATATTAGTTAAATTTAATAATTTGGTCTTAAATTATAATTATTAGCCTAATAAAAAAGGACGGATGATATTACTGTGGAGCTTATCATCTTCCTTTCCTTTTTGTGAAGATTGTTAATTTTGTATTTTCATTCGGGTCCCTTGCTAATCTTGATTAAAATGTGTGAGGCTTATAAGCAGAGGCTGCAAGTTAGTTGGATGTGGGTAAGCTTGTTATTTGGATATGGTGTGACTGTTTTTCTGTATGCAAATCCAAGAATACCTGATGTTTTTTTTTTCCTTTCCATCTGCCAATGTACAGTAATTTTGATTTTTTTCGGTTCTTATCGGTAAAAACTGAAACCGAGCCGCCTCATCGGTAACCAAAAAATCGATTACCGACCTCTTATCGGTTCGATTTCAGTTTGAATATTAGTGAAGGTTTTATGTTTTCGGTTCGGTTACCGAACCGATACCAGCCCTACCAACCTGGTATCTGATTCCCAACTTTAAGGAAGGTCTGGCTTGAAGCCAGCTCTTCAAGAGCCAGGAGTCACCACCCTTAGGTTTCACATCAAAGATTTTCTGATTATAAAAATATTTCCCCTTAAGAACTCTACTCACCAAAATATTGGGTTTTGTAATGATCCTCCATAACTGCTTAGTTATAAGAGTGTCATTAAAAACCTGAAAATTTCTGAATCTCATCCCTCCCCTATCCTTAGGCTTAGATAACAAATCCCACCCACACAAGTGTGCCCTGTTACCCCCAGCATCAGAAACCCCCCACCAGAAATTGGATATCACCCTGCAAATATGCTGATAAACAGACATAGATAGTCTAAAACAAGACATAGCATATGTTGGCAGGGCTTCTAAAATAGACCTAACAAGAGTTCCTCTCCCAGCCTCACTTAAGAAACAGTTTTTCCACCCTTGCACTCTGTTAACAACATAATCAGTGAAAAATTGAATTGTTTCTTTTTTGGATTTGCCAATGCCCAATGGTAACCCCAAATACTTGGAAGTTTTCACTCTAGAAATCCCATTCAATACACCACATATATCATTTTGCAGCCCCATAGAAGCATTCTTAGAAAAGAAAATGGAAGATTTATCAATATTAACATATTGGCCAGAGGCCTCACCATAGTCCCTAAGAATTTGCAGAATAGTATGAGCATGATGAAGATCAGCTTTACAAAACACAATAGAGTCATCAGCAAAGAATAAATGGGATACAACTGGGGCATATTTATCAATTTTCACACCAGAGAATGTTTTGAGACTACAAGCTTGCTTGATCATGTTAGAAAATGCTTCAGAAACCAAGACAAAAAGATAGGGAGACAGTGGGTCTCCCTGTCTCAACCCCCTAGTAGGAAATACAAATCCCATAACTGAACCTTGCACATTGAAAGAAAAAGAAGAGAAGCACACAAAAGCAAGGATCCATGAAATAAACACATCACAGAAGCCCATCTTTTTTAAAATTTTAGCAAGGAAATTCCATTCAACTCTGTCATAGGCTTTTGCCATATCAAGTTTAATAGCCATAAATTTCTCTTTTCCAGATCTTTTGCCATTAAGAAAATGTATGCACTCATTAGCAATGACTACATTATCTATGATCTGTCTACCTGGGATAAAGGCAGATTGGGATTGAGATATGCAACAATATTGCTGCATATTAGCAAGGATTTTAGCAATGAGTCTATAAATAACAGTGCATAAACTGATTGGTCTGTGATCAGAAACAAATTGGGGGTTTTTCTTTTTGGGAATAAGGGTTAACTCAGTGTGGTTCATGTTTCTGGGCATTTTACCATTTTGAATGAAGTTTCTCACAGCAAGGCATATTTCATCTTTAACATAAGGCCAAGAATTTTGGAAAAAGATAGGGGGCATACCATTATAACCTAGAGCTTCATGTTGATCCATTTCCCATAGAGCATCCTTAATTTCAACCTCAAGAACCTCCCTGGTTAAAGACCTATTCATATCATCAGAAATGGACATAGGAATCCCCTCCAAATTACATCTATCAACCAGAGGGTTAGAAGTTTTAAACAAGCTATCAAAGTATCTATACAATTCACCCACAGTATCTAGATTATTAGCACATCTGCTCCCATCACTCTTCACTAAGTTCTGCAAGCTATTAATTGTTCTTCTATGCTTAACACTAGCTTGAAAGAACCTAGTATTCCTATCCCCCTCCTTAAGCCAACTCACCCTTGACTTTTGCCTCCAATATTCCTCTTCAAGAGAATAAGCCTCATTCAATCTATCCCTGAAGAAAGACCATTCCTCCCAATCTCTATTCCCCCCAACATCTCCAGCCTACTAATTCTCCTTACAATGATTAATGACCTTCACAACATTAGAACCTTTACTCCCCTTCCAGTTCATTAAAGCTTTCTTCACATTTTTAATTCTTCCCCCCAAACTGTATAAGGTAGGCCCCTCAACTGGGATTTTCCATGCTGTTTCAACAATCTCAGCAAAGCCTTCATATTTAACCCATCTAGAGTAAAAAAAGAATATTTTTTTTGAGGGATTCATTAGAATAATCAGACTCCGAAACTAGTGTTGGAACCCACGAGGATCTCGATATGCACAAATCACAGACAAACATTCAA
>CACSLK010010322.1:997268-1011459 GCA_902706635.1 Striga hermonthica
TCCGTTGTGTTTTTAAGCGTTGGATTAACTACCCATCACTAGATTACATGTATATCTATGGCTAGAAAACACAACGGAACCATACCATAACGGGATGGTAGCATTCTCCCCTTATTTATCCACCTCCTATAAATTTTCGGTCCATGTGAACCAACACTACACAAACATACCTTCTCCAATATATTTGAAAGCCGCCATCGGCCATCAATTTCCAGAATACTCTGAGACCACTGACCAGACCAAAAAGTTGAACTCTGTTTTGTGTACATTTACGAATATGAACCACTTCATGGCAAGATCAGTCATGAGGCGTTTGATCGCCGGAGGTACTCGCCGCCGCGACTTTTCATCGTACTCGCCGGTGGGGATCCGCGAGCTGGCGCCTTTTGGCGCGTCGGCTGGGGCGGAGCCGCGGGGGTCGAGTACGGTGCTGGTCGGGTGGAGGCGGATGATGAGCTCGGCGACGGAGCATTCTTCGACGTCCGCGGTGGTGGAGAAGGAAGACAAAAGCAACAGCGTGGCGGCGGGGAACGCGGAGAAAGGCGATGTGGTGGTGTCGAGCTACTGGGGAATCTCGAGGCCTAGAATCACCAGAGAGGACGGTACGGAGTGGCCGTGGAATTGTTTCATGGTGATTTCACCTTCTATCCCCTGTTTAGATATAATGTTATGTGCACCTGTGTGTTTGGGTTATGATTAATTTTGATTTTTGTTGAGGAATGAGATATACAACTGCAAGATTGCTTGCATAACCGACCTATGATTGCAGGTGCTAACTGCTGTTTTCTTAAGCTATATGGTTAGTTTGAATTGAGCCTGAGGGTTTTCTGTGTGATGATCTGAATTTTAGGATGCTGAAGGTGATATGCCAGCAGGATTCTGGGATCATATTAAAATAGGAGGGTATTGTGTTTGGGCGTAATCCGGTGGTTTTAGATGAAGGTCGTTGTGTGATTTATGTGCTTCGACCATGTAATTATCTTATTATCGGTATCGATTTTGCTTGAATTTCGATCGGCATATTTCCTGTCGCCGAGCTCTTTCAATTAGCTGAAAAGCAATGGCTATGAAACTGCAGTCTGTAGTCATCTTTGGGGTTGACCTATGCAAGGACATTGGCTTTATTGTTTATTTACTTTTATTTATTTTCATTTTTGAATAAAATATGATGTATGAAATTGTTCGGAAACATGAGTCACATTTGGCATTTGGAGATTATGGCCTTGTACTTCTCTTGTGAAGCTATGGGAATTCTTGCAGGGGTTGTTCAAATTTCATTCATAATATTTGGAGCATCATTCTATTTTGAATGTGTCACCAAATTTTGATCATAATGAAATAATGTTATCTATAGGAACAATATTTTATTAATTCAGATATAAATTGTCCTACCTTTTTGAAGAAGAAAAAAAATAAAAAACAATGACTTCTTTCATTGTACAATTTCAAATTAACAAACTCCTGCTCTTAATGTTGGCCCTTATTTAACTGCTCTCATATAAAAACTTGACTGTGGGTAAACATCTACGGACGAGACTCATGTAAAGATATTTAAGTCAATAGCTTCAACTTGCTGCTGTGCCTACTATCAGTTAATCACAATAGCTTCTGCAGGTTTGATGTTGTATACAGATGCCAATTCAGTTATTAGACCAACTAGTAACAGTAATGTTACAATATAGGAACACTATATTGTTGACAACCTTAATCAGTGCTCTCATGTTTCCATTTTGCAGCCATGGGAAACTTACCGGGCCGATGTGTCAATTGATCTAAATAAGCATCATGTTCCGAAGACATTTATTGACAAAGTGGCATATCGTACAGTGAAGCTTCTTAGGATTCCCACAGATTTGTTTTTCCAGGTTTGTTATCCTTTTCATCTGAGGAAATTACATCTATGTCTTGTTTAGCTCTGACGAAACAATAGAAAACTTCCAAATTTTTAAAGATTTTGCCCGTAGAAGCTGCCTCTTCCTCAGTTATTCGTCATCAGATTGTGAATTATGAGGTGTTTGGTTATACAATACCTTATCATTTAGTTATCAGTTCTCATGGCCCACCACTTACAGTTACATGCAAGTTTGTTGATCATTTCCGGAAATAAACCTAAAAATCAGTATGCTGCGGAGATCCTTGAGATGAAATTATAAGCCATGTCACTTAAGTACTAAATTCATCGGATCGACTAACTAATTGTCTAGTATTTATGTTTTATTATGGCTACATCGGTTGATTTTCCACATTCGTTAACCTCTGAATTATTATTGTGTAGAAATTATAGCAAGGCAACTTTATAAGTTATTACACCTCCAACATTAATTTGGATTTTCTAGACTTTTGAAAAACCCTGTCATAGCTGCATTTACTGATGGAGATTGAAAGATGATATTCTCCTTCTCTCGATCGTCACCTTTCTTTCCCTCGTCTCTTCTTTGGTTACTATAGATTGTTTACTGGTAATCTTTTAGCAGATATTTTCATTTAATAAATTTGCCGACCAGTGAGTATCCTTTAAAAAAGAAAAAATAAAAAAATAAAGAAATGAAGAAGATGAGAACACGTCGAAATTCGGAAAATTCTAATCCATGTGTGTGTGTCAGAGGCGGTACGGGTGCCGTGCAATGATGCTGGAGACAGTGGCTGGCGTCCCGGGCATGGTGGGTGGCATGCTGCTGCACCTCAGATCCCTACGCAAGTTCCAGCAGAGTGGTGGTTGGATCAAGGCGCTGCTGGAGGAGGCCGAGAATGAGCGGATGCACCTAATGACCATGGTTGAGCTCGTTCAGCCCCGGTGGCACGAGAGGCTGCTTGTTCTCACCGTCCAGGGGGTATTCTTTAATGCTTTTTTCGTGCTCTACCTTTTGTCCCCCAAGCTAGCCCACAGAATAGTCGGCTACTTGGAGGAGGAGGCCATACACTCCTACACTGAGTACCTCAAGGACATTGACAGTGGTGCTATTGAGAATGTTCCGGCCCCTGCTATCGCAGTCGATTACTGGAGGCTTCCCAAGGACGCGAAGCTGAAGGATGTGATTACTGTTATACGTGCGGACGAGGCTCACCACCGGGACGTCAACCATTTTGCTTCTGTGAGTTTTTTCTCTTTGTTTTATGTCATCTCTTGTTTTGCATGCTTTCGATGCGTTTTTATGTAGAATTTGTTCTGATTATTTCATGTTCGTTTATGGCTATTTTGCTTTCTGAATTCTTGAATGATCAAATCAATTGTAGGTCCGAAATAAGATGATGGGTTTTGGATACTTAGACGACCACAGGATAAAAGATAATGCCTTGTTTGTTCTAGTAAATGTTGGATGTAGAAAATTTTGATAGTGGGGGAAGTTGTAATACTCGTATTTGGATGCTCATATCCACGTTTCTCAGAGCTTTTTACCTTTGGAGTATTTTAACAGCAATATTCATCAGAATTTCGTATAAGAATGCTTCCTGTTGTCTATAGACGCAACTGGAAAGATATGCTTTCCGACCGCATTTTAGGCTAAATTCAATTGACTGTCTTCAGTTAATAGGTTAAGTATTGATGGAAGTCAACATTATCACTTGAGCTCATTAATCGAAATGGTCTACCCAAATTGTTGATTTCGTTTTCTTAATCGGGTACTGCTTGTGCAGGATATTCAATTTCAAGGGAAAGAGCTAAGGGAGGCTCCAGCTCCTCTTGGATATCATTAGTGTTCTGTTTGCTTAAGTTCAGCAAACCTTCATGCTTAGTTCTGTATATGATATGATCACCTTGTATAGGATATTATGAGGTATGTGCAATTAAAGATGAACTACTATATACTGTGTCTGTGCTTGCTCACCATTTCTGTGCATGGAGATGACATGCTGTCGCTGTCAAGCTCATCTTCTGTGCGTAAAGGTTGTGATTGAATTTATGGTGTTGTGAACCATATAATATGATAGGTGTGAATTTCGTAACCATGGAAAATGTCGCCCACAAGTTATCTACTTGGTTACAATGAAATGGTTATAAGAAAAATAGTATCAACTTAGTTAGAGTGAAATAATTGAATAAGAAAGCAAAGCAACGGATTAATGAAGAGAATGAAAATGTAGGAGCATGATTATTATTCCAATGTTAATGAGTTAAAAAGTCTTTATTATACCCTAGTTTTTAAACCCGACTCGAGAATCAACCCGAGAAAGTCTCTGGGTTTGATGAACGGATAGCTAATTTTAAATTTTAAAATTATATATATTGTATTTTATTACATAACTATACATAAAAGTAATAAAATAAATGTTTTGAATATAAATTTTGTATATCAAAATATTAATAATATTGTATCTTATACTAAATATATATATACATGGTTTTTTATGTTTAAAATAAAATAAATTATTTTAAAAGATAAATAAAAAATATAGGATTGGGTCAAATCGAGTTGACCTGACTGAGTCGTGCCCGGGTGAAGGCTGGGTGCGAAGTCAACCGTTACGGAGCACCCACCTGGGCCCAGTGGCGGACGCAGACATTTAAAAGTAGGGGGGCATAATATAATTCATAAAAGAATAAAAAAAAACAAAATGACAAACGTTACAATTGTTCTCTACATGTTCTCTAAAAAAAATACGCAACAAATAAGAAATAACATTTAAGAAGCTATTTTATCAATATCATGAAAGCCCTAAATTAAAAATTACATCAATTTTAAAAATTCTCAAATATAAATTTAGGGTTATGAAAATTGTGTAATTTATATATTTAAAAAAACAAAAAAAACATGTGGACCAAAAAAAAAAAGAAAAAAAAGAGAGTGGACAACAATAGAAAGCACGTATTTAAGGAATACGTTTTCTATACAATTTGTATAGAAAGCGTATTCCCTAAAAACGTTTTTTCATATTTTTTTTACAAAAGAAAACGTATTCAATGAATACGTTTTACAATTAAAAAATAGTAAAACATATTCACTGAATACGGAGTTTTTATTTTGGTCCATCTCATTTGTTTGTGTATTTTTTTTCGACAACTTATTTTTTTTTAACTTTCTGGTAAAAAATTCTATGAAAAATAGAAAACAATTAAATAAAGCATACATTTTGAAATAAAATACAAGCCACTTGATTATTGAAGGATTTGTCTTTTTTTTGGTTTTTTTTTTTTCTTAATTGCGTCCAAATTTTATAGTTGTGCAAGGGAGTAAAAGAAGAGATTGGAGTTACAGCTTTTTGAGGAAAATAAAATAACTTTGCTTGTTGTACTAGAGGGCCCACAAGACAACACAATTAAAATATATATTACATACCTAACAATGTCAGAAAACTTAACACAATTAATATATATATGTTGTGAAATATTTATTATAAAATAATTTATATGAATGACTATTTTGTCCCTGATGTAATTGTATTATTACGGTTGTGCCATCAGAAGTTTCCTATAAATAGGAGCTTCAGTTATAATGAAAATTGTACCTAAGAGAAACATTTTCTCTATTCTCTCTCTTTCTCTCTTGTTTTATAACACGTTATCAGCACGAGTCTCTACCCTCTTGAGCTCAGTTTGTAATATGACGAGAGTATGCTCTACGGTTGCATCTTAGAGATGATCTTCCGTATCAGAAATCTAATTGTTACAATCGTTACTTTTTCCCAACCAATTTTTCGTATCACTCATGGGGGAAATTCTGAATTTTCATGCTCTACCTTTAGCCATTTTCACTTACTTCTTGAGCATATAATATGCTTCAATGGACACCCACCATAGTCAAGAACCATAAAACAAAAGTACTATTTTTTCCAAAAATGAAAATCAAAAGGCGAGGAAGGTAATGAAAAGGAAAATAAAAAAAAATGAAAAGTGAGTATAGAAAATAAAAAGAGCATAGAAGAAAAACTCCCACCATTTGAGTAGCCAAAATTCTCTTTTATTGTTCATAGCTCTGCTATAACCTCTTCTTACGAGCGGCATGAAGATGAGTAAGGAGAAAGCAAATATTGCTTCAGGTATTGGTTCGACATACATCAATATGTTGGCTTTGTAAGTTTTATTAACTTTTAGAACTATACATTCTCAGTTCTATCTTCATTGCTACTTTAATAATTTAGTTTCATGGAGAGACAATACATACATTCACATGGCATATGTTTTATTTGCATGCGACATTTAGACAAGGACATTATGACAAATAATAAATGTCATTTAATGTGCTAGAGTGGTAGGATAAATTGTGAATGACAAAACATGTGGTGTGGACCAATAAACAAAAGAAATGCAATGTACTAACTCATCATCTAATAAATTCAACTTTCATTTCTCATTTTCTTTTAAATTTAGATACATTAAATTAACATTATTTCAACTACTATTCACTTGCAAGTTCCAAGTCTACGAAACCCACCACACCAAATGCATATTAACAATTATTAGATGAAGACAACATTACTTAATGCATGATGTATTCTATACAAATATCATTGTTTGTTACACATTTCAAGCACGCATTAGTGAAATTAATTTTTGCTAATATCATAATGCTTGGGGTAATGAGAGCTTTATTCAGAGACCAATATTAATATGATTTAATAAAATAAGATAGACTATTATCATAAAATATTTAAGTTTTAATTTGTTGCTGCGAAACTATTTTGTCATATTGACGAATACTTATGGATTGGTTATTGCAATACGGTAACATGTGGAAATCTATGAATTGACCTATGTGATATAAAAGTAAATATGTGTGGCTACATAGACAGACCAATGCGGCTCTACCGCCGAAGGTGATATTTAATGGTAGACGACGGGTCAACTGTTGAAATATGAAAAATATGTGAAATGGCCAGGCAGTGTATCCACCGAAATAAGATTTGAAAAACTAACTGAACCGGTTAGTGTACTGAATAATGATAACCGGTGATAGGGAATGGCCAGATGAAGGCCATGTGCACTAAATTTTGAATGGCTATATATATACATGGGCCGGCCAGTAAGGCTCCGCCGGCGACAGGCAGTACGAATTAAGTGGCCGATGGTGAAATTAATGATACTTTGTATCTGGCCATGTGAAAGTTAATTAAAGTCCTCGTCATGAAGGGACATTATATGGACTAATATGATCCTGAAAGAATAATTGATAAATTCTCCAAATTGATGGAGAAACGAATATCGATGAAGTAGTACCATAAGTTACTACTTAATTATTAAAAGATATCTGGTATATTGGTATTGGAAGCTACCACGTTATAATTAAACAAAATGATGAAATGGTACCAGAAGCTACCATTAGATGATTGAACAAAATGAGAAAAGTGGTATAAAAATTATTAGTTATGGGTGATCACACAAAATGATTTCTCAATATATTATATGAGTCTAAGGGACTATATCAGATCACATTGAATTCGAGATCCTATAGATATTACAATAAAATGCTCCAGAAGAAGCACATATGGTAAATGATTGTAGTCATGAAGTACTACACGCTTATATTATGGAAAAGTGAAATTGATATTATTACTAATGAGAAACAAGTACAGAGAGTTCATATGATGGAAATGTGGAGAAAAGGCAGTACATACTCGATAAATACAAAACACGCAAATATTACATAATAGAACCCATAAAAGAAGGGTGCGTCTCGAGAGTAGAAAACTCCGTAACTCTGCCACCCATTATTGTTATATGGGTTCATAATGAGAGATCTAAAGGATCAAAAGCTCTTTTTCTTTTGACCCCTTGTGTTTCCACATAATCTTGAAATGTGATGCATTCTTGGAGCTTTTTGATAAGATCACCAGACGTATCTGCAAATTTGAATACTTCTCTTGTTGTAGGAGATATAAGGGTTTGATATACTCCTTGGTCTAAAAATCCAAGCAAACCAGAAAAAAAGTTATTAAAATTCAATAGACCTATGGGCTTGTTATGAAGTTTTAATTCTGCCCAAGAAGCAAGGATGAACATTGTCATTAGCATTCCATAACCGCCTGGAAGAATGATAAATGCATCGCTCTTGTTCGCCATATCCATCATACAATCATGAATAGAATGAGTTAGCATCATGCATATGGAATCCTTGACGACCCTTGTTGAAGCTCTATGAAAAGGTATGATACTTTTCACTTCTATCTCAAAACATTTTCCGGCCAATAAAAGATTATCAAAGAAAGTGATGCTAGTACCTCCATACAGTAAATTGATTTTTTGATTTCCCACATCCCTTACTAACTGACTCACAATATCAACATTTTGAGAAAAACTTACTAGTCTAGAACCACCAAGAACACATATGGTTTTGATCGGCTGAAGAAATTTATTACCTTGCGAAGGCTCTGAAACATCCATCTATTTATTGATAAACTTAATTTTTCAAAAGTTTGTGAGGCATATGATTATGACGAATGACTCTCTATTTAAATATAAAGTTTTACAAAGCGATAAATAATTTTACTGTTTTCTCCTGACAATTGCAACTGACAGATAAGGTGTTGGGTTTTAAGTAAATCTTATTTGTCGGCAGCTATAAGATTCTCTGGAAATTACAGTGCAACTACTAAACTTCATTAGTATGATTTTCATACTAACAAAGACTAGTTTTACAAACTTGATCTTTTGAAACAATATTTTCGAGATTATAACGTTCCTCTTCATTTTTGAAACGAATCCATAGAGACAGAAGCTCACGATGCACATACCCACTAGGATGTGTCTCAAGAATCTGGTGGATCGTTTGATCCATAGACTCCTTACTCAATCCATCCTTTATAAATGCTATTTTATCTTCTCGATTTTTGGACACGAACCCCACAGATTTACATCGTGTGTCACAAGTCCATCGAGCACATTTGTAGCATCCACCTAATCGTTTTGCTCTTCGTTTCTTTGCAAAAGTACTCTTACCCATACCTGGCATATATTTGTATGAATTTGAAAACTCTCCCGACAATCGAACTTTTGCTTCAATCAACCATCGAATATAGTATCATTAATCATTAGCACCCTTAATCTTTCTATTCGAGACCGATAAATCCTTTTTATGATATTTAGTGGAACAAATGGATAATATTTACGGATATTTGAGAATGCTAAATCCATCTGTAAATTCCGACCATTGTTCAGAAATATTGAATGGATTGACTGATAATTTATAGAAATGATGCGTATGCTATACGACTCTAAAAACAAAGAGTCTGTCTGACAGAAAGATTGATACGCATGTGATACGATTCTGAATTTAAATATTGTGGATCAGAATCTGCACTTGAAGTGCATTGATTGCCGCCGAAAGATGATGTGATATGTTTGTGATAAATGGGTAACAAAGAATTATTGTGATATTTATTGATATAAATGATGATGATTTGCATGATTAACTGATTCTTTGTAATATGTGATACTTTGTTCTCGATAGGTGAAATTATTACTAGCTAAATATTTGTGAATCGATATTTGATCAAACTGAGTATGAAAGGGGTACGATATATATGGGCCCACTACCCCTCCATGTGTGCTACTAGATATTATGGATCCACTAGATAGCCACATGTGTGTGATCAGTAACCTGAAGTTACGAGATGATTTGACACATAACCTGAAGTTACGAGATGGTTTGATCAAAGAATGACACAAGATGGCTGTGAAAGAATGAAAATAAGTGTCATATGAAAGTGATGAAGCTAGTAATATAATCAGCTCATATGATGAACTCATGAAAGAAAAATGTGCACATTACAAGTGATATGAGTTCAAAGTCCTCCTATTACATGTTGAAATCGAGAATGAAATGGAGATTATATGAACTCCCCTCAAGAAACTCAATACTGAAAATACAGACCAGGGATCTGTTAAGATGAGGGGGAGAATCAAATATTGAAATTTTGGAAATGATATATGCATTACACTGAAAGTGTGCAAATCATAAACTGAATGATACTGATGGTGGTTAAATATATGAAGTAATATGATGGTGGAAAGATACGCTGGAACCGTTGGTATTGTGCAAATTGAAATTCCCCAAACAAGTGATGAAAGGAGGCATATATATACTATCGATGAAATTAATTGATAATGAGATATCTCAATATATTACGGGGAATAATGGAAATGAATATGTGTCGACACAAACAAATGAATAGCGCTATATAAATGATATTGATGAGAATGAAATCAGCTAACTTGTGAATATTGGGAACTATTTGTAGTAAGACCATTGAAATTGATTGATGATGAGAATGAGTTTAAGAATGAAAGTTGCACAAAAGTATGATATGACATATTATCATGAATACCACCAGTATCGAAAAATCTGAATGAATCTATATAATATTCATGAAAATTATGGCAAAGTTATTATGGTGAATATGTGGAATACTGTTGTACTCTTTTTCCCTTGGCTAAGGTTTTGTCCCATTGGGTTTTCCTAGCAAGGTTTTTAATGAGGCAACAGGGATGATGTATTCACATGAATAGTGTACTCTTTTTCCTTCATTAGAATTTTGTCCCACTGGGTTTTTCCTAATAAGGTTTTAACGAGGCACATTCATGGTATAATGAGGACTACTGATAATTGATATGATTCCTCATGATGATGAGAAAAGACTGGAGTAGCTGTACTATTTTTCCTTAGATCAAGTTTTTTTCCCACTGGGTTTTCTTGACAAGGTTTTAACGAGGCAGCACGTGGATACTCCATTAAAGATGATCTATTTGAGGTGAATCAATGTTATGATACCACAATGCTCAGGTTTTGTCCCACAGGGTTTTCCTGAGGAAGCAATGTTATGATTTCAAGATGATCAGGTTTTGTCTCACCGGGTTTTCCTGACATGCTGAAGCAACGGTACCTGATGGCCACAAGATATACGTGAAGATATGAAAATTGGACTTTGTTCTAATGAGTTACAATATGTTTAGAAATAGTCATTCAAGGGGGAGTGTTGTGAAATATTTATTATAAAATAATTTATGTGAATGACTATTTTGTCCCTGATGTAATTGTATTATTACGGTTGTGCCATCAGAAGTTTCCTATAAATAGGAGCTTCAGTTATAATGAAAATTGTATTTAAGAGAAACATTTTCTCTATTCTCTCTCTTTCTCTCTTGTTTTATAACAATATATACATATTACATACATATATATATATATAATATGGTGAAATTCTCATACCACAGGGGCACGTGCCCCTGCGGGCCCCCCTGTGGGTCCGCCCCTGCCTGGGCCGTCCTAGCTCCGGCTCGACTCGAGACCCAGTTGGCCCGCTGGGCCAATTCGGGTTGGAAAACTGTCTTCCCAACTAATTATTGAATTTACCCTTTCAAGTTAATAACAAAGGTAGATATGAAATGTAAATGTGTTGTTACATTATAAAAATTCCAAAACTGTGAATAAATTATCCAAGAACTTTTAGGATGTGCTTGGATATAAATTTTCTTAAGTTTTGGTTAGATTTTTGGTTTGGTTTGATTAATTTTGAAAAAAGTGGTATAGTTAGTTGTTAGTAGGTATAAAATGATATATAAAATAAAATAATTAAAGTTGATTTGATATAAAAGTATGAGAGAGAAGATTTGAAGTGATGGTTAGTTAAAATTATATGAGTGGATAAATAGTAAGTTAACGTTAATGTGGTGTGTATAAATGATTGATTGATATTATTTAATTATATTGATAATATTGATAATAGTGAAATTGAGTTAAAAAAATTGATTGAGTTAAAAATGTTTGGACTTTTTTGATAAGTTTTGTATCCAAACATATCCTTACCATCCCAGAACAAACTAAACTAGAACATTGGTGCGAAATAACCCTCGACCGGCTTGGTTCAACGTAGACCTGTCTTTTTTGTCGGTGAATGTCCTTCGTGACCTGCAACAAATCTCACACCTGAGTGGTTTTCTGATGAAGAGTCTCTGATGCTTAAGTTAACATTTCTAGGAGATGAAGTGCAGTGTATATGTGGAGAATATAGAGAATGTCATATGACAATGGACATATCTCACTTCCTTATATAGGGAGATGATACCTTGTTGCCCAAGACTGTCTGGGTAGGCTGCTCGAACTGCTCAATTCTATTAGGAAGCTTGACCCTATCCATGTGTGATCTTTATCTTAGTGAATATTCCTTCTTATCCATTAGTCTTTCTTGTTAGACCACATAATTGTGCGACCAACTCGAATCATGTTGAGGTAGAATACTGCGTGTACTAAGCTTAAGTATTATCCTTCTGGTCGATCACACGACTAACCATACATTCAAGTCGAGTTTCTAACAGGCCATCCGAGAGCCCTAACTCGACCTATCACTCGTTGCTCTACGCTGGCGCTTGACCTTCAACTTCCTAGTGTGGTTCATTGGCCTTGCTCTACCTGGTGTGGTATCCCAAATCATTTGAAACTCCCTCTCCACTCTGGTCAATTAAAGAAGAGACTCATCCTCTAGTCTTGGTGTAATTTAGGGTTCTTACTCATCTCCTTTTGGAATCTAACTGGAGCTGTTGTTTTGGGCTAATGTATGTGAATTTTATTAACTAGGGTGGTCAAATTTTAAAATTAAACAAATTTGTGTTGGCTTTTCATGTAAATTGTTCTACATGTTTGATGATATTATTGGTTAAGTAAATCATGATATTTTGTTGGTCAAGTGAGTTATAATCTTATATTTATAATAAATTGGATGATGGAATAAGCAGAAATTACAAATGCTAAAAAAAATATTACAGTTATTGCATTTTAACTGGTGTAAATGTTAGTAGCGGTTTTGAGAACTGCTACGAGAAAAAAAAAACATGTATATTGATTGTGACGATTAAAAATTGTCGTTGCATTTATAACTAGATGCGGTAATGAACTGTCGCGAACTAATGTTGCAAAAATGCATTCATTGTAGTGTAAATATATAGCGTCACATTTTCCAGCGGTTTTTTGAAACCGCTACTAAATTACTTGTGACATTTGTATAAGTGAAAGTTTAATAAATGGTGGTAAATGTACTTGTGGCGGTTAGAAACTGCCACTAAATTTAGAATAAAGTGCCGCTAAAATTAATATTTTTTGTAGTGAATTTAAAAATTGCACTATCCATTATATTACGGAATCAATATGACGATTCATATGTAAGTAATATATTGATATTATACATTTTGTATATAATCAAGATTTTAAATGTAATACACACATTGTCTAATTTAAAATTTTGAATATTATGGACATATACATAATGTATAATTTTAATTTTTTTTTTTTTCGCCTCTGCGCATATCACATAGATCGAAATACTAGTTTATTGTATGATACAATAACCAAAAAAAAAAAAAAAAAACAATAGATGTTTTTATTTACAATTATTTAATCAATCGAGTTCATAATCAAATAAATGCAAAAGATTTAACTAGAAAGGCCAAAAACATATAAACAAAACTTGCAGATATATATTTAAACTCTCTACTTTTAGTATAAAAGTTTTGGGGTGAAATTTTATCATTCCTGTTTATAAAATTCACTTATCTCACATACATATAAAATAAATATATATTTGTAAATGTGATATGTATAAAATGTAGACCAATTGAACATTTCAGAGAGGTATAAGATTTAGTGCTGTGTGCTAAATTTATTGGTCTTCCTACACATTATATTGGATTATATAAGATAGTCTTACTTGCATATAAGCATACCAGCATATGTAATCACCTTATATATTAATTAAAAACGTGCTGACCCTGAGTGGCAGGCTCGCACGCTTTGAAATTCTACATGTTACAATATTATTTTTTGTATTTAAGTTCAGATAAAAAATTTGGAAACAAAATGACTTGGAAAGTTCCATATTTAAATTTTTTATAATTGAGTTAACAGTGTTTCTTTTTTATAATTGAGCAAACATGGTTTTATTTTGTATAATGAATTTTTTCATATTATTTTATTTGATAATTGAGTTAACTAACACCATATCTACATTAATTTTTTATATTTTTTATTTGATAGTTGAGTTAACAATGTTTTCATTTTTTGATGTACTAGTACAGGGTAACAAATTTCTTCACACTTCGAAATCTTGAATTGAATTTTGTAACGTGATTCTAATTAACACCATATTCAAATTATTTTTTCATGCACCCGTGTAGTACACGGCTATACAATTGTCGTACTTAGTTTTTTATATTAGTTGTGGACACTTACTGTTAGACGTGGCCAGGTGCCGGGTCCGGGCCCGGCCC
>CACSLK010010322.1:1016559-1036092 GCA_902706635.1 Striga hermonthica
CTCGCCAACCTCGTTTGTGTCGCCGCCATCTCGGCTTTTATTGCATTTGCATCTCTACTTTCACCGCTCGCTCACTCTCATCAACCCACTCAAAATCTTCACGCTCACCATCACTCTACAATGGCGTGCGGTGTTTTCACGCAGTCTCTGTTTTCCGCTCAGACGTCAAAGTTGCCGGTTTCGAATAATATAACGCATCCCTGTGTTTCTGTCAAGCCATTTCTGAGCATCTCTAGATCTGACTCCTTTTCGACCCATTTGAGGAAGACCCATAAAAGTTTCATCGCCAGCTCCGCCACCTCCGGCGACGGCATATCCACGGCGGAGACCCCAATTGAACTGAGTATGAATTCTTGTCCGGTCGCTAGAAATATGTATCAATTGATTTGTCATCTTGCTCATGATGTGCTTTTCGATTTGTCTGTTTCTCAGAGTACGCTGCATTTCCAACAGTCATGGACATCAACCAGATCAGGGAGATTTTGCCTCACCGGTGCGTGAAATTTCCTACATTTTGGTGGATTAAGTTTTTCTGACCTTTATATTGTTTCTATTGAATGTCAGTTTCATTTTGAATTTGTAGATGTTGCATTTTTATTGAATTTTTTTACTCATTTCTGTTGTAGATTCCCGTTTTTGCTAGTGGATAGAGTTATTGAATACACTCCCGGGGTGTCGGCTGTTGGCATCAAGAATGTGACGATAAACGATAACTTTTTTCCTGGTCATTTTCCTGAGAGGCCAATTATGCCTGGTGTGCTCATGGTTGAGGTAGTTGAATTAAGTTGTTTTTGTTGAGCTATGATACTTACAAGTTACATCATACATTGCTTGCTAGCAGTACATAAATCGAGCTTCACCTTTTCTCATATATGTATAATAAGGTTTCAGTTCTAGTGTACTCAATGTCACATTTGCAAGTCGATGTAATGTTCTTGGATTCTGTCTCTAATTCTAGTGTTTGGTACTTGAGGAAGCTTGATATTTGCAGTAGAAGTCTTGTTCTTAGGAATCATTACTTTTCGAAACATGTTTCTTCTTGGTTGCCTGAGCATTAACATGTCCACCTTCAGACCCATTCTTTATTAAGAAACAGATCGAAGTATTGAACATTTAGAGTCGCTTCTTTTTAGTTGATAAGTTCGAATTTGGAATTTCTGATAGATATTACGTGTTATGTATTGAAATTTACTATTGGGTTGTTATCTAACACGTTGAATGATATATTTAATTAATTGTTTGAAAAAAGTTTATTATTCCATCTACTGAATACCTGGTTTATGATTCGGAAGATTTTACGCCCATGTAATTAGCCTATTTCCTCATATCTCACAAAGAATCTTGATGAGCTAGCACTTGAGGTTTTCTGGAGCATTTATAGCTACTCTTACAGTCGTTAGAAGGCTTTTCTTTAATTTTTTGTTTTTTCAAGGAAAAATAAAGATGTTATATTTCAATGTCATAAAATGAGTCAAGGGGGTCTAAAGATCCACCTGCTCGGTTCAAGTCCTTAGTAGGTCAAGGCCAGAACACAACTAAAATTAGCCGAGAGAGTGATGTATATAACTTTAAGGCAGTCGCTCAACAAACTTGATTATGAAAATTTGAAGTCAAGGGCATGTAAGCTGTTAGAGAATCTAGTCTTCTTATCTAATATAGTAATATATCTGTAGTTTGGATTAGTTGTGTCAATGCGACGTATGATGAACTTGTACGTTGAGGTCCAACTGCCAAACATTGTTTATAGATTCATTTGACCCCTTAATCCCCTGTTTCTAAGTTCTTTGATCCCTTTTCTATCTGCCCATATTTGACTGTTATTGTTGTCTTTTGCTGGTGTTTTATCTGATGAATGATGAATTTGCATGTGGACTTATGCATATGCTCTCTGGCTCAGGCAATGGCCCAAGTTGGCGGGTTGGTGATGCTACAACCTGAGGTGGGAGGCTCACGGGACAATTTCTTCTTTGCTGGAGTCGACAAAGTGAGGTTCAGAAAGCCGGTAATTGCAGGAGACACTTTGGTAATGAGAATGAATCTCGTCAAGCTTCAAAAGCGCTTTGGCATAGCGAAAATGGAAGGCAAGGCATACGTAGGCGGTGAAGTTGTTTGTGAGGGTGAATTCTTGATGGCCATGGGGAGCGAGTGATATCAATATGCTCGTATTTTTTGTTAATTTATTTGTTTGTGTTGTAATTTTTCTCAAATTATCGTCGTCTTCTTCTTGTGGCACACTACTTTTGTTCTCCACCAAATAGGAGACACTCTTGCTTGAATGCTGAAATTAAATTAGAGATCGAATCATTTATCCGGTTCGGTTATCTGTCAAGCTCATGCAGTTCATTTAGGTTTTCACGAATGATGCAGATCACGAATAAGCAATGTGGGGTTTTTTGTTTTTTGTTTTTTGTTTTTTGTTTTTTTTTTTTTTTTTTTTTTTTTTTTTTTTTTTTTTTTTTTTTTTTTTTTTTTTTTTTTTATTTTTAAGTTCATGCGTCTACTATATGCAGAAGCAGAAATCTTTCATGCAGAATTAAAAATTCTTTTCCCTTTTTCTCTTCTTTTTACTCTTTTGTAGAATTTAAAGTCTTAACCCAACCAGACTATTAATTTGTACTTTACCATGGTAGAGTTTCTTGATTGCTATCGGGCTTCTCTAAAATCAAGTTAACTAATCTCAGCATGCCACCCGTTTATAAATAACTGGTGTTCTTAGGGAATAAAATAGGAAAATTACTCATCTTTTGTCCGATATTATTTTCTATAAAGTTTTCTTAAATCAAACTAGTACGAATCCCGTGCGATGCATGGGTAATAAATATTCATTAATTTTTATAAATTACAAATGCTCATTGAATAGTATTTATAAATTAGAAATATGGAATCAATATATAATACGATTTACCTATATTAATTTGTTGAAAATGTTATATATATGAAATTTAAATTGTGAAAAATTATATAAAACATGTCTATTTAAAATTAGTACACGACCTGTATGGTACAAGTGACAGATAATAAGTTACATTATATTCATTTCAAAAGATGTCATTTTAAGAAATTTATTTTGAAATTCGATTCGATTTGACTACAATGTGATTACCGCAAACACAAACCTTTATATATACAATAGGCGCGCACACACACACCAAATAATTTGATATGTTCTACACATTTACAAATAAGAACTGAACATAGTATTATCTAGATTTCTTTCATTATTGTCGAGTAAAATGCTTAGCAATATGAAAAAGATATATATTGCAATATCATTTATTACCATATGCGGGTATATTGGATCAATATATAGTATACAAAATAATTCAATTTCCTATTTTGTCGACCAAATTCAAAAATCGATATTTAGTTTAATCACGATATTAATTGCCCATCGTACAAAACAAAATCAAGACTCAAGTTAATTATATATAAAAATAAAAAAGGACCTAAAAAATAGTTATTAAAAAATAATTAAACATAAACTACCATTAACACAATTCTTTTAGAATAATTTTATAAGAAGTTATAATTGAATAAATTAATTGAATTTACACGATATGCGTAATTAGGGTATATTAAAAATAGAAATTTAATCCACGATTTGAGCAATTAAATACAAAAAGTGAATAATATTTATTAAATGATATATAAATAAAAAATTTCGTTAACATAATTTTTTAGAACAGTTTTTTGCAAACTGCATAATTAATTATTGTAGTCGATATTTCTATAACTGTAGTAATTACTTTCTTATTGAATAAATCACTCGAATTTACAAAATTTATGTAATTAAGGTATATTAAAAATGTATTTCACAAAAAAGAAAAAAATACTCGAAAAATATAAAACACTTATTAAATAATAAATTATACAATTTAGTTGGAAATTCTTTACCAAATCACATAATTGATGCTGCAGCCGAAATTCTCATATTTAGGTAAAAAAACCAATTCACAAGATTTGAGTAATTAAGGTATCTTAAAAATGATTTTACGATAAGTGATTATTTGAAATATACCATAAATTGTTAAATTTATTTGAGTAATTAAGATATCTTGAAAATAAATTTTTATATGGCTTAATTATTTCCTTACATAATGACCCACAATTTCCATAAGTAATTATTTGAAATATACCATAAATTGTTAAATTAATTTCCTGAAATAGTAAATAGATTTTTTTTGGAGGGAAACTAATGAAAGTGTGAGCGTCCTGGTCCGGCTTGGGGTAGATCGATTCTTTTCCTCGCCGGTAGAACGTCAGAAACCTGCAAATAACTCTCACACCGGGGGTTGTGTCCGGTGAAGAGCCTCCGATGCTTAAGTCAGTATGTATATGAGTATACTGGAATTGAGTATCGGAAAAATCGTGTGTTAGGAAGAAAGGCTCACCCCCTTTATATAGGAGTGAAGTACGTGACCTAAGGCTGCCCGAATTTGATGAGCTGGCTGTCTAAGCTGCCCGTCCATACTCCGACACGCCGCGCACATGTCAGAGGTGGCGCAGGACGTTGGGAGCTGTCAGAGGTGGTTGTCGTTATCAACCAATAAGTTCTCGACACGTGTCCTCCTGCACATGGGATGAATATTCTTTTGAAATTCCGGTAGAGGCTCTTTCACGCGCATGTGACTAGGTCGATCTATGCTATGTTAAGTCCGCGAAGTGGTCGACCGATCGAGGTCGACTGAACTGCTCAACCGTTCACCTGGTCGAAGGATAGATTGGTCGGCTGCTTAGCTGGTCAACTGGTTATCTGGTCGATTTTTCTGTCACTCGGCTTGGTTTCTTCACGGCATGGCCTTTTCGACCGGTCCAACAGACCGGTTTAGCCTTGTGGGTATAATATCCTATATCTAGTCTCCCCCCACTCTGGTCGAGTCTGGATGACTCGATCTAAGAGTGTATTTGTGCTCCTCGCTTTCCTCGATGACATGATGTCAGATATCGACCATGTAGTGAGTTTCTCGCCTAATTTTTCAATTAATTCTTCTTTAATTGCCAGCCATAACGTTGCCTGCCACACGTCCTTTCTGCCGTACCTTCCCTTCTGCCACATGTCTCTTCTGTCACGCCTGTCAGATACTTTAATCATTGCGCCTCCTCGCGTAATGCGCCCACTTTGAATGTCGTGTGAGTTAATGCTCTCCACCGTATGATCTGACTTTAATCCAACGGTTCTCCTTTTTCGACCTTTTAACTCTCCAAGGTATAAATTCAACACTTAGCGAATTTTCTGAGTTTTCCACCTTTACAATTTTCGAACTCTTTATACTCTGTGCTTTCTCTGCAAAACCTTAGCTTCTTCTTCTCGGCGATTCCCCTTGCACTCTTCGGGCTTTCTCAATTTCTTCATCCGCGATCATGAGTAAGTTGTTCCTCGCCTGAATTTACATTTTCCATGCCTCAGATTTTGCATTTTTTGAGTTTTTTGAATTGGGTATCTCGAATTTTCTTGTTGAATTTTCTGGATTTGCGCATTTTATCCTGAATCTGTGCTCTGAATGTTGTGGTACGTTTGTTGATCGTTGTAAATTTTTCTTTTCCTCCGCAATTTTTGAACTTCATGTTCTTTCCCCTTTCAATTTTTCGGAATAGCTTTTCCCAGAAAAACCCTAGCTTTGAAAACCTTCTCCTCTCCTACTTTCCTTATCGTCGAAATTCCCCTTTTTGATATTGTTCTCTTTTTTGTTTTTCAGATTCTGCTACTTCGACCACCTCCTCTGATTCGGTTCAAATATTGCCCTCCGCACTCGAAGCTGTTCCTCTCTCTATCCTTCGCCCCAGCGATACCGTTCCCACCATCGTTTTCACAGCTCGCGTTTCTTCTCTTAACTCCAGAGATACCATGGATAACATTCCCCTCCGCCACCGTCGACCTGCCTTTGGCTCCTTAGATAAGCCAGAGGAGGACGAGGTCGTCTCTTCTCCACCTACCTTCCCCACATCTTCGACCTTTCCTCCTTTTTCTTCCCAGCCTGGTCCATCGAACTCTCCTCCCAAAAAATCTTCGACCAAAAACCCTTCCAAAGCCTCTACAAAGCGTCAATCTTCTACTTCCTCCTCTAGCATCTGGCTAAATCCCGAGAAAATCGGTCAGCCTTGTGTCTGGGCGTTCTATGTCCCTTATTCCTCCGATAAATATGACCATCCCCCAAACAACTGCTATACTTTCTTCAAAATCCAATTTAAGCTTGGACTTCGCTTCCCATTAAACCCTGAGCTGCTCTAAATTTGTGAGTGGTTCGGGCTTCTTCTACACTAACTTCCTCCCAATGCCATCCGTTTTATGACCACCTTCATAATCCTTTGCCATATCCGCCTGGGTAGCTTCGGCCTCGCCTTCTTCCATTACTGCTACGCCCCTTCCAAACAAGGTCGAGGCCTTTACTTAAAAAGCCGAAACGGCGTCCATTTCACCAACGATATTCATACCAACATTCCTAAGTAAATTGATAGGTTTATCTTTGTCGAGCCCAGTGCCCCTTTTCCTTGGCCCTCTATCCCCTGGGTCAAGGAACTTTTGCAAGAGAATTCTACCTCCTGTCCTCCTCCTAACGCTCTTTTCGACCAACGGGTTCACTCTTGGAACTCCAAGCCCGTTAAGTCGGAAAAGCTCCTTAAGGATGAAAGCCTCCTCCATTACTACGGCCTCCTCACCCACAAAACCTGCCCTCCTCCCACCGAAAAGATCCTTGATCTTTTTCGGATTAAGGATGATCCATGTAATCTTCGACCAGCTTGCTCGAGCGGTCTCCCTCCTGTTTTAATTAAGGTGAGTTTCACTGATATCGACCCTAATTTCCTGTTATCTTCTTGCAGAAGCTCCAGTTTTAACATTCCTCTGAGAAGAGCTCCCCTGAAGAAGAAATCTGGAGCCACTTCCGGCTCGACTTGGGATAAAGTAGAGGGGTCGGCCACCTCCTCTGATTCTCGACCAGAGCTATCACGACAGACTCCGTTGCCTCCGCCACCGCCACAAAAGGCAGCCACAACAACACCACCACCACCACCACCAACAACAACACTAATAAAAACAGCCATCTCATCCACATCATCAACAGAATCAACCCCAAGGACGAACTCTGCCATCTCCTCCCGAGAAGAACCCACAACATCAATCTACCTCCTCCTCGACCACCAAAATTTTGATCTCCTCCAAAACCGATGACCGCCAACAAAAAACCACTGACCGCCCAGACAAAACCACTGACCACCACCAAAAACCGCTGACCGCCAAGACAAGACCGCCGACTGCCAACACAAAACCGACGACCACCAAAAACCCAATCCTCGAGCCACTGATCCTCAAAGCGCCAACATAAGACCAACATTCTCGATCAGGTTCCTCCCTCCAACGAGCTTTCTCTAAAAGGGCCACTCGTCAACTCGACCAAGGCCGTGGTCGAGTCTAGGCATGAAGTGGCTCAGGGGAAATGATCGTGCTCGAAGAAGTCCGAGGCGATCACTAAGCGTCCCCGCCTGAGCCATACTACCAACACCCTGGCCACAAAGCCTTCCTCCCTACTGAAGGCTCTCTTGACTGACGTGGTGACCCGTCTTGAGGGTGCTCTCCTTGAGGATGACCTCAAGGATGCCGGTGTTACTTTGCCAGAGCGCGACGACCAGTTCGTACAATGGCTTGCCCAGGTGTTATTTTCTGTCCTTACTATGGTCTTTTCTTTCTTCGACCATATGTGTTGAATCTCTTGTACAACACTTTTACTCTTTTTGTTGATCATAGGGCTTGGTTCGATTCTTACCTTTGGCTAAAGAAGCTGGAGACAGCTCTGGGATGTCCATCAAGAAACTCGAGGACGTCGTCAAGCATCTGCAGGATAAGAATTCATCTCTTCTGCACCATAATAATAAATTACGCGAGATGCAAGCAGAGCAGAAAACCGAGCTCGAGGTCAGGATTAAGTCCCTTAATGGAGAGCTCGATAAAAAAGACAAAGCACTCGCGGAAACAGATGTCGTCCTCACAGTGAAAGAAGCGGCGGCAACAGAGAAAGAGGTCGCCTTAAAGAAAAAAGAAATAACGCTTGAGCAGGAGCGGACTGCTCGGATACAAGCAGAGGCTGCTCGAACAGAGTTGGCGGTGACTTAGGCTAAGGAGAGAGCTGCCCACGCTGCTTAATGTATACGCTACGATGATGCCGCTGCTCTTCGGGCTCGGCAAATGATGTGGGCTACTACTACCGGGCAGCTTTTCCTCCATGAGCATCGTGCACAAGTGGTGGCCGACTTTATGCGGTCACCACAATTTTTGAAGGAGGTGTAGGATTTTGGGGTGGATTGCTTTCAGTTCGCCTTGCAGAAGGTCGGCGAGCAGATCACCGAGGACTACTTCGAGCAGCTCGACCCTGGAGCTATCTGGGATGCCTTGCCTAAGGTTCCTTCTAGATTCCAGGGCGATCCTAATTTATCGCTCGAGCATGAGTGGTGGTCAGGGCTGCTCGAGAGAACCTTGGCTCGATCGGACGTACTGAAGAAATCATACGCTCTGCCTGATGGCGTGACCCCTCCCGCTCCTATGTTGGCCGTATTGGCCGAGTCTATTCGTCAACGTCCCCTTAATGAGGCCTGCGACTCCACTTCGGGGACCAGCCATCCGTCTGAACCGAATGCCAGTTCGAGCAATGCTGACTCTGCCGCTGCTCCTCCTCCGTATACAAGATTTGTATTTTCTTGTTTTGATTGTAGCTTGTATTTTTATGAACTTCTATAATATTTGAACTATTTATGTCATTTTGCAATTAAAATATTGTGTTCGAATCTTTCCTGTTTTCTCGTGTCTTTATCTTCGTTCACACTATGATCTTGCAATCTTGACCAATTGCTCGACTGGGTAACTGCAACTTGTAACTTGATATATCTTTGTTTGCAATAAACATGATGGGCTTTTAAATTAGAATACATTCTCACCTTCAGAGGTGGTCGAAGCATGAGACCGCCAGCCTCACGACCTCAAACATGATGGGTTTTAAGTTCAAACACGTGCCCACCTTCAGAGGTGGTCGAAGCATGAGACCGTCCAACCTCACGGCTTCAAACATGATGGGTTTTAAGTTTCGAATACATGCCCACCTTCAGTGGTGGTCGAAGAATGCGACCATCCAGCTTCATGGCCTTAAGCATGATAAATTTTGGATTTTGAACACATGCCCACCTTCAGAGGTGGTCGGAGTATGCGACCATCCAGTCTCATGGCCTTACAAATGATGGGTTTTAAGTTTCAAACACATGCCCACCTTCAGAGGTGGTCAAACCCTGCGACCATCCAGCCTCATGCCCTTAAGCATGATGGGTTTTGGATTTTGAACACATGCCCACCTTCAGAGGTGGTCGGAGCATGCGACCATCCACCCTCATGGACTTAAACATGATGGGTTTTGGATTTTGAACACATGCCCACCTTCAGATGTGGTCGAAGCATGCGACCATCCAGCCTCATGGCCTTAACCATGATGGGTTTCGAGCACTGTTGGATTTCTCATTTTACTCTTATATCTCCGCCCTTGTCCTCTGTAGCTCCATTGGCTTCGTTGACTTCCTTGTCTTAATGTCTCTCCACAGAAACCTAGAATCTTGATCGTGATAGATTTGGTCTTCACACTTGCCCACTCGCGAGGAATGTCCCAAACAGGAGGCCACCCAGCCCGATGGCGTGAGTAATCGACCAACCTGCCCACCCCAAGGGATGTTCCAAACAAGCGACCACCCAGCCCGAGGGCCTTAGTCATGGTGGGTTTTGGTCTTCACACTTGCCCATCCACGAGGAATTTTCAAAACAGGAGGCCACCCTGCCCGAGGGCGTAAGTAATCGACCAACCTGCCCACCCTAGGGGATGTTCCAAACAAGCGACCACCCAACCCGTGGGCCTTAGTCATAGTGGTTTTGGTCTTCACACTTGCCCATCCACGAGGAATGTTCTAAATAGGAGGCCACCCAGCCCGAGGGCGTGAGTAATCGACCAACCTGCCCACCCTAGGGGATGTTCCAAACAAGCGACCACCCAGCCCGAGGGCCTTAGTCATGGTGGGTTTTGGTCTTCATACTTGCCCACCCGCGAGGAATGTTCCCAACAGGGGGCCACCCAGCCCGAGGGCGTGAGTAATCGATCAACCTGCCTACCCCAGGAGATGTTCCAAACAAGCGACCACCCAGCCCGAGGGCCTTAGTCATGGTGGGTTTTGTTCTTCACACTTGCCCTCCCGCGAGGGATGTTCCAAACAGGAGATCACTCAGCCCGAGGGCGTGAGTATTCGACCAGCCTACCCATCCAAAGGGATGTTCCAAACAAGCGACCACCCAGCCCGAGGGCCTTAGTCATGGTGAGTTTGGGTCTTCACACTTTCCCACCCGCGAGGAATGTTCCATACAAGAGGTCACCCAGCCCGAGGGCGTGAGTATTCGACCAGCCTGCCCACCCCAAGGGATATTCCAAACAAGCGACCACCCAGCCCGAGGGCCTTAGTCATGGTGAGTTTTGGTCTTCACACTTGCCCACCCGCGAGGAATGTTCCAAACAGGAGGTCACCCAGCCCGAGGGCATGAGTATTCGAACAGCCTGCCCACCCCAGGGGATGTTCCAAACAAGCGACCACCTAGCCCGAGGGCCTTAGTCATGGTGGGTTTTGGTCTTCACACTTTTCCACCCGCAAGGAATGTTCCAAACTGGAGATCACCCAGCCTGAGGGCGTGAGTATTCGACCAGCCTGCCCACCCAAAGGGATGTTCTAAACAAACGACCACCTAGCCCGATGGCCTTAGTCATGGTGGGTTTTGGTCTTCACACTTGCCCACTCTCGAGGAATGTTCCAAAGAGGAGGTCACCCAATCTGAGGGCGTGAGTATTCGACTAGTCTGCCCACCCCAAGGGATGTTCCAAACAAGTGACTACCCAGCCCGAGGGCCTTAGTCATGGTGGGTTGGGGTCTTCACACTTGCCCACCCGTGAGGAATGTTCCAAACTGGAGGTCACCCAACCCGAGGGCGTGATTATTTGACCAGCCTGCCCACCCCAAGGGATGTTCCAAACAAGCGACTTCCGAACCAAACCATATCATACATCCTGTCATTCAAATCATACCAATGTTCCGAGCATAAAAAGATGTGCAATAAAGCAAGTAATGCTGAAAAATAACCGAATTTCATTAACTTCTGAATAGGGTATGCGAGCTACATCTTTGTTCGAATTTCCAAAACCTCCTTGAAAAAAGCAAAAAAATTACACATAATATTTTTTCAAATTAGCTATGTTCCATGACCTGGCAAGTGATCGTCCTTCTGCATCCTTTAGAGAGTATGCTCCTCCTGCATGTACCCTCTCGACCAGGTATGGTCCTTCCCAGTTTGGCTCCAGTTTTCCCACGTGTTTGAGATCATCCACGCATTTCCTAACCAAGTCACCCACTTGGAGTCTGCGAACTTTCACCTTCTTGTCATGAGCTGCTCGCATCCTTTGTTTGTACGCCTCTACTTGGATCGCTGCTCTTTCGCGCAGCTCCTCAATGGTGTCTAAGGCCGCCATCATTAGATCTTAATTTTGCTCCGGGTCATATGTGCTCGATCTTTGCGACGACAGCTCGACCTCCACTGGCAGTAGTGCTTCCATCCCATAGACTAAACTGAAGGGGGTTTCTCTTGTTGTCGACCTCGGGGTTGTGCGGTACGCCCAGAGTACTGAAATTAGCTCGTCGACCCATGCCCCCAAGGCCTTTTCTAGTCTTGTTTTCAGCTCATTCAGTATAATTCGGTTGGTCACCTCGACTTGGACATTGGCTTGCGGATGAGCGACAGAGGCAAAGTGTTGCTCGATCTTCATATCCTCACACCATGCCCGAGTCCGCTTGCCATTGAATTGAGTTCTATTGTCGGATATCAACACTTTGGGCACGCCAAACCTGCAGCAAATATTGTTATATAAAAAATTGATAACTTTCTCCTCCATGATCCTTGCCAAGGGCTCGGCCTCCACCCACTTTGTGAAATAGTCTACCGATACGATCATAAATTTCCTCTGCCCAGTTCCTTGTGGCATCGGCCCCACCAGGTCAATTCCCCACTGGGTAAATGGTATAAGAGCACTCATCGTTGTCATCACCTCTGCCGGTTGATGGATAAGCGGGCCATGCTTCTGGCATTGTATACATTTCCTCACCATCGCCTTCGCATCCTCCTTCATCGTCGGCCAAAAGTATCCCGCTCTCAGAATTTTTGCGACCAAGGCCCCCGACTTGCTGTGGTCACTACAGCATCCTTCGTGCACTTCTCTCAGTACGTATCGACCTTTTTTCTTAGTCACACAGCGTAAACGCGGTCCAGTGTATGACCGCTTGTAGAGAATGCCTCCGTGCTCAAAAAATCTTCTCACTACCTTTATCGCCCCCTCCTTCAACTCCTCTAAGATCGGGGCCCTCCAATCCTCCACTTACTCAATCTCCACCACTTCCGCCTTGACCACACTTGTCTCTAAATGTAATAGAGTCACACTTCTGCTTTTACAATCCATCAAGCTTTGAGCAATTTTTGACAACAAGTCTGCTTTACCATTCTCTCCTCGAGGGATCTGTATTAGCTCGAATGAGTCAAACTCCTCTTTCAACTTCTTCATTTCGTCCACATACTTCTGCATTCGGTCCTCCTTAACTTCAAACCCTTCCTGAAACTGCCCCACCACCAATTGAGAGTCAGAATGCACTTGGTTTGAGCTCCTCCCGCCATGGCTAACCGCAAGCCTTTAATCACCGCCTCATACTCAGCTTCATTATTGGATATCTTGAACCCCAGTTTGGCTGCAAAATCCAAGTAATCTCCCTTAGGGGAGACAAGGACAATTCCCAATCCGGCCCCACTTCTCGCCACAGATCCATCCACGAGCAACTGCCATACTTCTCCAAACTTCTCCTCGACTCTCGTGCCTTCCTGAATAAAGTCTACTAACACCTGCACTTTTATAGCCCTCCTCGACTCATACAAGAATGAGTATTCACTCAACTCGACCGCCCATTTCACCAATCGACCAGAAACAGATGGTCGGCCAAGTGTTTCTCCCAACGGTATGTTCGTTCTCACCTTCACCTTATGATTCAAGAAATAAGGCCTCAGCTTTCGAGCAGTTACAACTACTGCTAGAGCACACTTCTCAATATCCGAGTACCTCATCTCTGCTCCTTGCATCACCCTGCTCACGTAATAGATAGGCAACTGGGCTACCCCTTCTCCCGCAACAACACTGAACTCACAGCCCTTTCCCCGATAGAAATGTACAGCACTAAATCCTCACCTTGTACCGGTTTGGCCAATAGAGGAAGGTTGGCTAACACTCCTTGTAACTCCTCAAATGCCCTTTGAGCCTTCTCTGTCCATTGGAACTTCGCACTCTTCTTCAACGTTTTAAATAACGGACCACTTCTTTCCGCTACCTTTGATATGAAACGGCTCAGCCCCGCAATTCGACCAACCAAGATTTGCACCTCCTTAACATTCGTTGGGGACTTCATCTCCATCACTGCCCGCACCTTCTCCGGATTCACCTCAATACCTCTCTTGGTCACCAGGTAACCCAAGAATTTTCCCGACTTTACCCCCAAACGAGCATTTGGCCGAGCGAAGCATCCATTAAGCTCAACAACTCACATCCCGCAATTGAGTCGACCAACTGGTCGATCCTGGGCAACGGGTACAGATCCTTCGGGCATGCTTTGTTCAGGTCTCAGAAATCTATGCACATTCTCCATTTTCTTTCGGCTTTAGACACCATTACTGTTTTTGATAGCCATTCCGGGAATTGAATCTCCTTGATATGCTCAGCTCCTAACAACTTCTCGACCTCCTGCTCAATAATTTTATCCATCTCCGCTCCATGGTGCCTCCTCTTTTGTTTCACCAGCCTCACACTGAGGTCGATGTTTAAGCGGTGCTTAATTACCTCTGCATTTATTCCTGTCAGCTCTTCCGCCGTGTAAGCAAAGATATCGGCAAACTCCCTTACCAAACTAATCAATCTCGATCTGATTGGCTCGTCCAGCTCCTTCCCGATTTTAAACTTCCTTTTCTCATATCCCTCGATCATCTGGATCTCATCTACCTCCCCTCCTGGCTGAATGTCCATCTTCTCTTTGCACTTCTCTACCCTTAACTTATCCTCTTTCGATCTCGACCCGCTTGGTCGACTAATCTTCCCCTCCTTCGGCTTAATCTGCCTCCTCGCCAATTGTTTGTTATTGCTCACCGTCATCTTATAGCAACTCCTTGAGGTAAGTTGATCCCCTGCAATCTCACCAACGTTTTTGCCCACTGGATATTTTATCATCATATGGTACGTTGATATGACCGCCTGGAATGCGTTCAAGCTCGTCCTCCCTATAATGATATTGTAAGATGACTCAGCTCCTACCACCACAAACCTTACCATCTGTACTTTCCTCGTCACTCCTGATCCCAGCGCTACTGGCAAACTCACCTCACCCATCGGCATCACTTCTCCTCCATTAAAACCATAGAGAGCCGTGGCCACTGACTTCAACTCCATATTCAGCTCCTTGTTGATCTGCGAAAAACAATCATAAAAAATCACATCTACCGAACTCCCAGTATCAATAAACACCCTCTTCACATCAAAACCCACAACCTCCGCAGTAATTACCAAAGCATCATTGTGTGGTAACACCACTCCTTCAGCATCCTCCGCCTTAAAACTTATCACCGGCATATGAGCCGTAATTCCGACCTCCTCTCTCTTCCTTTTCACTGCTCGAGCATGCTCCTTCCTGGCGTTGTTCGAGTCGCCATTCGTCGGCCCTCCTGAAATCATATAAATCGTCCCTCTCTTCATAGGGGTTTCGCCCCTTAGCCCTCCTTTCTCTCCGTCCCTCCTCGACTTCTTCCCTCAACCATCTCTATTATCCCCCTCCTCATCTCTGTCACTCCTCTCCTCCGAATCCTCCCGACATCTCCTCTTCCTTTCCCCTTCACTCTATAATGATACACAAACTCTTTCAAGTGCCCTGCTCGAATCAACCTCTCAATCTCATCCTTCAAATGCCTGCAATTCTCTGTGGTATGACCGTAGTCTCGATGAAAGCGGCAGTAAATATCTGACTTGGGTCGAATCGGGCCTGTAAACCTCGTCTTCGGCAACTTCACATTCTCGCTCGACATATTCTGCTCCATCGCCTTGAGCACTTCTGTCAAATCTTTTCTCAAAGGTGTAAGATTATGGTACCTATGTCTTTCAAACGACAATGGCCTCCCCTGCCACCTATCATCCCTTTTCACTAGTTTCGAGTCTTGACCTTCCCTCCTAGGCGATGTTCTTTTCCACCCACTCCTTATGGGCGAACTTCTCCTCGGCGACCTCTCCCTTTGTGGGCTCTTCTCCTTCTTTGGCTCTGGTCGAGCTGCCCCCTCCAATTTTGCAAACTCCATCTCCATCTCTTCCAGATTAATATACTTCATGCATCGCTTCAAAACATCCTCATATGATCGAGCAGGGGTCTTTGCCAGGGATGTTTGGCAAGGCCTTGCTCGAAGACTCTTTATCAATCCTCTTGCCTTCATCTCATCCGACGCTGAGTGCACCTCCAAGCACATTTGATTATATCGAGCAATATATTTCCTCAACGATTCCTTCTTCCCTTGCCTCATCGCCATCAGGGTCAGATATGTCTTCTCCTGCGCCACCGCTCTCGAATATTGATTGATAAGTTTGCTGGAAAAATCCTCAAAGTCCGCGATCGACCCAGGGAGTAACTGATAAAACCAGTCAAGTGCTCCTCCGCGCAAGGTCGATAAGAATGCCCTGCAACATACAGAATCAGAATATCCATGTAACACAACCATATTTTCAAAGGTCATCACATGCCTCGATGGGTCAGATGACCCTTCATACAACAAATTAGTCTACTTGAAATTATTCGGCAAAGGGGCCGCAAGAATGTCCCTCCAGAAAGGATGTCCTCGAGTTCTCCTCTCCGGCCTCCCCTCGACCTTGTCCTGCAACTGGCGCAACTGCTCTACCATCCTCTCCATCGCACGATCTCTTCCGCCTCCTCCGTCTCCATAACTGGACACAGCCTCGTCCTGGTTTCCTGCCACCGTGGCCGGCGCGATTGTGGCATGAGATGTGTGGCTTGTGACTTGCTGCACCGTCTGCGCCGCCGCGGCCGCCGCTATCCTCTGCATCTCCTCCCTGGTTATCGTCACCACCTGTTGACCGGGAGCTTGTACAACTGCCTGCGGTGGCGCTCCTCCTTGTGCTGCCGCTCCTTGCACAAACCGATCCTCCTTGCACCACCGCTCCTCCTGGTTGCGTCACCACTGGGTTTTGGGGCAGCGGCGGTGGCATCGCCGCCGCAGCTGCCGCGCGAGCCTCCTGGGGACGACAGGAGCTGGCATCTCCTCTGGGGATCGCCGTCGACGCTCCCACACCATGAAGGACGGGTGTAGGAGTGATCGACGTCTGCGAAGGGCCAGAAAAACCCAGAGGAGGGCCTTGCCCAATCGGCTTGGTCATCGTCCAAGCATCGTCTAACGTCGACTGCAATTTTTTGGGAACTCCGTCCGCCATAGCTGAGCTTCAAACACAACTTCTCAAACGAAATGCCCCACAGACAGCGCCAATAATGCAAGTGTGAGCGTTCTGGTCCGGCTTGGGGTAGATCGATTCTTTTCCTCGCTGGTAGAACGCCAGAAACCTGCAAATAACTCTCACACCAGGGGTTGTGTCCGGTGAAGAGCCTCCGATGCTTAAGTCAGTATGTGTATGAGTATACTGAAATTGAGTAATGGAAAAATCGTGTGTTAAGAAGAAAGACTCGCCCCCTTTATATAGGAGTAAAATACTTGACCTAAGGCTGCCCAGACATGATGAGCTGGCTGCCCAAGCTGCCCACGATTTGAGCAATTAAATACACAAAAAGTGAATAATATTTATTAAATAATATATAAATAAAAAATTTCGTTAACATAATTTTTTTAGAACAGTTTTTTGCAAACTGCATAATTAATTATTGTTGTCTATATTTCTATAATTATAATAATTACTTGCTTATGAATAAATCAGTCGAATTTACACAATTTATGTAATTAAGGTATATTAAAAATGTATTTCACAAAAAAAAAATTACTTGAAAAATATAAAGCACTTATTAAATAATAAATTATACAATTTAGTTGGAATTTTTTTACCAAATCACATAATTGATACTGCAACCGAAATTCTCATATTTAGGTAAAACAACCAATTCACATTATTTGAGTAATTAAGGTATCTTAAAAATGATTTTACGATAAGTGATTATTTGAAATATACCATAAATTATTAAATTGATTTGAGTAATTAAGGTATCTTGAAAATAATTTTTATATGGCTTAATTATTTCCTTAAATAATGAGCCACAATTTCCATAAGTAATTATTTGAAACATACCATAAATTATTAAATTAATTTTCCAAAATAGTAAATAGATTTTTTTTTGGAGGGAAACAATTACTATTTAAGAAATAGTCAAACCTTTATATATATATATATATATATTAATATATTATATTTTTTAATTATTATTTCCATACTTTTATTATAACTAGTAAAGTGCACGTGCATCGCACGTGGTGAAAAATATTTTTTGCCGATTGAATTCAGTAAAATAAATTAATTAATTTATTAAACATATCATTGCAGGGATGAAGTAAAATATAGAATAAATGAGCTTCTAATGTTACTTTTTTAAATAAAATAATGATGTGCTAATATAAAAAGAATGAAATAACATATTACAACTCCAACAGAAATATAGTCTCTAATGGAAAAAATATTCAATAACTAATATGGACATAATGTATATTATAGATGTATTAGTTATTTTATTTAATTATGTTAGATGATTAAAGAGTGATTTTTTTCATTTTAGTTTTGACGTTTTCATAAGAAACATTCATACTCGTTGGAGCTCAGTATAACAATAGTGCTACAAAATTCTTCTTAATTCATTTGACAAAACGTCTACATTATTCAATTACATATAAATATTCTGGCTAAATATATAGTCAAACTTCATGATTGTATGATCTTATAAAGTATTCAATCACCGACTTCTCTAAAAGAAATTTTTTCATGCCCTGAATATTTTTTTTCAATGTTATTTATTTGGAAGGTAAACGAACTATATAACCTATTGTTTGCAAATCATTGGTTATCTTGGTTGTTGCAATGATTTTAGTGTAGTTTATCATAATATCATTCACATTCGTTCGAATTTGCAGTACTTATGTGCCTAATAACATCTTCAATATTTTTATTGTCCAATTTTTTTCGCATCATACATAATGCTTCGAAAATTCTATCCTTTCTTGGACCAAAAAAAAAAAAGAAAAACAACAACAAAATGAAACAAAACAAAACAATGAGACAATATTAAGAAACATATCATTTGTCAAAACAGTGGCGCGGATTTATTGTACTTTTTTGAAGTAAAAAATGAAATATAGCCATGTTTTTTAAAACAATGAAATCTAGCCATTTTAGGGGCTAAAAGTACCATTATACCCTTATTAATGTTTACCTACAAAAAAAAAGAAAAAAAATTCTCATTGCGTTCCTCATTCATCTTTACTGTTCTTTTTCTCTCTTCTTACTTGCACGCACATCGGCCGGTAAAAATAAAAAATAAAAAATCTCATGTTCCAAAAATTCACTAAATTGAGTCATCTGGACCAAAAATCATCTCCAACACCCTAAGTGAATCCCTTTTTGAGAAGAAAAAATGTACATTAACCTTTTTTTTTTTTCGCGAAACGATAGAAATTATTATAGATCAAAAGCGCACCAATGTGCGAATACAAGCAGCCAACGACTGAAAAGTGGGAGGACAGGTCAGGAGACCGCCTAGAATCCCGGCTAAAAACCGCTAGGAAGAAAAACTCACAACTAAACTAAACAAATAGACAAGACCCCCACAGGGTAATAAAACAACTACTAAAACAACTAAAAAGTCCCCCACAGGGTAATACCGGAGTGTCAGACCCCCACAAGGTAATAAATTTGACACCCAGTTGCACAGAGGCCAACGACCCAAACCAAAAACACGAGACACATATAAATTACAGAAAAACACAAAACAAGAGCACAATAAACTAAAGAAAATAAACTAGCAACCCTTACCCGACGAGTGAGCTAGCCCGAACCAGCAGTGAACAATCAACACAAGACAAATCCAGGCCAAGAGTCTGCTACCGAAACTGCAATCAAGCCTATACAGTAGAAGATTCCTAACCCAAACCAGTCCCCAAATTGACCCATCGATAACCGAGAGAGCCATGTCAACCCCACACCGATTCCACCCGAATCCATCTAACACCACTAGACGAAACCGATAAAACCTCCTCCGTCGCCTAACACCACTAGGCTAAGCAGGGGATTGTGCGGAAGAGACGACTCTCACCCCAGCCACTGCAACCAAACGCCGCAGCCACCGGAGTCTCGACCACCAAACAACCTATGCACCGCCCTACCGCTCCACAGACACCCC
>CACSLK010010322.1:1048903-1060671 GCA_902706635.1 Striga hermonthica
AGAGAGAGAGAGAGAGAGAGAGAGAAATCAAAGCTTTGCTTAGAAAGGGAATCGTAATACACAAATGTATCCAAAATGAACGAAAATGAAATGAAAAGGAACAAAGAAAAAGTAGTATTGCTTGATAGAAGAACATGTAAATTGTAATGGTTCCATGAACTACTGTGCCATTCTTGAGCTCGAGCTCAAGATTATATATATAGTGAAAAAACAATATTACAAACTTAATTAATACATGTCTATACTTTTATTCAAAATTACCACCAACTAAATAAAATAAAATAGCAAACCAAAATGTTCTTCCATTTTCTTCAGTGCTGCAGTTACTAAATTTTTATACAAGGAAAGCTCATATGTCATATCAAAACACCAAGATTGACATTATAACTAACAATAACATCGGGAAATAGAAGGAAAAGGAAAAAAAAAACTTCAAATTACCCCATATTAGCCTGGAGTTGTCCTAATGCACAGGCAGCTGCTATTGCAACCTCGTCCGAGGTCATGTTACAAGCTCCAAGGTTGTTCGGGTGACAAAAGTCCTTGATATGGGACAAAGACTGAATTATTGTTTTATACAACTTCTCCACACTCGAAAACTTCCATGTGCCATGACGATATTCACCATAGCACATTAGAATTGCCTGCACAATAAAAGGATACAATATAATTCAACAGTCCGGTAGTTAACACGCAGCCCGGTAGAGCCCAGAAGATATTTCGCCCGTCGAAGTCCCCCATTTGAAGTGGGGGTAAAGAATGATAACAATAAAATCTTAAATAAAATAAAATAAAATAATTCAATTAGTATTTAAAAAATCACAATTCAATAACGACACTCCCCGATAACGGTGCCAAAATTTGATCGGGCGTCGCAACGCGGCAAAATTATAATTTATATTTTCATTAACTGACTTCTACCAACCAGTAGTAGTAGTGAGCAAGGGTCGAACCCACAGGGAGTGAATCAAATTGTGAATTTTCTCGTATTAATTGAATTTATAAAAAGCGATAAATGGGGGGTTTCGATTAAAAGTTAAGATCCTAATTAAATAAATAAAATCTAAACAAGAAAACAAAAATAAAATAGAATAAATAAAGAGAAATTTATAATTAACGGTTCAGTTTACACCCTCGATTGACCCGTCTAATCAACTTTGGTATCAAATCTCGCTATCTTATGAAATTACTAGCCCTAGGCAACGACACGGTCTGTTACCCGAATTTTTCCTTATTTTTAATTTAACCGCGGGACGCTCTACGATTAAACCCGACTTCTTGTACAGTCCAGAAAAACGTTTTTAAGATTTAATACAATTAGCCGCTTTAGGAGTTAGAAAAATAGGCTAGACTAAGTAGTGACGCGCTTGTTCACTTAAATAGGTCATGTTATCCCCGGTAGTAACCGTCTTCCGGTAGCCTCTTATGAATTAAACACAACAATAATTACGGATTGAAGGTCTAATTCAGCTGTAGATATGAAAAGCCTAATCTAGGTGATCAATCTAAATAAGACTCAACACATCACGGTTAATTATTCAAAATAACACAAAAAATTCCAAAAAGATATTTAAATTATCAACCATGAAAATTAATCAAACATCACAAGTTGTAGGGTTCGACTTCCCCGAAACTAGAAAGAAAAATCTACTCTAACATACTTATAAAATAAATAATAGATAAAAGAGAGAGACTAAATTATCTCCATTGTGTACGGGTGCGGCCTTCTTCCGCGATTAACCGGCTTCCTCGTGTTCTGTCTGCTTTTCCTATGCGGCTCTCTCCTTTCTATTCTCTGTTCGCTTCTCTTTTCTGTATTTTTCTCGTGGCAGCCCTCCAAATATATATACTCTCAGCAAATAAACTCTTTCAAGCCTCAATGCGCGAGTCGTCCCAAATAATTCCCATGAAATTGGGCTCATTGGCCCACATAACATCTTATATCTTCCAAATTAGTGCAACCCAAAGACCAATTATTTCATCAACCAATTATTTGTCCATGTACAAACCTTTATGCGTGATGGACTATGCATGATGCACATTTGATTTACTTCTTTCACGTTTGGGCCTCAATCGGGTCGTAATGGATACTACAAACTCCGTCCACGAAAATACTTCAATTTTCTAAAAATAAAATATAAAAATATCAAAGCACTTAAATCCATCTAAGAAATAAATAAGTCGAAAAATATATAAGTGCGATAAAATCAAGCATATAAAAATACGTTAATAAATATATAAACTACACACTTTTTCCGACCAATCAAATCTCCCCAAACTTAAATCGTTGCTTGTTCCCGAGCAACTTATAACTACAAGCACATAGATGGATAAAAAACAAATACGTAGAACTTTACTCAAAGCCTCACAATTTTCACATAAGTGCATAGTTAAAACAACTCAAGTTAATTTATTCGGACTGAAGATGAAATCATTCTAGAAACGCAAACATATCAAGTATCAATTCAAGTGACCACCATAGTTTGTCAACCTCTATAACGAATGCACTGATCAATGCAACTAATGACACCTCTCTCTTTGCTAAGAAGTCTAGTTTATTTCCATTTCTAGCCGAAGTCTAAATGCCTCATTCACCATTTTTCTCTCTCTTTTTTTTCTCTCTCTTTTTTTTTTTTTTAAGTAGGAACGACAACTCCGTCACAATCCGCGGGTTTTAGCCTTTCGTGCTTGTCTAGATACGAAAATTATTGGATTTGTACACTAGAGTCCCCACGGATTGGCAGTTGTTGCAGCCAATGACTTTTTTTTTTCTCTTTTTTTTTTCTTTGCCAAGCGGCTTTTCAACTCCACCAATTATTCTCCAACCTCCAACTTCATTCAATTTTTTTTTTCGACTATGAGACATAGAAACCTCAACTTTCAATTTCAATTCCCCAAACTTAATCAACATTGATTAAAGCAATCACAAGCACATCCCAACAATACAAATCGTCTCAAAACTGACTCACCACAAATGAATCACAAAAATATCAACCATCATGCCTTTGTCCCCAAAATAAAAACACCTTAAGAATTTAACCAAATAAAATTAACTCAAGTCATTTAAACTAGCACAATAAATTTAAACCGACTCTCATGGCATCATCGCAAAATTTCACGTACATGCAATCTCATACTCACACAAGACAAACAAATATCATGGAAATCAATCTAAGAACTCAAACTCTAAGGGACAAAAATATAGTCACATAATAAATCATCAATGCTCACCAAGGAAAACCTCCCCAAACTTAGAGTTCGCATATATCATCGACACTCACATATCATAAAAGAACAAAAACGGAGGTAAAAGAAACGAGTTCACCTTAGTCAATGCAGAGGAAGTGGCCGAACCACGCATACCATTGGGTTGCCTCCCAACAAGCGCCTCTTTTTATTGTCGTTGGTCCGACTTATTGCTCCTTTTCATCAAAGGATCCATGGCGGCTTCCGAGGTGACCTCAAGGGAGCCACAAATCTCACCACACCATGTTCTTCGAAATTCCCACTCTCCGGTGTTGGATGATTTACTAGATCTTTCCTCCACGATGCTAATTCGCCATGAATATGTAGCAGCCCGTGCTCAATCAAGGTCACCATCTCATCAAACTCCCATTTGCGCCTTTCGTTCTGCTCGATCGTCTCAAGAGGCTGGATATTAAGGCTCAAGACATGCTTCAGTGCATCATTACTCAGTACCCACTTCATATTGGAAGATATAAGACATGGTTCAGCTTCTATCGGCACAAGAGCGGAGAGAACGGTATGCTTTTTTGCTACAGCACGTAGAGTACGGGGTACAACAGGCGGAGTATGGGGCACCCTCGTACTGGGCTGTTTCGACTCTGTTTTCTACTATATTCGTGATTTTTTCGTTCTCCGACTCGTATGTGACCTCTTCAGGTTCCTCGATGTCCTCGCTGCACGAATGGATGACGTTTGAACTCATTGGACTCGTTTCCAGCCGACACGCTAGTCGGTTCATTTGTTCCACCAATTGGCTCATTTGGACTTGTAAATTCCTTATGCGTAGTCCTTGGTAGTTGATGCTCGCCGCTTGGTTCTTGATGCTCGCCTCAACACTTTGCTAAAAGTTAAGGGTGTGAGCCATCAACTCCTTCATCATCTCCTCGAGCGACAGACCAAGATCCCTCTCAACTAATGGCTCGCAGAACTCTTGTTGAAATCTCAACGTGTTAGCCGTAAATGCCTCTATCATATCCTCGAGCGATGGGCTGGGATGTCTCTCAACTAATAGCTCAGAGTACCCATGGAAAGAGTTCGCGTGCTCTCTCAAGTGGTATTCATACTCATTGGGATAGAAATAGTCTTGCTCGTCCCTTCGCCAACCACTAGGTCCGCTTACACCTCGACCTCCGATCCACGGGCCTCGTATCTCCCTCTCATACTGGTAAGGTGCCTGGTGGGTATAAAAGTCGTGATAATAGACTGCCATCTCAAAAAATTTCGCCAAGCTCGATCAAAAGCGCCAAATATCGGTTACTCCCGCGAGTATGGGGTTTGACAATTCTGACCAGCAGAGTATGGGGGCACCCAATATTCTGCAATAAAACAAAAACAAAGAAAAAGAAAGGGGGTAAAGAATGATAACAATAAAATCCTAAATAAAATAAAATTAAATAATTCAATTAGTATTTAAAAAAAATCACAATTCAATAACGACACTCCCCGGCACCGGTGCCATAATTTGACCGCGCGTCGCAACGCGGCAAAATTATAATTTATATTATCCTTAACTGACTTCTACCAACCAATAGTAGTAGTGAGCAAGGGTCGAACCCACAAGGAGTGTGAATCAAATTGTGAATTTTCTCGTATTAATTGAATTTATAAAAAGCGATAAATGGGGGGGAGGGGTTTCGATTAAAAGCTAAGATCCTAATTAAATAAATAAAATCAAAACAAGAAAGTAAAAATAAAATAGAATAAATAAATAAAAATTTCTAGTTCACGGTTGACTCGTCTAATCAACTTTGGTATCAAATCTCGCTATCTTATGAAATTACTAGCCCTAGGCAACGACACAGTCTGTTACCCGAATTTTTCCTTATTTTTAATTTAACCGCGAGACGCTCTACGATTAAACCTGACTTCTTGTACAGTCCAGAAAAACGTTTCCAAGATTTAACACAATTAGCCGATTTACGAGATAGAAAAATAGGCTAGACTAATTAGTGACGCGTTCGTTCACTTAAATAGGTCGTGTAATCCCCGGTAGTAACCGTCTTCCGGTAGCCTCTTGTGAATTAAACACAACAACAATTACGGATTGAAGGTCTAATTCAGCTGTAGATATGAAAAGCCTAATCTAGGTGATCAATCAAAATAAGACTCAACACATCAAGGTTAATTGTTCAAAATAACACAAACAATTCCAAAAAGATTTTGAAATTATCAACCATGAAAATTAATCAAACATCACAAGTCGTAGGGTTCGACTTCCCTAGAACTAGAAAGAAAAATCTACTCTAACATACTTATAAAATAAATAATAGATAAAAGAGTGAATTAAATTATCTCCCTCGTGTACGGGTGCGGCCTTCCTCCGCGATTAACCGGCTTCCTCGCGTTTTGTCTGCTTTTCCTATGTCTCTTTTCTATATTTTTCTCGCGTGGCGGCCCCCCAAATATATATACTCTCAGCAAATAAATTCTTTCGACCCTAAATGCGTGAGTCGTCCCAAATAATTCCCATGAAATTGGGCTCATTGGTCCACATAACCATCTATATCTTCAAAATTAGTGCAACCCAAAGACCAATTATTTCATCAACCAATTATTTGTCCATGTACAAACCTTTATGCGTGATGGACTATTCATGATGCACATTTGATTTACTTCTTTCACATTTGGGCCTAAATCGGGCTCGTAATGGATACTACAAACTCCGTCCACGAAAATACTCCAATTTCCTAGAATAAAATATAGAAATATCAAAGCACTTAAATCCATCTAGTAAATATAAAAGCTGAAAAATGTATAAGTTCGATAAAAACAAGCATATAAAAATACGTTAATAAATATATAAACTACACACTTTTTTCGACCAATCAAATCTCCCCAAACTTAAATCGTTGCTTGTCCCCAAGCAACTTATAACTATAAGCACATAGATGGATAAGAAAATAAATACGTGGAACTTTACTCAGAGCCTCACAATTCTCACATAAGTGCATAGTTCAAACAACTCAAATTGATTAATCCGGACTCAATGAAATCATTCTAGAAACGCAAACATATCAAGTATCAATTCAAGTGACCACCGTAGTTTGTCAACCTCTATAACGAATGCGCCGATCAACGCAACTAATGACACCCATCTCTTTGATAACAAGTGTAGTTTCTTTCCATTTCTAGCTGGAGTCTAAATGCCTCATTCACCATTTTTCTCTCTTTTTTTTCTCTCTCTCTTTTTTTTTTCTTTTTTTTTTTAAGTAGGGAACGACAACTCCGTCACAATCCGCGGGTTTTAGCCTTTCGCGCTAGTCTAGATATGAAAATTATTGAATTTGTACACTAGAGCCCCCACGAATTGGCAGCTGTTGCAGCCCATGACTTTTTTTTTTCTCTTTTTTTTTTCTTTGCCAAACGGCTTTTCAACTCTACTAATTATTCTCTAACCTCCAACTTCATTCATTTTATTTTTTCGACTATGAGACATAGAAACCTCAACTTTCAGTTTCAAGTCCCTAAACTTAATCAACATTGATTAAAGCAATCACAAGCACATCTCAACAATACAAATCGTCTCAAAACTGACTCACCACAAATGAATCACAAAAATATCAACCATCATGTCTTTGTCCCCAAAATAAAAACACCTTAAGAATTTAACCAAATTAAATTAACTCAAGTCATTTAAACTAGCACAATAAATTCAAACCGACTCACATGGCATCATCGCAAAATTCCACGTACATGCAATCTCATACTCACACAAGACAAACAAATATCATGGAACTCAATCTAAGAATTCAAACTCTAAGGGGCAAAAATATAATCACATAATAAATCATTAATGCTCACCAAGGAAAACCTCCCTAATCTTAGAGTTCGCATATATCATCGACACTCACATATCATAAAAGAACAAAAACGGAGGTAAAAGAAACGAGTTCACCTTAGTCAATGCAGAGGAAGTCGCCGAACCACGCACACCATTGGGTTGCCTCCCAACAAGCGCCTCTTTTTATTGTCGTTGGCCCGACTTATTGCTCCTTTTCATCAAAGGATCCATGGCGGCTTCCGAGGTGGCCTCTAGGGAGCCACAAATCTCACCACACCATGCTCTTCGAAATTCCCACTCTCCAGTTTCGGGTGCTTTACTGGATCTTTCTTCCATGACGCTAATTCCCCATGAATATGTAGCAGCCTGTGCTCAAACACAGTCACCATCTCATCAAACTCCCATTTGCGCCTTTCGTTCTGCTCGATCGTCTCAAGAGGCTGGATATTAAGGCTCAAGACATGCTTCAGTGCATCTTTACTCAGTATCCACTTCATATTGGAAGAGATAAGACATGGTTCAGCTTTTATCGGCACAAGAGCAGAACAGTACGCTTTTCTGCTGCAGCAGGTGGAGTACGGGTTACAGCAGGCTGAGTATGGGGCACCCCCGTACTGGGTTGTTTCGACTCTGTTGATTTTTTCGTTCTTTGACTCGTATGTGAGATCTTCAGGTTCCTCGATGTCCTCGGTGCACGAATGGGTGACGTTTGAACTCATTGGACTCGTTTCCATCCGACACGCTAGTCGGTTTATTCGTTCCACCAATTGGCTCATTTGGACTTGTAAATTCCTTATGCGTAGTCCTTGGTTGTTGATGCTTGCCTCTTGGTTCTTGATGCTCGCCTCAATACTTTGCTGAAAGTTAAGGGTGTGAGCCGTCAACTCCTTCATCATCTCCTCGAGCGACGGACCAGGATCCCTCTCAACTAATGGATCGCAGAACTCTTGTTGAAATCTCAACGTGTTAGCCGTAAATGCCTCTATCATATCCTCGAGCGATGGGCTGGGATGTCTCTCAACTAATGGCTCAGAGTACCCATGGAAAGAGTTCGAGTGCTCTCTCAAGTGGTATTCATACTCATCGGGATGCAAATAGTCTTGCTCGTCCCTTCGGCATTGAATATCATTAGTATTTAGTTACGATATTAGCATAGAAATATATGTCCAAAAAGTAACATTATCTACAACTGCATAAACCTGATTTCCAGATATTTGAATCGAACTGAAATGAGTATTCGTACGGTTCTGGATATTGAATTTTAGTGATCTCCAAATTTTGCTAAGGTTCTAGAGATTTCTTAATCTTCGAAATGTACCGACACATGCTCAACCATAGTAGGCAGTACATTTCAATAATTTCGTAAAAATATGACGTTTTTTAATGCGCATGCCCTCACGCGATTGTATTTTACTTATTTTTATTGCTTATGTGGAAAACAAGAAACGGGAGGATTTTCTTAAGAAAAGCCATGTCTGAGTTTCAACTAGTGGAGAAAGGCAAGAGGGGAGTGGCTGGAATTTGAGAGCTTAAAGGAACAACACAATGTATCTGAAATTCAGAGCAGAAGAACTGAGGACAAGTCAGGTAATGTGATAGATAGATCAAGGAGTAGGGGTGCAGCTAGATGCTCTGGTACTATTGCTTATAATAAGGAGGTGAAAGGATTGGCCTTTAGAGAAGGACTGCTTACATCCAAATGGTCTAAGCCAACACTCATCTAGATATGTGGAAGAGGAGCTACTGAACATTAGAGACTAGCTTATCAAAGGTGCATAAGAGAGGTGGCAAGAAGTGGTGATTTTTGTGCAGAACATATATTTGGCCGAGCTACTGAACTTCAGGGCTAATCCAGACAAAAATATGTTGATGGTAACTGAGGATATCTATGAACTATGTGGGGCTTTTGTATCTTGTTGTTTTCAGTCGTGTGTTAGTTAGTGATTTTATTGGTTTTGTTTGTGGGCTAAATTGCAAAATATAGTCAATATCTTGTACGTGGTGGCAATAATAACCACCTTCTTTACGAATTTGCAATAGTAGCCAACAATCCTTTAAATTTAGGGGTTATTACCCAAATTCGGCCAAATTTTTTGGCTAAATTGCAAAAGATAGCCATTATTCTCTTACATTGTGGCAATAGTAGCCATCGAATTTGGTCGCAGATGGGTAATAAACTGGAAATTTTAAAATTTATTGGCTACTATTGCCAATTCATAAAGATGGTGGCTATTATTGCCACTGTGTACAAGATATTGGCTATATTTTGCAATTAAACCTTTGTTTGTGTATTGGCTATGGTGGTTGTTTTGGGGCTTTTGTATTTCTTATCGGTTTTACATATATAATATATCAAATTAATCGTCTTTTGATGAGCTTTGATTTGACATTCGTTTTGTATATATAAAATAAATAAATTATATTCATGTTTATAATAATAATAAAATTGTTTATTAAAATTAATTAAAAAATAAAATTATTTCTCAATTAATATATTTATGTTTAATGTAGTTATATGTTATAAATTAGAAACATTATTATAATATGACACATTTAAGTCACACAAGTAATAAATGTCATACTAAAATATATAATAATATACATATTTTTTATAAAAACTATTTAAATTTTCAACCACACTTTTTTCTCATTAATTTTAAATTTTAAGAAAAAAATTTAACAAACATCCGTGTAATACACGAGTGTTGTACTAGTTTAGTTTAAAATTTAGAATAAGAATGTCATCTAGTAACCACAATATAGTCACATGTGGAAAGAGTATAAAAAAACAATTGTAAATACAACAAAGTAAGATTTTTGAATATTGTGCTACCTAGTCCATAGTAACTCTAGTGTACTTATCTCATTCTATAGTCTACATTATGGTCTATGTTAGAAATTGTCACTGACATAATAATACATTATGGTGGCTAAATGTGAAATTTTCCACAGTATAAGATATGATTCCATTGTGAAATATATTTCTAATTACTTATATAACTTTGATTCATTTTCGATTCTTGCGTAATATTTATTGAGTTAAGAAATATATTCCTAAAAAAGTTAAACTAATACAAAAACAATAGTTTTTCTTTTAATTTTAGCTATTTTATTTAACATAGATCGTTACATGAAACCGCTATAATTTTTTGAATTACATTATTAATTAACACTAAAAACCTACTTTAAATAAAATTATTTTGATTTCTCTCCAAATGATTTAGAACTGATATTATTATTATTTTTATTTATTTATCTATATATCGAGGAACAAATAAATCAATGACATTGTTCACTGTTTTTCATTTAATTATGGAAATTGGCCGTTATTTTTTATCAATTGATTATACTAATATTTTGTAAGTTATCTATATATTTATAATTGCTAATCAGTTAATAAAATTATTTTGATTTCCCTCTAAAAGTTTTCACAACTTATATATATATATATATATATATATATATATATATATATAGGGGACAGATCAAATGAGGCTTGCTCTTAAAGTGTGGACACTAACCTTGCACAATCAGACAACTAACCTAGCAGCATCAAACAACTAACCTAGCAACTGCAGAGACTATGCATTTTCTAATTTTTTTCAATTGATACATAAAATAGAAGTTGAGAGCATTGTTATGAAAAAAAACTTCGAAAAATGAGTCTCGATTGGGGAGATATAGAGGTTTAAAAATACAAAAAATGTATTTTTTTTCTTAAAATAAAATTAAAGCAAGAAAAAGGCATTTTTTTGAAAATTTGGGCGGCCAAACCGCCTTCGGCCATTTGCAGCTGCGTAGATCTCGTCGAGCTACCCCAAACAAAAAAAAAAAAAAAATCGTCCAAAACGGAGCTTTCTACGCAAAGTTATGGCCTTTCAAAGTTTTGCTATGTGACCTTGCAAATTTTCATCATGTAGTTGCAACTACAAACAACTAACCTAGCACCATCAGCCAACTAAACTAGCAGAATCAGACAACTAACCTAGCACCATCAGACAACTAACCTATCAAATACTAAAGCAACTTCAGATAATCAAGGCAAAATGCTCTCCCTTCTCTCTACAATCCTCTCTCTACCGTACCCATCTTTTCCGTTCACCAACTCCCTGTAACTATGCCGCCGACCAACCCCCCGGTGTCGAACCCATCGGCACCAACCATTCTGCCGGCAACATCCCTGTCCACAACCAGTCAACTGTCAGTAGATTTGAATGAAATAATTTCTCAACCGGAATTCGGTAAAGCCTTTTTAGCTTTCATGAACCAAATTGTTCAAAATAATACTCCAGCAGCAAGAGAAGCTCCGATTTCAGCCACCTCTCCTTCGCTGGAACTAGAAGAAGCTTCTCACGATGGCGATGGACACGTTTCCACAGCTCAAAATCTGCTGCCGTCTCCAATCACAATTAAAGAAAATTCCATGTTTGACTTTGAAGGGAAAACCCACGGCGGCGATTGCTCAGTCTCCTTAGTGCAGAAAACGCCATCAACTTCAGCCAATAAGGAGATATTTCAATCGTTAGCTACGGCCTCCGAACCAGCTGTGTCGACCATAATTATTCAATTTGGAAGCTTGCCAATGGTCTCGCCAGTTGAGGTTCTCAATCTACCGCGGTCCAACTGCTCTTGGTCTGCCGGCGGCGACATTGTTTACCCTAAGTTGTCAAGGCATGTGGAAGACTATGCACAGTTATCTGGACACGTGGACGGCATGTATCTCCACAGGCAAGTTCCCCCC
>CACSLK010010322.1:1108026-1119325 GCA_902706635.1 Striga hermonthica
GCCTAGGTAGTAGAAAACACACCCGATGATGTAAGTCTCCACCTCATGCCATCCGAACCATCCCCCGAGATGGGGATCTGCTGGATCTGATCTAATAAAAGCTCGCTAAAACCCACCCCGGAGCCCAACTCTCTATCAAGCTTCCTCATGTCCCATGACCAGTCCGTCCAAAGGTCGCTCACAAGCAGGTAGGGGGAATGCGACACATGCCTGTCCCTAGACAACGGCCTATCACCTAACCACCACTCATCCCAGAAACTAACCTCTCCATCACCCAAAACCCAAAAGATGTGATCCTGGGCGCGCCTACTGACCCTGGTCAGGCGCCGCCACTGTTTGATATCTTGATCAACCGCCGTCACCCAACAAGGGTGGTTGGCACGTCTAGAGAAGTACTTGCCGCGAATGTAATGGGCCCAAAGCGACTTTCCTTCTCCGAAGCGCCACCACAACTTGTAGGAGAAGGCAGTAACAATATCCCTAAAGCGGCGGATGCCAAGGCCACCCTCAGAGAAAGGGCGGCAGATAGAGTCCCAACTCACCCAATGGGTACGTCTCCCTCTCCTAGAACTGTCCTCGTAACCCCAGAAATAATGAGCCACGATCTGGTCAATATCGTCAAGAGTAGACCTAGGGGGGTCGAGGACCATAAGTAAATGAAGCGGAAGGGAGCTAAGGGTGCTCTTGATCAGCGATGCTATCGATCATCCTCTGCCTGGTGTCCGCAAAGAGCGCTCTCGTGAGGTTGCCCTTATATAAAGGGGCACCGAGGTAAGTAATGGGAAGGTCGTCACATGCAAAGCCCGTAATCTCGTGGACCCGCTGAGCCCACCTGTCCACGCTAGAGGAGGAGAGGGTGAAGGTGCTCTTTTGCACACTGATCAGTTGGTCGTTAACCGAGGTATAGTGCTCCAGAAGATGCATAAGCTCGACCTGCCCATCATCATCCGCCCGGGTGAATATGATGATGTCATCCACATAAGAGAGGTGCGAGATGGGTGGACCATAGCCACGGGTGTTGTATGTCATCCGTGGATAGTCACGGATGAAGCCGTCGAGGCAGCGAGAGAGGTTGTCCACCGCAAGAACAAAAAGTGACAGGGAAAGGGGGTCACCCTGTCTAGGACCTCTAGAAGAGGGAAAAAAATCGATGGGGCTACTATTAACTAGGACCGAGAATGTGCAGTGCTCCACACACGCCTCTACAAAACTGATCCAATGCTCGGAAAATCCCATCGCTAGTGCCTCCCTAAGAAATGGCCACTCCATCCTATCATACGCCTTAGCCATGTCTAGCTTCAGCGCAATGTGCGGTGCCTACTTCCAATCCGCATGGGAGATGTTTTGGATCATCCCCTGGGCCAAAAGTATGTTATCACTAATGACTCGATCCTTGACGAAGCCACTCTGGTTCGGATAGATGAGGAAGGGGAGAAGAGAAAAAAGACGGTCGTTAAGAATCTTCGAAATGAGCTTATTGGTCACATTACACAGGTTGATGGGCCTGTAGTCGGACCAAGAGCTCGGGTTGGGTCTTATAGGAATCAAGACGACATAGGTAGATATGAAGGAATCCGGCAACCGGTGACCGGAGAAGAAATCCAGCACTGCCTCCTCAACGTCAAGCTCAACTATATCCCAACAGACATGATAGAAGAGAGAAAAGAACCCATTGGGCCAGAAACGCTGTTGGGATCAATCCCGGAAACAGCATCCCGAACCTCCTCCATACTCGGGAGCTCACAGAGGCCGGCATAATCGACCGAAGGAGGAATGGTAGGGAAGAAAAAGATGATCGGGGCAATGAGGGACCCTCTTTCAGAGGTGAAGAGGGTCTGGAAGTGAGCAACAGCCGACTCCCAAATCTGAGACTCCTGGTTCAGGGATGACCCATCAGCCTCAATACTATGAATGTACGACATAGCACGCTTCTGCCTAATAAAGTCCTGGAAGAACCTAGTGTTTCGCTTGCCCTCAGCCACCCAGCGAACGACCGCCTTTTGCTTCCAGAAATCCTCCTCCATAAGGAGTCGAAGCTGGTACTCGGCATGGCAGCGGTGCATCGCAGTCTTATTCTCCGGAGTGGCATCCAGGTCATAGGCCCGCTCAGCCTCCGCGTGCGCACTCTGAGCCACCGAAAGGCGCTGATGGAGGTTTCCAAAAACATCCCAGTTCCACTGTCTCAACCTACGCCGCAGTCTGCCGAGCTTCGCCTCGAGATTGTGCATCCCGAAGAGCCCAGTCGGTTGAAGCCAGAAATCCCTGACAGTGTCATGGAAAGAGTGGTAGCGAACCCACATGTTCTGGAACCTAAAAGAAGCTCGGCGGGGGTGCTCGAAAATCAACACCTAATGAGGAGGGGTGAATGGTCCGACCCAAATCGAGTGAGATGTGTGATGGCCGTGACCGCAAACACCTTCGCCCATGGCTCAGAAACCAAGGCACGGTCGAGCCTCTCTTTGAGGTCGTCCCTAACCCACGTGAAGGGCTCACCCTCACATCCATCATCAATAAACCCACAGTCCGCCACAGCCTAAGCAAAATCCCACATCTCTTGGGACTTGTCTGAACGACCACCCACACGCTCATCGGGGTGCAGAAAGATGTTGAAATCGCCACTAACCATCCATGGCAATCCCTCCATACTCTCAACAATCTCACGCAGGGTGTCCCAGAGATCATATCTCTCGACCCTATTACACTTGGCATAGACCAAGGTGTGGAATATGTGCTCGGGGAGGTGGGCAGCAGAAAAGCTCGACATGAAGCACCTGATCAGTGTCCTGGAGGACCCGACAGGTATAGTCACGCGAGTGGAAAAACCAGATCTTATGCGAAATGTTACCCACGCCTGAGTGGAAGCTAAGGCGGCGTTAGTAGTAGTCAAAATCAGGGGTGCGAATCATTGGCTCAATAAAGTCAACAAAATCAAGTCTATGATCACGAATGAGAGAATGAAGATGATCGAGAGTGGCCCTATTAGCCAGGCCCCAGCCATTCCAAGTAATGGATGTGATAGACATATCAACGCTTGCAAGAGCCACCGGACGTGGTCCGCCTGTGGCGAGGCTGGGTCGAGCCACCTGAATGAGGGGGGAGGTGGCAAAAGGATCGAAGAGCAGGAGAGACTGTCCGTCGTGTCATGCGCGGTGTGCGTCTGGTCTTCGAGGGGGGACGCGCTCGGTAGGTGCTCATAGCATGCGAATCATCTGGCTGAGCAATCAGCTCCAGAGTGGCACTAGGGACCTGCCCCATCTCCGGGGCTGTCTCCTATCTGTCATAGTGGACGAAAGCGCTAGAGGCGAAACTCTCACACGAGACGTCATGCTGGACGCGGTTAAGACCGCATGTCTGATCCGGGAGGGGAGGGAGAGAAACTCCAGCCGGTGAAACACTCGTGTGCTCGCCGCCAGAGTGAGGCTGGAGACTAGCTATATGTTCATCCGAGCTTTCAATCTCAGCAGGGGGGAGATGTGCCGGCTAATCCCCTTTCGGGGGAACGGTGATGGGAGCTGTCTTCATATCCAGAGAGCGGTCCTGGATAGATGAATGGGCAGGCAAAGGAACAGCATCATGAATGATGTCATCAGATAAATGGATGGGCGTGCCACTAGATGAGGTGGCCGGCTGCTCCAGATCATCTACAAGAAGTTCATCATCGTCTAAAAGCGCAAGATTCGAAAATCTGTGGGGGTCACTAGAGGAAGGCTCAGCCACATCCTCTGCCTCAGGGGAGAGGACTACAAAGAACGAGTGATTGGCCTTAAAGGCCAATTGTAAGGTATCTCTGGGAAGGAATCCCGAGGCCTTGGCCTTAGACCCTACTGTAGCTAACTGCTTAGGCTGGTAAGGATGAGCATCCTTCCCAGTTTGGGCAGTGGCGTCCATCACAGCCTTGCCCTTATCCATGACCCCCTTTGGGGATCCGGGCGCATGTAAAGGGCTTTTGCCCTTTCCCTTCGGGTCCCTCCGGCCGTTGGAGGGCCCCAACTGAGTCACACGATGGCGCTGAGGCAAAGTGGGTCGTGGCTTATTGCCACTAATGTAGCAATCAGCCGCTATATGCCCCACATGACTGCACGAGGTACAGTAAGCGGGGTTCTTCTCATAGATCACCCGCTAAGCGAAGGTCTCTGAGCCCTTCTCAATCTCAATCTCATGGACGGGCTCGACCCTGAGGTCGATCTCTACACAAAATCGCGCCACGTTAGCCCTCGACTGAAGGGCCGTCGGGGCATCAATAAGCACCGGCTGGCCAATACACTTGGCCTACGTAGTGATGGAATCATGGTCATAAAGGTGAGGTGGGCGGCCGGGAAGGCGGCACCACACGAGGACGATAGGCGTCTTTGTCTTCGGGTTAAACCCGAAAGTATATGTCGAAATCCCTAATAATTTGGATTTCCTTGGCCATTTTTAGTCTTAATAAAGAATGAGGTATGCATTCTTGTTGCGTCAAGTTTTTTCGCTCGTCTTTCTATTCAAAAAAACCTGGTAGCCATATGTTTTTTTAACGTCAATCACCCCTATATATAATTTCCGAATGCGCTGATCCTAAGTGGCAGGCCCGCATGTTTCGGGATCCTATATGTCAAAATTTCATGCTTCATTATTTAGCTTGGATAGATTTTAATTTAATTCTAATCCCAAAATAATTAGGTTCGGATTACTATAAATATGTTGATTTATTTATGATCATTTTAGATGTATTAATTGTATTTTAATACCATTTCCTATTATAACCATTGAGTTGTAAATGTATTTTAAAAGTTGATAACTTTTGTATTTCTTATCGGTTTTACATATATAATATATCAAATTAATCGTCTTTTGATGAGCTTCGATTTGACATTCGTTTTGTATATATAAAATAAATAAATTATATTTATGTTTATAATAATAATAAATTGTTTATTAAAATTAATTAAAAAATAAAATTATTTCTCAAATTAATATATTTTTGTTTAATGTAGTTATATGTTATAAATTAGAAATATTATTATAATATGACACATTTAAGTCACACAAGTAACAAATGTCATACTAAAATATATAATAATATACATATTTTTTATAAAAACTATTTATATTTTCAACCACACTTTTTTCTCATTAATTTTAAATTTTAAGAAAAAAAGTTTAACAAACACCCGTGTAATACACGGGTGTTGTACTAATTTAATTTAAAATTCAGAATAAGAATGTCATCTAGTAACCACAATATAGTCACATGTAGAAAGAGTATAAAAAAAAAAAACAATTGTAAATACAGCAAAGTAAGGTTTTTGAATATTGTGCTACCTAGTCCATAGTAACTCTAGTGTACTTATTTCATTCTATAGTCTACATTATGGTCTATGTTGAAATTCGTCACTGACATAATAATACATTATGGTGGCTAAATGTGAAATTTTCCACAGTATAAGATATGATTCCATTGTGAAATATATTTCTAATTACTTATATAACTTTGATTCATTTTCGATTCTTGCGTAATATTTATTGAGTTAAAAAATATATTCCTAAAAAAGTTAAACTAATACAAAAACAATAGTTTTTCTTTTAATTTCAGCTATTTTATTTAACATAGATCGTTACATGAAACCGCTATAATTTTTTGAATTACATTATTAATTAACACCAAAAACCTATGTTAAATAAAATTATTTTGATTTCTCTCCAAAAGATTTAGAACTGATATTATTATTATTTTTATTTATTTATCTATATATCGAGGAACAAATAAATCAATGACATTGTTCACTGTTTTTCATTTAATTATGGAAATTGGCCGTTATTTTTTATCAATTGATTATACTAATATTTTTTTAGTTATCTATATATTTATAATTGCTAATCAATTAATAAAATTTTTTTGATTTCCCTCTAAAAGTTTTTACAACTTATATAATTATATATATATATATATATAGGGGACGGATCAAATGGGACTTGCTCTTAAAATGCGGACACTAACCTCACAATCAGACAACTAACCTAGCAGCATCAAACAACTAACCTAGCAACTGCAGAGACTATGCATTTTCTATTTTTTTCCAATTGATACATAAAATAGATGTTGAGAGCATTATTATGAAAAAAACTTCAAAAAAGGAGTCTCGATTGGGGAGATATAGAGGTTTAAAAATACAAAAAACGTATTTTTTTCTTAAAAATGAAATTAAAGCAAGAAAAATGCGTTTTTTTTTTTAAATTTGGGCGGCCAAACCGCCTTCGGCATTTGCAGCTGCGTAGATCTCGTCGAGCTACCCCAAATAAAAAAAATTCGTTTAAAACGGAGCTTTCTACGCAAAGTTATGGCCTTTCAAAGTTTTGCTATGTGACCTTGCAAATTTTCATCATGTAGTTGCAACTACAAACAACTAACCTAGCACCATCAGCCAACTAAACTAGCAGAATCAGAGAACTAACCTAGCACCATCAGACAACTAACCTATCAAATACTAACATAACATAATCAGACAACTAACCTAGCACAATCAGACAACTAACCTAGCACCATCAGAAAACTAACCTAGCACAATCAGACAACTAACCTAGCACCAACAGACAACTAACCTAGCAACAAATGATTACTAACCTAGCACCAGCAGAAAACTAACCTAGCAACAAATGACTACTAACCTAGCACTAACAGACAAGAAAAATGCTCTCCCTTCTCTCTTACTTTCTCTCTCTAACCCTATCTCCTCTTTCCACCTTATCCCCACCGTCCAGCACCCTCTTCTAGCCGCTTCTCGGCTCTTCTCTGGCGGCCCACCCCGGGCCGCCGCCGCTTCCTATTTTTTCCGTCAGATACCATGTCTCCTAACCCTTCTCCGGCTACCCCCCTGACGGATTTGGTCGCAGTACTCGCACAGCCAGAAATTCGCACGGCTCTTTTAGGCCTTTTGAACAATCTAGAAGAAGGTGATAAACCAGCTCAGATTTCGGACTTGGGCGATGAAGACGGCGATTCCGGTCGCAAACCGCCCCAGGTGTTGAGCTTCACACCCTCGTCCGCCATTAAAGACACCACCATGGAGTTGCAGAATTTACCCTCTCAAAAATCCACCTCTGATTCTGAAGCTTTGAAGCTCCCAGGTGAATCTATTGAGGAAGCCGTATCTATTACCGAATCCATTCCTCCGGTACTTCGGTCGAAGCTTCCGTCATCGCCGGTCAAAGAATCGATCCCCAATTCACCTGGCGGCGTGACATTGGCAGATGCGAACCCACAACTCTCCTCTGCGGGCCTGATGATCCGGCCCAATTGCTACCCCCAGCCCACCAAGATCCCCAGCCCCCTTTCTACCCCCATCACACAGATCACATCTTCATTTAATGGGCCTTCCTTAGCCCATTTCCCTCCCCAACCCATCTTTCCCTCACTCAACCCCCAGCCCACCTTTTTTAACCCATCTCCCCTCAATCCTCAGCCCAGTTTACCCCAGCCCAGTTTTGGACCTTCTCTTTTTTTGCCCAACCCTCCAACCCATTACCCGTCTCACACCTTTCCAGCCCACTTCCCTCACACATTCTCCAAGCCTTCTCAGCCCACTCAGCCCATCCCTTTTCACCCCCCACAGCTTTCAGTCCCCACCCCAGGACCCGTCCCGGCGACCCTCTCCGACCTTCCTTCGCCGACAAATGGCAGGATCGTCTCTCTGGCAACCCTCGGGCCGACCCTCAGCGCCGGGCCCGGCGACCGCCCCTCCTCCGGCGAATCATCCAAATCGGATGGTGGCCCCGAATCCCGGCCAATTTTACCTCGCCTGACCGTTCAAAGCGCGGAAATAGCCACCACCGGAGATCCCAATCCGGACATCTTGTATGTGCGTGAAGACGGAGTAGTTGTTGCGGGGCCAAGCAAGACGTCCATGGCCCACTTTTCCGCCCCCTCCCCGACACCACCGACGGGCATCCCAACGGCCACTCCCACCCTTACTACAGTCGGACCCCTTCCGGCCACAGCCAATGGCCCGCTATCCTTCCGATAGGCTATCACGGGGAAGAGAGACGGCGGCTCAAGCACCCCGCGACTGACACCCAAGGAGTTCCCTCTTGACGGGGATTATGACCATGCTTGCGGCTCCATCATCCGCTCGGAGGGCAACAAAGTGAAGGCTCGATTCTCACAGGCCGAAGCTGACACCCTCGCCGGTAAGTTAGCTAACACCTTGGTATTTAAGTTCTCTTATGACATCCCTCCCCCTCGAGTTATATCTGCTGGATTAGGACAGTTGGGGTTTAAGGGTAGGTTTTCATTTAAGTGGTACAATTTAAACCACCTCTTAGTCACCTTCGACCTTCCCGAGGACTATAATGAGACTTGGCTTAAGACCTCCATTTCCGTGTGCCGATGTCCAACTAGGGTATTCAAGTACACTTCCGGGTTTAACCCGAAGACGGAGACGCCTGTCGTCCCCGTGTGGTGCCGCCTCCCTGGCCTTCCACCACATCTTTACCACCGGGATTCCATCACCACACTAGCAAAGTGTGTCGGAAAACCGGTCCGCATTGATGCCCCGACAGTCCTCCAGTCGAGGGCTAATGTGGCTCGATTTTGTGTTGAGATCGATCTCAGGGCTGAGCCCGTCCATGAGATTGAGATTGAGCAGGGCTCGGAGTCCTTTACTCAGCGGGTGATCTACGAGAAGATCCCCGCTTTCTGTACCTCCTGCAGCCACGTGGGGCACATAGCGGCTGATTGCTACATTAGTGGCAATAAGCCACGCCCCACCCTGCCTCCGCGCCTCCGTGCGACTCAGCCGGGACCCTCCAATGGCCGGAGGGAACCGAAGGGAAAGGGCAAAGGCCCTCTCCATGCGCCCGGATCCCCAAAGGGGGTCAAGGATAAGGGCAAGGCTGTGATGATCTCCACTGCCCAAACTGGAAAGGATGTTCATCCTAACCAGCCTAAGCAGTTGGCTTCTGTTGGGCCCAAGGCCAAGACCTCGGGCTTCATTCCCAGACACACCCTTCAGTCGGCCTTTAAGGCTAATCACTCGTTCTTTGCAGTCCTCTCCCCTGAGGAAGAGGATGAGCCTGAGACCTCTACCAGTGATCCCCATAGGTCCTTAGACCTTCCTTTTTTAGACGATGATGACCTCCTAGCTGAGGATCTGGAGCAGCCAGATGCCTCGACCAGTGGTACGTCCATTCACTTAGCTGATGACAGCACTCGAGGTGCTGTTCCTTTGTCTGTCCATTCATTTAGCCAGGACCGCTCCCTGGAGATGAGGACAGCTCCCGCCACCGCTCTCCCGAAAGGGAAAGAGGCGACACATCTTCCCTCTGCTGAGCTTGGGAGCTCGGCTGAGCACATAGCTACTCTCCAGCCTCACTCTCTTGGTGAGCACCCGAGTGCTCCGCCGAATGGAGCCTCTCTCCCTCCCATCCAGGAGCAGGCATGCGGTCTTAACCGCGCTCAGCATGACGTCTCGTGTGAGAGTTTTGCCTCTAGCGCATTCGTCCACTTTGACAGACAGGAGACGGCCCCAGAGACGGGGCAGGTCCCTAGTGCCACTTTGGGTCCGATTGCCCAGCCCGATGACTCGCAGGCTACGAGCACTTACCGAGGGCGTCCCCCCTCGAAGACCAGACCCACACCGCGCGTGACACGACGGACTGTCTCCCCTGCCCTTCGATCCTTTCGCCACCTCCCCCCTCCTTCAGGTGGCTCGACCCAACATCGCCACAGTCGGACCACGTCTGGTGGCTCTCACGACTGTTGATATGTCTATTACATCTATTACCTGGAATGGCCGGGGCCTGGCTAATAGGGCCACCCTCGCTCATCTCCACTCTCTTATACGTGATCATAGATTGGACTTCGTTGGCTTTTTGGAGCCGATGATTCGCACCCCTGATTTTGACTATTACTCACGCCGCCTTGGTTTCCACTCGGGCGTGGGCAACACCTCGCATAAGATCTGGTTCTTCCATTCGCGTGACTACACCTGTCGGGTCCTTCGGGATACCGACCAGGTGCTTCATGTCGAACTTTCTGCGGCCCACCTCCCGAGCCCATATTTCACACCTTGGTTTATGCCAAGTGTAATAGGGCTGGAAGATATGATCTCTGGGACACCCTGCGTGAGATTGCTGAGAGCATGGAGGGATTGCCATGGATGGTTAGTGGCGATTTCAACACCTTTCTGCACCCCGATGAGCGTGTGGGTGGCCTTTTGGATCGGTCTAGGGAGATGTGGCACTTTGCTCTGGCTGTGGCAGACTGTGAGTTGATTGACGCTGGATGTGAGGGTGAGCCCTTTACGTGGGTTAGGGACGATCTCAAAGAGAGGCTCGACCGTGCTTTGGTTTCTGAGGCGTGGTCGAAGGTGTTTGCGGTCACGACCGTCTCACACCTCACTCGATTTGGGTCTGATCATTCACCCCTCCTCATTAGGTGTCGATTCTCAAGCACCCCTCGACGTTCATCTTTTAGGTTCCAGAACATGTGGGTTCGCCACCACTCCTTCCACGACACTGTCAGGGACTCCTGGCTTCAGCCGACTGGGCTCTTCGGGATGCGCAATCTCGAGGCAAAGCTCGGCAGACTGCGGCGTAGGTTGAGACAGTGGAACTGGGATGTTTTTGGAAACCTCCATCAGCGCCTTTCTGTGGCTCAGAATGCGCATGCGGAGGCTGAGCGGGCTTATGATCTGGACCCCACTCCAGAGAATAGGACTGCTATGCGCCGCTGCCATGCCGAGTACCAGCTCCGACTCCTTATGGAGGAGGATTTCTGGAAGCAGAAGGTGGCCGTTCGCTGGGTGGCCGAGGGCGAGCGGAATACTAGGTTCTTCCAGGGTTTCGTTAGGCAGAAGCGCGCTAAGTCGCACATCCACAGTATTGAGGCTGATGGGTCATCCCTGACCCAAGAGTCTCAGATTCGGGAGTCGGCTACTGCCCACTTTCAGACCCTTTTTACCTCCGACAGAGGGGCTCTCAATGCCCCGATCGCTTCCTTCTTTCCGACCATTCCTCCTTCGGTCGACCTCGTCGGCCTTTGTGAGCTCCCGAGCAGGGAGGAGGTTAGGGATGCTGTCTTCGGGATTGATCCCAACAGCGTTTCTGGCCCCGATGGGTTCTCTTCTCTCTTCTATCAGGTCTGCTGGGATATTGTCGAGCCTGATGTTGAGGAGGCAATGTTGGATTTCTTCTCCGGTCACCGGATGCAGGAATTCCTTCACCACTACCTCTGTCGTCTTGATTCCCAAAAGACCCAATCCGAGTTCTTGGTCCGACTACAGGCCCATCAGCCTGTGTAACGTGACCAATAAGCTCATTTCGA
>CACSLK010010322.1:1122246-1133870 GCA_902706635.1 Striga hermonthica
ATATCAACCAAATACAATCAACATAGTCTCACAATCAAAAGGAAGACAAAAACAGAAAAGGAAAAGGAAAGGAAATACTACAAGGTCTGTCATCGGGCTAACAGGTGCCCGAAATAAATGTATGATCAAAGGCTGGCAAGGTAGTCAGCAGGTCTGATACGTACCAGCGTGCGAAGACGGAGTGGAGCAGTGGTGTCGGTCAGATACGTGTGTAGGTCCGGTGTGGTGGCGCCAAGGCTGGCAAGGTAGTCAGCAGGTCTGTTCCCCTCACGGAAGATGTGCGTAATCCTGTGATGGACAGACCGTAGGAGAGCTCTAATGCGCATAAGCGGGTGCTGAATCTTCCACGAGCCCTGGTGGCCCGAGGTCAGGATGGTGACGACCGCCGCAACGTCCAGCTTGATCCAAATATGACTAGAGAGGTGGGCAGCAAGATGAAGGCCAATCTATAGAGCCTGAATCTCTGCATCGTAGCTCGAGGAGGCCTGAAGGGACGTGTGGAAGGCGGTGATAAGAGCGCTGCTGTGGTCCTGGATCAAACCTCCTCCTCCGGCAACTCCGGTCTGGCGATCAAAAGAGCCATCAGTGTTCATCTTGACCCAAGGAAAGTCGGGTCGAAGCCAAACGACAGCTCTGGGTCGAGGAGGCCGAACAGGCGCAGGGGGAGCTACCAAGTAGCGGTGTGGTGGCGTGCAGCCTGTCCAGTCTCTGGCAGTGAGCCTGCCCAATGATGTGAGGAGTGAAAGATGTCTCTGTACCTGCAAAACATTGTGAGAAGGCAAAAAAATAATATCCCTATGCTTCGCACTATTCCTTTCCGTCCAGGTGAACCAAAGGATCAGACAAGGAATGAGGAAGCCCACGTGTCTAAAGTGTGTGCTCTGTGAGAAAAAACTCAGGAGCTCAAAGAAACTGTCTGTGGTGGGTAGGGATATATGAGTCCAAGTGGCAAAGTGCTCCTACACTCTCTTCACAATCTCACTCTCTAGAAAAAGGTGGGTAAAGGTCTCGGTCTCATGACGTCCGGTCTCAGAACAACACACACCGGGAGGGGAAGGAGAACCCCCTCGCATGTAAAACAGTGTCCACGGGTATCCGGCGCAAAAGGAAACGCCAAAGGAAAACTGAAATAGTAGGGGGAAAGAGATCGCTCCACATGGCTCCGAAGAGGCGATTAGGCCGATCTCTCAGCCTGATCTGCTCCCAAGCCGAGGTAGTAGAAAATACCCCCGATGATGTAAGTCTCCACCTCATGCCATCCGAACCGTCCCCCGAGATGGGGATCTGCTGGATCTGATCTAATAACTGCTCGCTAAAACCCGCCCCGGAGCCCAGCTCTCTATCAAGCTTCCCCCTATCCCACGACCCGTCCGTCCACAGGTCGCTCACAAGCAGGTAGGGGGAATGCGACACCTGCCTATCGCTAGACAACGGCCTATCACCTAACAACCACTCATCCCAAAAACTAACCTCACCCTCACCCAAAACCCAAAATATGTGATCCTGGGAACGCCTACCGACCCTAGTGAGGCGCCGCCACTGTCTGCTATCATGACTAACCGCCGTCACCCAACAAGGGTGGTTGGCACGTCTAGAACAGTACTTGCCGCGAAGGTACTGGGCCCAAAGCGACTTTCCTTCCCTGAAGCGCCACCACAACTTGTAGGAGAAGGCAGTAACTATATCCCTAAGACGGCGGATGCCAAGGCCTCCCTCAGAGAAAGGCCGTCAAATAGAATCCCAACACACCCAGTGGGTACGTCTCCCCCTCCCGGAACCATCCTCGTAACCCCAAAAATAACGAGCCATAATCTGGTCAATCTCGTCAAGAGTAGACCTAGGGGCGTCGAGGACCATAAGTAAGTGAAGCGGAAGAGAGCTAAGGGTGCTCTTGATCAGCGCAAGCCGACCACCGAAGGAAAGGTGTCTATGCGACCAACCAGAGATCCTATCAATCATCCTCTGTCTAATGTCCACAAAGAGCGCTCTCGAGAGGTGACCCTTATATAAAGGGGCACCGAGGTAGGTAATGGGAAGGTCGCCGCGCGCAAAGCCAGTGATCTCATGGATCCGCTGAGCCCAACTGTCCGCACTAGAGGAGGAGAGGGTGAAGGTGCTCTTCTACACACTGATCAGCTGGCCGGTAACCGAGCTATAGTGCTCCAGAAGGTGCATAAGCTCGATCAGCCCATCAACATCCGCCCGGGTGAAGATGATGATGTCATCCGCATAAGAAAGGTGCGAGATAGGAGGACCATAGCCACGAGTGTTGTATGTCATCCGTGGATAGTCGCGGATGTAGCCGTCAAGGCAGCGAGAGAGGTAGTCCGCCGCAAGGACAAAAAGGGATGGGGAAAGGGGGTCACCCTGTCTAAGGCCCCTAGAGGAGGGAAAGAAGTCGGTGGGGCTACCATTAACCAGGACCGAGAACGTGCAGTGCTCCACACACGCCTCAACAAAACTGATCCACAGTTCAGGAAATCCCATCCTAGCCAGTGCCTCCCTAAGAAACGGCCACTCTACCCTATCGTATGCCTTAGCCATGTCTAGCTTGAGCGCAACGTTCGGTGCCCGCTTCCAATCCGCATGGGAGACATCGTGGATCATCTCCTGGGCCAAAAGTATGTTGTCACTAATGACTCGATCCTTGACGAAACCACTCTGGTTCGGAGAGATGAGGGAGGGGAGAAGAGGGGAAAGGCGACCGTTAAGAATATTCGAAATGAGCTTATTGGTCACGTTACACAGGCTGATGGGCCTGTAGTCGGACCAAGAACTCGGATTGGGTCTTTTGGGAATCAAGACGACAGAGGTAGATGTGAAGGAATCCGGCATCCGGTGACCGGAGAAGAAATCCAACATAGCCTCCTCAACATCAGGCTCGACAATATCCCAACAGACCTGATAGAAGAGAGAAGAGAACCGATCGGGGCCAGAAACGTTGTTGGGATCAATCCCGAAAATAGCATCCCTAACCTCCTCCCTAGTCGGGAGCTCACAGAGGCCGACGAGGTCGACCGAAGGAGGGATGGTGGGAAAGAAAGAAGCAATCGGGGCATCGAGAGCCCCTCTGTCGGAGGTGAAAATGGTCTGGAAGTGGACAGTAGCCGACTCCCGAATCTGAGACTCTTGGTTCAGGAATGACCCATCAGCGTCAATACTGTGGATGTGCAACTTAGCACGCTTCTGCCTAACGAAACCCTGGAAGAACCTAGTATTCCACTCGCCCTCGGCCACCCAGCGAACGGCCGCCTTCTGCTTCTAGAAATACTCCTCCATAAGGAGTCGGAGCTGGTACTCAGCATGGCAGCAGCGCATCACAGTCCTACTCTCCGGAGTGGGGTCCAGGTCATAGGCCCGCTCAGCCTCCGCATGCGCACTCTGAGCCGCGGAGAGGCGCTGATGGAGGTTTCCAAAAACATCCCAGTTCCACTGTCTCAACCTACGCCGCAGTCTGCCGAGCTTCGCCTCGAGATTGCGCATCCCGAAGAGCCCAATCGGCTGAAGCCAGGAGTCCCTGACAGTGTCATGGAAGGAGTGGTGGTGAACCCACATGTTCTGGAACCTAAATGATGAACGGCGAGGGGTGCTCGAAAATCGACACTTAATGAGGAGGGGTGAGTGATCAGACCCAAATCGAGTGAGGTGTGAGACGGCCGTGACCGCAAACACCTTCGACCACGCCTCAGAAACCAAGGCACGGTCGAGCCTCTCTTTGAGATCGTCCCTAACCCACGTAAAGGGCTCACCCTCACATCCAGCGTCAATCAACTCATAGTCTGCCACAGCCTGAGCAAAGTCCCACATCTCTCTAGAACGATCCAAAAGGCCACCCACACGCTCATCGGGATGCAGAAAGATGTTGAAATCGCCACTAGCCATCCATGGCATTCCCTCCATGCTCTCAGAAATCTCACGCAGGGTGTCCCAGAGATCATATCTCCCGACCCTATTACACTTGGCATAAACCAAAGTATGGAATATGGGCTCGGGGAGATGGGACGCAGAAAGCTCGACATGAAGCACCTGGTCGGTATCCCGGAGGACCCAACAGGTGTAGTCACGCGAGTGGAAGAACCAGATCTTATGCGAAGTGTTACCCACGCCCGAGTGGAAGCCAAGGCGACGTGAGTAATAGTCAAAATCAGGGGTGCGAATCATCGGCTCTAAAAGCCAACGAAGTCCAATCTATGATCACGTATGAGAGAGTGGAGATGAGCGAGAGTGGCCCTATTAGCCAGGCCCCGGCCGTTCCAGGTAATAGATGTAATAGACATATAAACAGGCGTGAGAGCCACCAGACGTGGTCCGACTGTGGCGATGCTGGGTCGAGTCATCTGAAGGAGGGGGGAGGTGGCGAAAGGATCGAAGGGCAGGGGAGACTGTCCGTCGTGTCACGCGCGGTGTGGGTATGGTCTTCGAGGGGGGACGCCCTCGGTAGGTGCTCGTAGCCTGCGAGTCATCAGGCTGAGCAATCAGACCCAAAGCAGCACTAGGGACCTGCCCCATCTCTGGGGCCGTCTCTTGTCTGTCAAAGTGGACGGATGCGCTAGAGGCGAAACTCTCGTACGAGACGTCATGCTGAGCGCGGCTAAGACCGCATGCCTGCTCCGGGATGGGAAGGAGAGAGGCTCCATTTGGCGGAGCACTCGGGTGCTCACTGAGAGAGTGAGGCTGGAGAGAGTGAGGCGGAGCACTCTGCAGTTACTAGGTTAGTGGCGGAGCACTCTGCAGTTACTAGGTTAGTTGTCTGATGCTGCTAGGTTAGTTGTCTGATTGTGCTAGGTTAGTTATCTGATTGTGCAAGGTTAGTGTCCGCATTTTAAGAGCTGACCTAATTTTAAGAGCTGGCCTCATTTGATCCACCCCTTATATATATATATATATACACACACACACACACACACACACACACATATATATATATATATATATATATATATATATATAGATCGGTTCCAATGCATCCGCTTTTTTAAAGTGAGAACGTAAGATCATTTTTAGCCACAAGATTGGTACATCATGTGTGGCCAAGATTTACTATTTTCTTTTTCATTATTTTAATTATTTAAATATTATTTTGACCCGTTGACTCTGGCATTGACTGTTGACTTCCGTTGTTGACCGTTGACTTCCGGCATTGACTTCTGGCGAAATCCATTGACTTCCGACATTGACCGTTGACTTTTGGCGTTGACCATTGACTTCCGTCGTTGACTCTGGCATTGACCGTTGACAACTAACCTTCCAAGTAGATAAGCCTGGAAGGGCGGGGGATTGGGCTGGATCCCCAACCTGTGCATAGATCAATGCCCCAAACTGGGCCCAAAAATATCAAAGTCTACAGTCTACAAAGTCTCACGAGCAAATCAAAAGGCAGAAAAAGATAACAATACAAAGTCTGTCTTCGGGCTAACAGGTGCCCAGAATAAAAGTCTGATCTAATGAAAGCAGTAACTCTAATCTACTGGAAGCAAAAAACGATGGATAACCAAGCTGATCGATCCGAAAAAGCGTGCGAAGGCAGAGTGGAGCAATGTCGGTCTGATACGTGTGTGGGTCTGGTATGGTGGCGCCAAGGTAGGCAAGGTAGTCAGCAGGTCTGTTCCCCTCACGGAAGATGTATGTGATCCTGTGATGGACAGACCGAAGTAGATCTCTAATGCGCATGAGCGGGTGGTGAATCTGCCACGAGCCCTGGTGACCCGAGGTCAGGAGAGTGACGACAGCCGCAGCGTCCAGCTCAATCCAAATATGACTAGAAAGATAGGCAGCAATCTGAAGGCCAAACTGTAAAGTCTGAATCTCTGCGTCATACCTCGAGGAAGCCTGAAGGGACGTGTGGAAGGCCGTGATGAGTGCTCCACTATGGTCCCAGATCAAGCCTCCTCCTCCGGCAACTCCAGTATGGCGATCGAAAGAACCATCGGTGTTCAGCTTGACCCAAGGGGAGTTGTCGAAGCCAAACAACAACTCTGGCCCGAGGAGACCGAACAGGCGGTGGTGGAGCTACCATGAAGCGGTGTGGTGGCATGCAGCCTGTCCAGTCTCGGGCAATGAGCCTGTCCAATGTTGTGAGGAGTGAAAGATGTCTCTCTACCTGCAAAATATGTGAGAAAGCAGAAAAATAATATTCCTATGCTTCGCACTATTCCTTTCTATCCAGGTGAACCACAGGATCAGACAAGGAATGAGGAAGCCCACGTGTCTAAGGTGTATGCTCTGTGAGAAAAAACTCAGAAGCTCAAAAAAACTGTCTGTGGAGGGTAGGGATATATGTGTCCTTGTGGCAAAGTGCTCCCACACTCTCCTCACAATCTCACTCTCTCCAAAAAAAGGTGAGTAAAGGTCTCAGTCTCATGACGTCCGGTCTCAGAACAACACACACATCGGGAGAAGAAAGAGGTCCCCCTCGCATGTACCACAGTGTCCACGGGTATCCGGCGCATGAGGAGGCGCCAAAGGAATACTAAAATGGTAGGGGTGAAAAGATTGCTCCAGATTGCTCCGAAGAGAAGATTAGGCCGATCTATCAGCCTTATTTGCTCCCAAGCCGAGGTAGTAGAAAACACACCCGATGATGTAAATCTCCACCTCATGCAATCCGAACCATTCCCTGAGATGGTTATCTACTAGATCTGGTCTAATACATGCTCGCTAAAACCCGCCCCAAGGTCCAACTCCCTATCGAGCTTCTCCCGTCCCATGACCCGTCCGTCTAAAGGTCGCTCACAAGCAGGTAGGGGGAATGAGACACCTGCCTGTCCCTAGACAACGGCCTATCACCTATCCACCAATCATCCCAAAAACTAACCTCGCCATCACCTAAAACACAAAAGATGTGATCTTTGGTGCGTCTACCGAACCTAGTAAGACGCTGCCACTGTCTGCTATCATGATTCACCGCCGTCACCCAACAAGGGTGGTTGGCGCGTCTAGGACAGTACTTGCCGCGAAGGTACTGAGCCCAAAGCGACTTTCCTTCCCTGAAGCGCCACCACAACTTGTAGGAGAAGGCAGTAACAATATCCCAAAGGCGGCGGATGCCAAGGCCTCCCTCAGAGAAAGGACGGAAAATAGAGTCCCAACTCACCCAGTGGGTACGTCTCCCCCTCCCGGAATAGTCCTCGTAACCCCAGAAATAACGAGCCATAATCTAGTCAATCTCGTCAAGATTAGACCTAAGGGGGTCGAGGACCATAAGTAAATGAAGCGGAAGGGAGCTCAGGGTGCTCTTGATCAGCGCAAGCCGACCACCGAAAGAAAGATGTCTATGTGACCAACTAGAGATCCTGTCGATCATCCTCTGTCTAATATCTGCAATGAGCGTTGTCGTGAGATTGCCCTTATATAAAGGGGCACCGAGGTAAGTAATGGGAAGGTCGCCGCGCGCAAAGCCAGTAATCTCGTGGACCCGCTGAGCCCACCTGTCCGCGCTGGAGGAGGAGAGGGTGAAGGTGCTCTTCTGCACATTGATCATTTGACCGGTAACCAAGCTATAGTGCTCTAGAAGGCGCATAAGCTAGATCAGCCCATCATCATCCGCTCGGGTGAAGATGATGATGTCATAGCATAAGAAAGGTGCAAAATGGAAGGACCATAGCCACGGGTGTTGTATGTCATCTGTGGATAGTCGTCGATGAAGCCGTCAAGGCAGTGATAGAGGTAGTCCGCTGCAAGAACGAAAAGGGACGGGAAAAAGGGGTTTCCCTGTCTAAGGCCTCTAGAGGAGGGAAAAAAATCGGTGAGCTACCATTTACCAGGACCGAAAAAATGTGCACTGCTCCACACACGCCTCTACAAATCTGATCCACCGCTCAAGAAATCCCATCCTAGCCAGTGCCTCCCTAAGAAACGACCACTCCACCCTATCATACGCCTTAGCCATGTCTAGCTTCAGCGCGATGTTCGGTGCCCGCTTCCAATCTGTTGGAGTAGTATACCCGGCGTTCCAATCAGATTGGACGTATTCTACTTGTAAATACAATCTATTGGAATTATATTAAATAATAAGGCATTACTTTATTTTAAGAGTAAGCATTTATCATATATTTGCACTTAAGATAAAATCTCTAGATCACTTATAGCTATAAGATATGGTTGCGCATAGAGATGGTGATCATGGAACATATCTTGAAAGCTGTGATCTTAAATACAGTTCCAAGTCGTTGGATGTTTCGAGATGGGATATCGAATAAATCTGGAAAAGACTTGCACATAGTATGTATGCTTATTGGATAAGAATGTTGCATTCCATCAACATTAGCGTGGGACGCAAATACATATATGTGGGTGCTTGTTAGAGAACAAGTTCACTGAACATGACCGTATGAAAATTCTTAATGAAAGTTTATCATGTCGAATAAGAATTTTCATGTTACAATAGTACATGATTAATCCTTAGACTTGAGGCACGATGGTAACTTTGTGCATATTATATTTTACTTTGATTTATCCTTTTGATTGCTAGCACAATCGTATAAAAGGATATTTTGGGTATTATATTAATATGTATGGAAGTTTGTCAGTGGTCAACAAAGGATTCGATACTTATGAAGATAAGTGAATTTCCTATGTGTTTCATAGTTAGTAATTCAAAGTCCTTGGCCAAGGCGGGATGAATAGAGATTCATAAATAAATTACTAAACTTGAAATGGAATCAAAGTTATTAAATCAATTTGGGTTTCGACAAAATCATACCCAAAGATTTAATCGGGAAATTGGATGTCGAAAGGATTTTACATGTATGAACTTGTAATCGAAATAGGTTTACTCGCTATTCACTTAATACTAGATTCATGCTACTTGCTAGATGTTCCCATGATATGTGGGTTCTTGAATTAAAGAGTTAATTCAAGAATAAGAGTTAATATGAATAACTCAAATTACAAAGAGTTGTAAACCCACTACTAGTATTAATTGTGAACCTAAAAGGTCACACCAATTTTTGAATGAAGGTAAAATTCAAATAGTATTTCTAAAGAGTTAGAATTAATTGACAAATCTAATTTGATTAGATATCAATTAAAGGAATATATTAAATTAATCAATTAGATTGATTAATTAATTTTTGGATATTAATTTAGTAATTAATAGAATTACTAATTAATAGTTGGAATTTAAAATTGGATTTTAAATTTCAAATCCAAATAATAATAAGATTATTAAATAAGGAAATGGAAGAATAGATTAAAATAATAAAGTCTTGAAAAATGTTTTCAAGAATTATTATTTTATTATTTATCTTTAATATGATTGAAGATTAAATAATAATAAGAATAAATTAATTATCGTGGTTAGGAGTTGTTAACTAATCCACATAATTGATTTTATTTTTATTAATACAATAATAATGATTGATGGTGGTTATAAACCAATCACATTATTAATTAAAAGTAAATATTTGGTATGATTATTTAAATAAAATCTGATTTTATTTAAAATAAAATATATCAAATATTGATTATTTTACGCTAAAATATTTAGTATAAATAGGTGCAAAATGTTTGCACATAAATGACTAAGTTTTTGAGCTAAATTCTTCCAAGAGAAAAATTCATTCAAAGAGTTGAGTGATAATACAAGAAAGTGTTCTTTAAAAATTTTCTTATAAATATATATTCCATACTTATTGAATAAAACCGAGTAGTTTCTACTAGCGAAGGAACTATTGTCGGAACCGGACTTCAAAAGGTGGATACGATTAGAGGGAAGACATTTGGATTCCTAAAGTGAGTAACCAAAAGAAGTGATCGTTACCAAACCGGGAATTGATTTCCTCATACATCGTCGGTTTTGAAGGAGTTCAAGAACAAAGGTAATTTTTATAAATTACATATCAAATCAAAATTAGTAAAAGTTACTAGATTTTAAATGATGCTTATTCGTTATATCGTTATACTTATGTACGGAATAAGTATTTATAAGATAAATACTTATAAAATTTTAAATTTCGCTGTAAACTCTGTTTCGTACGGTATATCGAACCCAACAGTGGTATCAGAGCCACGTTACGATTAACATCTTTAAAAATAGATTTTTATTTATTTAAGTGTATATGATAATTAAATGTTTATATGATAAACATATTAATTATCAAAATAAATAAAATAAAAAAAAATTCAATTTTTTAGCCACACGGGTCGTGTGAGGTGTCACACGGGCCGTTTGGCTCCACACGAGCCGTGTACTTGAGCCACACGGGTCGTGTGACTTAAGGAAAAATTTGATTTTTTCTTACGGGTTTTTCACACGGGTCGTGTGATAGGATCACACGGGTCGTGTGGACTCACACGGGTCGTGTGACTTTGTCACACGGGTCGTATGACTTAATAATTTTTTTTTTTATGTTTTAATTCATGTGATGAATGGGATGATCATGAGCCTTTTATTTATAATGATGAATGATTGCATTTTTATTCAATATGATTGATGGTTGCATTTTTATTTAATGCGATTAAACGAATGTAATTTATCGAGACCTGCGAGTCTCTTGATTTATTGTTTGTAAAATTTTAATTTTTTGTATCGTTAAAAGATTAGATCAAGGTGGAGACCGTTCGATGCGAAAGGTCCACGCATATGTGGGTAATTTTACAAGTTGTAAATCTCGAAGGCTTGTGCTTGTACGGGTAGATAAAATAAAATTGTAATAGAAGTAGTTCTATGTATTTGTTTTATCACGTACATAGGCATAGACCCATTTTGGCTCGAATGGGTCGTATAGGCAAGGACATGATCATCCCACCATATGCATGCATTAGATATATGTTAGGTTTATTTATGTTTTCGATTCATGCGATGGATGATGCGATAAATAAACACAAGTAAAGATGGTAATCGATGAGATCAAGGGAACCCTAACAAATTAATTTGATTAATTCATATCAAATCAATAATGGATAGAAATAAGTTGGAACTTATTAATCCAGGCCTTCCATCAAAAGTAGGCGACATGAGATGCTACGATGCTTTATCACCGACCATGATCCCTACTAAGTATAGTGATACTCGTGAGGTGGATTCCTCTTTATGTTGACCATGAGTCGTGGGACATTCTGGTGGGCCACTATCATGAATGTTGATGGGTTTGATTTGACACTTAGTAATATATACGGTCATAAAATTGAGGTATATAAGGAAAAGTGAGGCAAAACATCTTGAAGGTTGTATAATGATACAATTGTCAAAAGTTGACTACCGATATAAATGTTTCATGCGTACTCATAAAATTGGGATATGGAATATTTTTATTGGACTTCAAGCCCACTATGAAAATTAGATTTTCATAACTAAAAATGGGGTTTTAATTAAAATAGTGGGAGACATTTAATGTTAAAGACCTAATATTAAATGAATATAAATTTCAAAGTCTAAATATTTTCTGCTTCGTTTGTTATTTTTGTAGATCGGTCTACTAAATTGGCTAAAAATCCAATTGCAAGTATCCTTGAACAAAACAAATTAACTGAACCCAATAAATGTTATCATTGTGGTAAAACTGGGCATTGGAAGAGGAATTGCAAGGAGTATCTTGCAAGCCTGAAAAGTTCAGGCATTTATTTTGATAAAGTTAACTTATCAGTTAACGATTCTTCTTGGGTATTGGATACCGACGGTGGTT
>CACSLK010010322.1:1143110-1153809 GCA_902706635.1 Striga hermonthica
TCACATAAAGTGCTCGAGAAAAATGAACTTAACATACATGACACTCGCGTACGGCCCGTGGTGCGCTACGTGCGCAACCACATCACCTTGCCCGAAACACCTAATAACATGAATAATTCACCAAACACTTAAGCTTATTTGAACATGATGTTACATATAAAGGCTAAACATACGAAGATTGTTCGGAGAATTTCAACTTTGAACATGACATAACTCGGCACGGCTTCTCGCACGGCCTTAACAACATATGACACACATGAACGCCTAAATTGAAAACGGAACTAAATAAACGTGATAATCTTAGCCTACAACCGCCGGGAATTTACCTTCGATTAAGCTCGAGTGACAACACTCCTCGGATTCCCGTGCTCGGCCGTGACCTTTCGCTTGCGTGCCGTGTGGGGTGCGTACTCGCCGTGCGGTACTCGCGGTAAGCTCGGGTGCGTGCTTCCGTGCGTTAGGCTCTCGTGCGTGGGTGCACCGTGCGGTACTCTTGCTTCCTCACTCCTCTCTTACTTAAACTTAAAATTCCTTCAATTCTTATCACTTACTAAGCTTATTTGGGAGTATTTTGTGGCTGAAAGACTATGAAAAATCATCCCAACTTTCCCTTATAAATGATGGCCGAACATGAAGAGGTGTGGAAATATTTTAGCCAATGATTTGATGCCATATGTTGGGAACTTAGGACTTAAGAGCTTAGTCATCTTAAACACTACATTAGTCATCACTTAGGCTTTAATATTAGGCCACCTCATGCTTAGGTTGATGATGAATTTCCCGTGAATTCCACTAAAAATCCTTACGGCATCTAAGGAATTTAAAGTAGAATTTGGCATGCTTAAGCCCTAATTAAGCTCACCTAATCATTCTTAATATCTATGCTAATTTCCCTCATGAATATTTCCAAAAAGCCACGGCACTTAGTAGTAAAAGAAGAAATTCCACACAAGCTTTCCCTTCACTTGCGTATGGAATTTTTTTAGTGACTTAAGCATGTCATGACCTTAATAGCATAATTTAATAGGCTTAATTATTAGATAATGCATGATCATAAGCTTAGCACTTAAATACGTAACTTATTCCGAACATAACATGACTTCGAAAATAATTTCGAAGAATATTGACTTGGACGATAATCCGAATAATTCGTCAACTTAACTTATTAATTCCGAATTCATTAATTAATTAAATAAGTCGGAATTAAATCTGAAAACTCATTCGGTTATTGACACAATTAAACCGAATAACGTATCGACTAATAGTCGAACACAAAATATAACTGACTGATTAACCTGAACTGAAAAATGAACATGATTATTTTATTAATAAAGGCCAGCTTAAAACTATAAGCTAGTATTTTCTTTATTAATAAATTTCGGGGCGTTACACCGGCGGTTCGGCCAGACCAGTTCAGACCGGTTTGGATCGGTTCGACCCAGATTTTATATTTAAGTCCCGGTTCATGATTTCAGTTTTATTTTCAGTCAAATTTCCGGGTTCGGTTTAATTCAGTAAAATCATATCAGTTCAGTTCCCATTTTAACCGGTTCCGGTTATACCGGATGAATCCGTAAATCATGTTTAAGTCCAGTAGAGCATCTTAACATATTTAAAAGTTATTTTATCAGGCTGAGCATAGTATTTAGTAATTGTTTATATTATTTTTCCAGTTTGATCAGGATCCGATTATCAGCACTACCTTTTCAGTCAGACAGTTCAGGTGGGGACTCAGACTGGGTATTACATTGATTATAATTATTCTACCATGTTTGAGGTATGTATTATAAGTATCCGCTCGGAATGGACGCCGGTCCATTCTGGGTTCTAGTGGCCTTAATCTGCCCACTAGAGTGTGCACATAGTGTCCGACATTAGATTTTTGCTGGCAGATGTTCAGGTATCAGGCAGGTGACGATATTATCTCACCATCAGTATCAGTTCATGATTATTCAGTACCGGTTTCATGTTCATGTTCATGCCAAGATCATGTTATTATAATTATTTTCACTGTTTACTTTAGTATGAGTTTCCACGGAGCACAGTGGACTTTAGTGCTCACGACCCACTTTTATCATGTTTTTTAGGTCAGGACGTCGGGCCGGAGGTTTGAGATGACGGATGGTTCAAGACTTTTGATCATGCGATTGTAAATATTTTAATGATGTTATGTTTCCGCTGGTTATGACGTTTTGACGAACTTATCTTTTGATCAGACTTTCACGTAATTAATGCATTAAGTAAACCGTAGATTTTCTTAAAAACTAAATTAACGGTTTTTCAGAATAAGTCATGTTTTTACGGTAGCACTTCGAATCAGTTTTCGCAAATAAATTGTTCTATTTTGAAAAGTTTTGCGAAATTACGAGCTCTGATTTTCACGATAAGGCGGGGTGTTACAGTTGGTATCAGAGCACATTTCTGCGTCTTTGAAAATTTTACGAGTCAGAAAATTTTGGAAAAACCTGAACACGTCATGCTCACTCCTCGCCGACTACAGGTAAGTGTTGATTCATGTTTTCAAATTATAAACAAGTTACTATTTCTAGGCTCAGAAATTTTCAGTTATGAATTAGTTAAGATGCTCGAATCATGTTCAGGATCAGTAGTCAGGATATCAGTCAGTATTTTTCCAAGTCAGGTTTAGCAACTCGTCAAGAGATTTGTGTACCTTAATAATCAGTTAAAGTATTTCATTGTATTTTTATCATGTTGAACCTTTTCAATGATCAGATGCCGCCACGTAGAGAACCCGACCGTCCTGTTGTTTCTCAGGCCATGATAGTTGCACTATTCCGCGACTACCATCCTGAGAAGTTCTCCGGTCAGGGAGATCCGCGTATCGTTGATGAGTGGGTTCAGGGTCTTGAATTGATTTTCGAGGTCATGGACTGTCCAGATCGCTATCGCATTACTTGCGCGCAGCTTCAGTTGACCGGTGATGCTCGACTCTGGTGGAATGCTTACTGGAGCATGCGTCCCGGAGAAAAGGAGGGTTGTACCTGGGAGAGATTCAGGGAGATGATCCGTGAGAAGTATTATCCCACGTAATACCGAGCTGAGATGGAGCGGCAGTTTTTGTCGCTCAAGCAGGGTACTCGTACTGTTGACGAGTATGAGAGAGAGTTTACCAGACTCATAGCTTTTGTTCAAGATTTGGTGCGTACTGAGGCACAACAAGCACAGCGTTTCACTGACGGGCTTTTCCCAGCAGTCCGTCAAAATTTTGTAGGTCACGGAGTCCAGACCTATGCTCGTACTGTTTCCATTGCCCAGGAGGTGGATGCCAACATTCGGAGGGAGGCAAACCGTGATCGTATTTAGCAAGTTGCCCCAGGCCAGCCATCTACAGTTCCACCAGTTCCACCGACTGCTGCCCAGCTACCGAAAGGCCAGAAGAGGAAAGGGAAAGGTGCCCAGACAAACAAGAGGACCCGACAAAGGCTACAGCAGATCCCACAGTGCCCCACTTGCGGACGACTTCATCGCGGAGAGTGTCACATGGGCCAGGATATTTTTTACTAATGTCACGAGCCCAGAATTTTTCTAACCGCTGTCCGAAGAAATTCCAACAGCAGCCATAGCAGCCCCAGCAGCCACAGCAGCAGCAGCAGCCCCTACAGCAGGCCCAGAGGCCACCCCAGCAGCAGCAGAGGGGCAGACAGCAGGCTCGTGTTTATGCGGTCGATCAGGCCGAGGCTGAATAACACCCAAGTACCATGTCTGGGATGCTTATGCTTAATGATATTCCTGTCTTCGCCTTATTTGATACTGGAGCGACTCATACTTTTATTTCACGACGATGTCTCGATTCCATCGGAGTTCATGTCAGTACCGCTGTCGATCCTCTCGAGGTGAGCTTAGCCTCGGGACGAAAGATAGTGACTTCAGCCAGAGCCACAAACCTCAGTCTTTCTATCGGTGGCCGTATATTGTCTACCGATGCTTATGTTCTCGAGATGAGGGACATTGACCTCATACTCGGCATGGATTGGCTAACACGTTTTCATGCAGATATCCGATGTCATGATCGAGAGATTACCCTTTATCTTCCGGGAGATGATCAGATCACTTTCTTCAGCACTAAGACTCGTTCCTTGCCTCATGTCATTTCTATGGAAAAAGCCAGGAAAATGTTGCGACGAGGCAACTGTCAGGGTTATCTCGTCAGCCTTGTTGATGATTCTCCGAAGGCACGCTTGCCTCATGACGTTCCTATTGTTCGTGAGTTTGTGGACGTGTTTACGGACGAGCTTCCAGGAGGACCGCCTAACCGGCAGGTGGAGTTCTCTATTGATCTTATTCCAGGAGTCGGTCCAGTTTCTAAAGCACCTTATCGTATGGCGCCAAAAGAATTGCAGGAGCTTAAGGCGCAGATTCAGGAGTTATTACGACTCGGTTTCATTCGGCCGAGCGTTTTACCTTGGGGAGCACCCGTCATCTTTGTCAAGAAGAAGGACGGATCCATGCGCATGTGTATCGACTACCGGGATCTTAACCGGTTGACGATCAAGAACAAATACCCGCTTCCCAGGATTGATGATTGATTTGATCAGCTGAGGGGAGATTATGTCTTCTCTAAGATTGATTTGCGATCAGGCTACCATCAGCTGAAAATCAAGGAGTCAGACATTCCCAAGACCGCTTTTCGTACTCGTTACGGTCATTACGAGTTCATTGTCATGCCATTCGGCCTCAGCAATGCTCCTGCAGTATTTATGGATTTGATGAACCGTATTTTCCATCCCTATCTCGATCAGTTTGTCATTGATTTCATTGATGATATCCTTATCTACTCAAAGAGCCAGAAGGAACACGAGGAGCATCTGAGGGTTGTTCTTGAAACCCTTAGACGAGAAAAGTTATATGCAAAATTCTCCAAATGCGAATTCTGGCTCCGACGAGTAGCTTTTCTTGGTCATGTGATTACGCAGGCAGGTATTGAGGTTGATCCTTCCAAGGTTGCAGCCGTTCAGAACTGGTCGACACCGAAGAGTCCGTCCGAGGTTCGCAGTTTTCTCGGTTTGGCTGGTTATTACCACAGATACATCGAGGGCTTTTCTAAGATTGCTCTTCCTTTATGCCAGCTGACGAGGAAGTCTGTGGAGTTCCAGTGGACTGATCGTTGTGAATCGAGCTTTCAAGAGCTCAAGAGGAGATTGACTTCAGCACCGGTGTTGACTATTCCTGATCCTTCCCGGAGTTTCACCATTTGTAGTGATGCTTCGAGACAAGGTTTGGGATGTGCCCTTATGCAGGATGGCCAAGTCGTTTCTTATGCTTCACGCCAGTTAAAGCCACACGAACAGAACTATCCGACGCACGACTTAGAGTTAGCTGCAGTTGTCCATGCCCTTAAGATTTGGCGACATTATCTGTATGGCGGTCGATGCGAGATTTTCACCCATCATAAGAGCCTGCAGTATAATTTCACTCAGAAGGAGCTTAACATGAGCAGCGCCGTTGGTTAGAACTGGTCAAAGATTATGATTGCACGATTCAGTATCATCCGGGAAAGGCGAATGTTGTTGCTGATGCCTTAAGCCGTAAGGTGAAGGGTGACTTGACGTACGTTGTTACTCAGTAGAGCCAGTTGATTCAGGAGTTTGCCCGGATGCAGATTCAGGTGGTCGACGCACTTCCTACAGTTCTCACGGGGAGTGTCAGTTCCATGCAGGTTCAGCCGATGCTGAGAGAGAGAATCCGGCGAGAGTAGGCTTCAGATGAGTTTATTCAGGCGATAGATGCTAAAGTTCGAGCCGGAGTCGTCGAGGGTTTTCACCGAGGCACAGATGGAGCCTTGGAGTTTCATGGCAGGATTGTGGTGCCAAAAGTCGAGACGTTGAGGAAGGAGATCTTGACAGAGGCTCATACCGCACCATATCTAGCTCATCCAGGAAGTACAAAGATGTATCATGACCTGAAAAGGTCGTTCTGGTGGAGAGGTTTGAAGAAAGACGTAGCTGATTTTGTCAGAAAGTGTTTAACCTGTCAGCAAGTCAAAGCCGAGCATCAGAGTCCCATAGGCCTTCTACGACCACTGCCGATTCCGCGGTGGAAGTGGGAGGAGGTTACGATGGACTTCGTTACGGGTTTACCGAGGTCGTCTGAACATCACGACGCTATTTGGGTCGTGGTCGACAGATTGACTAAGGTGGCTCATTTCTTGCCAGTATCGATGAGTATGTCTTTGGATAAGTTGGCTGAGATCTATACCCGTGGGATTATCCGACTCCACGGCGTGCCCGTTACTATTGTGTCAGACAGAGATCCCAGATTCACTAGCAGATTCTGGCAGAGTTTGCATAAGACGATGGGTACGAGATTAGCATTCAGTTCAGCCTACCACCCAGAGAATGACGGTCAGACAGAGAGGACCATTCAGACGTTAGAGGATATGTTGCGAGCTTTGGTTGTTGACAGGGGTGCTAAGTGGGAGTCGTTATTGCCATACGTCGAGTTCGCGTACAACAACAGTTATCATTCTGCTATTTAGATGGCTCCTTACGAGGCAATTTACGGTCGTAAGTGTCGTTCCCCTCTTTATTGGGACAACGTCGGCGAGCGTCGAGTACTCGATCCGAAATTGATCGAGGAGACAGCGGAGCAGATCGAGTTGATCCGACAGAGACTTAAGACAACTCAGAGTCGAATGAAATCAACTGCCGATCATCATCGACGAGACATTCAGTTCGAGGTTGGCGAGCGAGCTTTTCTCAGAGTTAGTCCATTTCGCGGAGTTATTCGATTCGGGAAGAGAGAGAAACTACACCCTCGGTTCATTGGCCCGTTCGAAGTACTCGAGCGAGTGGGCGACGTTGCGTATCGATTGGCCTTACCTCTCAAGTTATCTAGTGTTCATAATGTTTTTCATGTATCCATGTTACGCAAGTACGTGTGCGACCCCGATCATGTCATTCCTCATACTGATATTCATATCCATCCATACTTGTCTCACGAGGAGAGACCGGTAGCTGTGCTGGACCGACAGGTTTGACGGCTCCGGAAGCGTGATGTACCCCTCGGTGGGATCGCCACGGAGCTACTTGGGAGAAAGAGGCTGATATTCGCGCTCGTTTTCCTGATTTCCAGTTCTAATGTACATGTTCTTTCATGTTTCACGTATATATGTTCTGTTTTGTATTTCCGAGGACGGAAATATTTTAAAGGGGGCAGATTGTAATATCCCGTTATATTATTAATGAAATATCATGTTTAGTTGCAAAATATTTATTTTATCATTCATTATCATTTGGAACTATTTATTTCAATCAAGGATGTTCGAATTAATTTTCGAATATCAAGGTCATGTTCGGGAAACTTTTTCGATAATTAATTCATGACTAATCGTTCGATAATAATTACCGAGAATAACCATTAATCAAGCACGTTATAATGCTCAACTAATGTTCTTGATCATAAGTATCAATTAATCAATGACTCATTAATTAGTGCAAAGCAAGCTCATGGTGCGGTTAATACTAAATTGCCGTAAGATGGGTGATATTTGTTCAAGTAATTTGTGCCCTCATCATGACCATATGCACGTGGGAGCTAGAAGTTCACTTATTAGTGACTAAGCAAAAATTGTTACACCTCATGCCTTAGAGTTAAGGCAAGTGGTAAAAGGTGATTGGCCATAAAAAAAAAAAAAAAAAATCTGCATCCCAAATGCTATTCTCTCCAATTACTCTCGGCCGTATTATTTAAAGGGGATGTTGGAAAAAATAAAATGTTACATGTTCAAGTTAACACCCAGCAAACTTAAGAGAGGTTAGTTCATAATCAAGCTAAGTTAGATTAAGTGAAATTAAGCCATAACCTACACACACACACGCAAGCTTGTTTGGAGGAGGAACATGTGAGGATCTTGCACTTTTGGTCAAGCGTTTGAAGAAGGTAATCATCCCATAATATTACTCTAAGGTTAGTAAGGTCATGATAGGGTTATTATGCTCATAAATGTTCAGCAATTCATGGAAAATTTTAAGTTATGCTCGGTTAGGCCGTGTTAAGTCACATCCGAGTGTTTTTCAATTTTATTTGACAAATTCCGAGTAATTCATGTTTATTTGTTTATTATATACCATTTCATAGTCAGTCAAGTCATGTATGTCGAGAATTTTATGTTTGAACGAGGAATCGGCTCAAAGCCAAAGACAGCGCACGGTGCACGTGTCCGCGGCCAACCCCAATGTCCTATGTCATGTTAGGCTTGATATGTTGGGTGAGATAAGTGTTATTGTTCATGTTAGGTTAAGTCTTTATATATTATGTAATTTCATGTAAGGTTGGTTGGAAGAATATGTCAAGTAGTCGCTTATTGTGGTAGTGGCATCGGGTTGCGCTTACGCGCGTGCGCGAAGGGACATTTTAGTTCATGGTGTAAGTTCATGAATTTTGAAGGAAATTAGTATATATGGTCATGTCATGTTAAGTTATGTTAAGTTGTGTGGGAGTTGTCGGAGAAAATCGCCGCACGGCCGACGAAGGTCGATCGCACTTGCGCTGTCCGCACGTAGCGGCCGCAGCGTACCGACGGGTGTGCGGGTGTGCAGGTAGTGCGCGGTATAGCGCCGCATAGGGCCAATATCTGCAACAGGTAACTGTTGGTGATGCGCGTACGCACGCCAACACTCAGTCATGCACGCCAGCGTGCGGTAACACCCGACCATACTCAGTCGTGCGGCAGCTGATGCATGTAGCGTTCGATAATGCCAGGTCACGTCCCGATGGGCTTAACTCCCGTCAGCCATGGCCAAGTGCACGCAGCATCCTCGGCCGAGGCTTCGGCAGGCCCGACAGCTGTCGTGCCCGCACCAGTCCCGTCAGCAACCGCGCCCAAAGCTGTAGCAAGGTCATGGGCCGAGTCAGCAACCAACAGACCGGTCCGAGCAGACCGGCGGTTCGGCCAGACCGGTTCAGACCGGTTTGGACCAGTTCGACCCAGATTTTATATTTAAGTCCCGGTTCATGATTTCAGTTCCATTTTCAGTCAAATTTCCGGGTCCGGTTTAGTTTAGTATAATCATATCAGTTTAGTTCCCATTTTAACTGGTTCCGGTTATACCGGATGAATTCGTAAATCATGTTTAAGTCCAGTAGAGCATCTTAACATATTTAAAAGTTATTTTATCAGGCTGAGCATAGTATTTAGTAATTGTTTATATTATTTTTCCAGTTTCATCAGGATCTGATTATCAGCACTACCTTTTCAGTCAGACAGTTCAGGTGGGGACTCAGACTGAGTATTACATTGATTATAATTATTCTACCATGTTTGAGGTATGTATTATCAGTATCCGCTCGTAATGGTCGCCGGTCTATTCTGGGTTCTAGTGGCCTTAATCTGCCCACTAGAGTGTGCACATGGTGTCCAGCATTAGATTTTTGCTGGCAGATGTTCAGGTATCAGGCAGGTGACGATATTATCTCACCATCAGTATCAGTTCATGATTATTCAGTACCGGTTTCATGTTCATGTTCATGCCAAGATCATGTTATTATAATTATTTTCACTGTTTACTTTAGTATGAGTTTCCACGGAGCACAGTGAACTTTAGTGCTCACGACCCACTTTTATCATGTTTTTCAGGTAAGGACGTTGGGCCAGAGGTTTGAGATGACGGATGGTTCAGGACTTTTGATCATGTGATTGTAAATATTTTTATGATGCTACGTTTCCGCTGGTTATGACGTTTTGACGAACTTATCTTTTGATCAGACTTTTACGTAATTAATGCATTAAGTAAACCATAGATTTTCTTAAAAACTAAATTAACGGTTTTTCAGAATAAGTCATGTTTTTACGGTAGCACTCCGAATCAGTTTTCGCAAACTAATTGTTCTATTTTGAAAAGTTCTGTAAAATTACGAACTCTGATTTTCACGATAAGGCGGGGTGTTACACAAACAGCTGGTAAGTTCAAAGCATCGCGCTACTAACCGAATAGTGTATCCGATAGTATTTCACTAAGGAAGATTCAAATCCACAAGCTATCTATCCTGATGCTATGATGGTTCACTGGAACTCTCAAGTATTGCATACATGCATTAATTTCATTCATGTGGGGGATTGTAAGGAAAAATTGGTTTTGTACCGATTTAACGATTCTATTTTTCGTAAGTAGAATACTTAAAAAAGTCTCAAAACCTTTTTAAGGTGAATGAGAAATTAATTTTAAATGTTATATTTTATTTAATCGAGTTTAAACAACTCAAAAGGTTGTAGGGTTCACAAACATTATATTTTAATAAATGTTTGGACAAACTAAACGAGCCATAAATATGCATTATGTATGCTAGAATTGTAGAGGGGCTCGTTGGGGACAAGTAGGAAAAAATAGAACTCGATTCTGAGTCCGTATGAGCTCGTACGAGCCCGCGGGGCACGGGCGCGCAACTGGCTGCAGAAATCGAAGGGTCGCAACCCTTGGTGACCATAAGGTATCTTTTTGCCACTAGATTCATCCGTTCTTGTTCGGGCACGTCCCAAAAGGTGTCTTTTGACACTTAAACCTCTTGGAGGTTTGTGTATTTCTTTCCTATCTCGAGAGTTCTGAAACTTAAGTATTGTTTGCCGAAGGTTTGTGTATTTGAGTTACCACTATACACAAATCAAAAGTCGTTGTATCTTGGAGGCGTTAGTCGTGAACCGTGGGTAATATACGGGGCTATTTCGTCTTAAGAAGAGCGTATC
>CACSLK010010322.1:1153883-1164793 GCA_902706635.1 Striga hermonthica
AAATTAGTAAAAGTTACTAGATTTTAAATGATGCTTATTCGTTATATCGTTATACTTATGTACGGAATAAGTATTTATAAGATAAATACTTATAAAATTTTAAATTCCACTTTAAACTCTGTTTCGTACGGTATATCGAACCCAACACAATCCGCATGGGAGATATCGTGGATCATCTCCTGGGACAAAAGTATGTTATCACTAATGACCTGATCCTTGACGAAGCCACTCTAGTTCGGAGAGATGAGGGAGGGGAGAATAGGGGAAAGACGACCGTTAAGAATCTTTGAAATGAGCTTGTGGGTCACGTTACACAGGCTGATGGGCCTGTAGTCGGACCAAGAGCTCGAAATGGGTCTTTTGGGAACCAAGACAACAGAGGTAGACGTGAAGGAATCTGGCATCTGGTGACCGGAGAAGAAAATCAACATTGCCTTCTCAACGTCAGGCTCGACAATATCCCAGCAGACATGATGAAGAGAGAAGAAAACCCATCGGGGCCAGAAACGCTAGCTGTTGGGATCAATCCCGAAGACAGCATCTCTAACCTCCTCCCTACTCTGTAGTTGCTAGGTTAGTTCTATGTAGTTGCTAGGTTAGTTCTTTGTAGTCGCCAGGTTAGTTCTCTGTATTTGCTAGGTTAGTAGTTGCTAGTTTAGTTCTCTATAGTTGCTAGGTTAGTTGTTTGTAGTTGCTAGGTTAGTTCTCTGTAGTTGTTAGGTTAGTAGTTGCTATGTTTTATTTTTTTTATTTTATTTAAAAAAAAAAACAACGCCTCGAAGGTCGGGGGATTGGGCTGGATCCCCATCCTGTACATAGATCAAGACCCCAAAACGGGCCCAAAATATCAAACAGCTACAGTCAACATAGTCTCACGGTCAAAACAAAAACGAAAATAGAAAAAGAAATAATACAATGTCTGTCATCGGGCTAACAGGTGCCCGAAATAAATGTATGATCTAATGAGAACAAAAATCTAATCTACTAAAAGCGGAAAGATCGATATCCAAGTTGGTCCTTCCGTACCAGTGTGCGAAGGCGGAGTGGAGCAGTGTCGGTAAGAAATGTGTGTAGGTCAAGTGTGGTGGCGCCAAGACTGGCAAGGTAGTCAGCAGGTCTGTTCCCCTCACGTAAAATATGAGTAATCCTGTGATGGACAGACCGCAAAAGAGTTATAATGCGCATAAGCGGGTGCTGAACCTGCCACGAGCCCTGGTGGCCCGAAGTCATGAGAGTGGCAACGACCGCAGCGTCCAGCTCGATCCAAATATGACTGGAGAGGTGGGCAGCAATCTGAAGGCCAATCTGTAATGCCTGAATCTCTGCATCATAACTCGAGGAGGCTTGAAGGGGCGTGTGGAAGGCGGTGATGAGGGCGCCGCCGTGGTCCCGGATCAAGTCTCCTCCTCTAGCAACTCCGGTCTGGCGATCAAAAGAACCATCAGTGTTCAACTTGACCCAAGGAGAGTCGGGTCGAAGCCAAACAACAGCTCTGGCCCGAGGGGGCCGAACACGCGCAAGGGGAGCCACTATGTAGCGGTGTGGTGGCGTGCAACCTGTCCAGTCTCGGGCAGTGAGCCTGCCCAAAGATGTGAGGAGTGGAAAATGTCTCTCTACCTGCAAAACAATGTGAGAAAGCAAAAAAATAATATCTCTATGTTTCGCACTATTCCTTTCCGTCCAGGTGAACCAAAGGATCAGACAAGGAATGAGGAAGCCCACGTGTCTAAAGTGTGTGCTCTGTGAGAAGAAACTCAGGAGCTCAAAGAAACTGTCAGTGGAGGGTAGGGATATATGTGTCCAGGTGGTAAAGTGCTCCCACACTCTCCTCACAATCTCACTCTCTAGAAAAAGGTGGGTAAAGGTCTCGGTCTCATGGCGTCCAGTCTCAGAACAACACACACGCCAAGAGGGGAAGGAGATCCCCCCTCGCATGTAAAACAGTGTCAACAGGTATCCGACGCAAGAGGAGGCGCCAAAGGAAAACCGATATGGTAGGGGTGAAAAGATCGCTCCAGATGGCTCTGAAAAGAAGATTAGGCCGATCTCTCAGCTTGATCTGTGCCCAAGAAGAGGTAGTAGAAAATACACCCGATGATGTAAGTCTCCACCTCATGCCATCCGAACCGTCCTCCGAGATGGGTATCTGTTGGATCTGATCTAATAAATGCTCGCTAAAACCCGCCCCGGAGCCCAACTCTCTATCAAGCTTCCCCCTATTCCACGACCCGTCCGTCCAAAGGTCGCTCACAAGCAGGTAGGGAAAATGAGTCACCTGCCTATCTCTAGACAACGGCCGATCACCAAACCACCACTCATCCCAGAAACTAACCTCGCCCTCACCCAACACCCAGAAAATGTGATCCTGGGCGCGCCTACCGACCCTAGTGAGGCGCTGCCACTGTCTGCTATCATGATTAACCGCCGTCACCCTACAAGGGTGGTTGGCGCGTCTAGAGCAGTACTTGCGGCGAAGGTACTAGGCCCAAAGCGACTTTCCTTCCCTGAAGCGCCCCCACAACTTGTATGAGAAGGCAGTAACAATATCCCTGAGGAAGCGGATGCCAAGGCCACCCTCAGAGAAAGGCAGGCATATAGAGTCCCAACTCAGCCAGTGGGTACGTCTCTCCCTCCCAGAACTGTCCTCATAACCCCAAAAATAACGAGCCATGATCTGGTCAATCTCGTCAAGAGTAGACCTACGGGGGTCGAGGACCATAAGAAAATGAAGCGGAAGGGAGCTAAGGGTGCTCTTGATCAGCGCAAGCTGACCACCGAAAGAAAGATGTCTATGCGACCTACCAGAAATCCCTTCGATCATCCTCTGCCTGATGTCCACAAAGAGCGCTCTCATGAAGTTTCCCTTATATAAAGGGGCAAGGTAGGTAATGAGAAGGTCATCGGGCGTAAAGCCAGTGATCTCATGGATCCGCTGAGCCCACCTGTCCGCGCTGGAGGAGGAGAGGGTGAAGGTGCTATTTTGCACACTGATCAGCTGGCCGGTAACCGAGCTATAGTGCTCCAGAAGGTGCATAAGCTCGATTAGCCCATCATCATCTGCCTGGGTGAAGATGTTGATGTCATCCGCATAAGAAAAGAGCGAGATGGGAGGATCATAGCCACGGGTGTTGTATGTCATCCATGGATAGTCGCGGATGAAGCCATCAAGGCAGCGAGAGAGGTAGTCTGCCGCAAGAACGAAAAGGGATGGGGAAAGGGGGTCTCCCTGTCTAAGGCCTCTAGAGGAGGGAAAAAAATTTGTGGGGCTACCATTAACCAGGATGAGAACGTGCAGCGCTCCACGCACGCCTCTACAAAGCTGATCCACCGCTCAGAAAATCTCATCCTAGCCAGTGCCTCCCTAAGAAATGGCCACTCCACCCTATCATATGCCTTAGCCATGTCTAACTTCAGCACAATGTTCGGTGCCTGCTTCCAATCTGCATGGGAGAGATGAGGGAGGGGAGATGAGGGAGGGGAGAATAAGGGAAAGACGGCTGTTAAGAATCTTCGAAATTAGCTTGTTGGTCACGTTACACAGGCTGAAGGGCCTATAGTCGGACCAAGAGCTCGGATTTGGTCTTTTGGGAATTAAGACGATAGAGGTAGATGTGAAGGAATCCAGCATCCAGTGACCGGAGAAGAAATCCAACATTGCCTCCTCAACGTTAGGCTCGACAATATCCCAGCAGACTTGATAGAAGAGAGAAGAGAACCAATAGGGGCCAGAAACGCTGTTGGGATCAATCCTGAAGACAGCATCCCTAACCTCCTCCCTACTCGGGAGCTCACAGAGGCTGACAAGATTGAACGAAGGATGAATAGTGGGAAAGAAGGAAGCATTCAGGGGAACGAGGGCCCCTCTGTCAGAGGTGAAGAGGGTTTGGAAGTGAGAAACAGCTGACTCCCTAATCTGAGACTCCTGGGTCAGGGATGACCCATCAGCCTCAATACTGTGGATGTACGACTTAGCACGCTTCTGCCTTACGAAGCCCTGGAAGAACCTAGTGTTCCGCTTGCCCTCGGCCACCCAGCGAACGACCGCCTTCTACTTCTAGAAATACTCCTTCATAAGGAGTAGGAGTTGTTACTCAGCATGGCAGCGGTGCATCGAAGTCCTATTCTCCGGAGTGTGATCCAGATTATATGCCCGCTCAGCCTCTGCGTGCGCACTCTGAGCTGCAGAAAGGCGCTGATGGAGATTTCCAAAAATATCCCAGTTCCACTGTCTCCACCTACGCCGCAGTCTGCCGAGCTTCGCCTCGAGATTTCGCATCCCGAAGAGCCCAGTCGGCTGAAGCCAGGAGTCCCTGACAGTGTCGTGGAAGGAGTGGTGGCGAACCCACATGTTCTGGAACCTAAAAAAAGAGCGGCAGAGGGTTCTCGAAAATCGACACCTAATGAGGAGGGGTGAATGGTCCGACCCAAATTGAGTGAGATGTGTGATGGCCGTGACCGCAAACACGTTCGACCACGCCTCAGAAACCAAGGCACGGTCGAGCCTCTCTTTGAGGTCATCCCTAACCCACGTGAAGGGCTCATCCTCGCATCCAGCATCAATCAACTCACAATCCGCCACAGCCTAGGCAAAATCCCACATCTTCCGAGAACGGTCTGAACGACTACCCACACGCTCATCGAAGTGCAAAAAGATGTTGAAATCGCCACTAACCATCCATGGAAATCCCTCCGTACTCTCCGCAATCTCACGCAGGGTGTCCTAGAGGTCATTTCGCCCGACCCTATATACACTTGGCATAAACTAAAGTATGGAATATGGGCTCGGGGAGGTGGGCAGCAGAAAGGTCGACATGAAGCACTTGATCGGTATCCCGGAGCACCCTACATGTATAATCACGCTAGTGGAAAAAACAGATCTTATGCAAAATGTTACCCACGCCCGAGTGGAAGCCAATGTGGCGTGAATAGTAGTCAAAATTAGGGGTGCGAATCATTGGCTCAATAAAGCCAACAAAGTCAAGTCTATGATCACAAATGAGAGAATGAAGATGAGCGAGAGTGGCCCTATTAGCCAGGCCCCAACCATTCCAATTTATGGATGAGATAGACATATCAACGTTCGCAAGAGCCACCGGACGTGGTCTGCCTGTGGCGAGGCTTGGTCGAACCACCTGAAGGATGGGGGAGGTGGCAAAAGGATCGAAGAGCAGGGGAGACTGTCCGTCGTGTCACGTACGGTGTGGGTCTGGTCTTCGAGGGGGACGCCCTCGATAGGTGCTCGTAGCCTGCGAGTCATCTGGTTGAGCAATCGGATCCAGAACGGCACTAGGGACCTGCCCCATCTCTGGGGCTGTTTCCTGTCTGTCATAGTGGACGAAAGCGCTAGAGGCGAAGCTCTAGCACGAGACGTCATGCTGGGCGCGGTTAAGACCGCATGTCTGCTCAGGGAGAGGAGGAATAAAAACTCTAGCCGACGGTGCACTCGGGTGCTCGCCGACAGAGTGTGGCTGATGACTAACTATATGCTCTGCCGAGCTCCCAGTCTCAGCAGAGGGGGTGTGCCAGCTCATCCCCTTTCGAGAGAGCATTGACGGGAGCTGTCCTCATCTCGATAGAGCGGTCCTGGCTAGAGGAATAACGCGAGTGCTGCCATCAGATAAGTGGATGGACGTACCACTGGTCGAGGTGTCTGGCTACTCCAAATCATCTACAACAAGGTCATCATCATTTAAAAGAGCAGAATCCAAAAACCTAAGGGGGACACTAGTGGAAGGCTCAGCCTCATCCACTACATCGGGGGAAAGGACTGCAAAGAACCAGTATTTTGCCTTAAAGGCCGACTGTAAGGTATCTCTGGGAAGAAAACCCATGGCCTTGGCCTTGGGCCTTACTGTAGCCAACTGCTTAGGCTGGTAAGGATTAGCATCCTTCCCAGTTTGAGCAGTCGCATCCATCACAGCCTTGCCCTTATCATTGATCCCTTTGGGGATCCAGGCGCATGGAGAAGGCTTTAGCCCTTTCCCTTCGGGTCTCTCCGGCTGTTGGAGGGCCCCGACTGAGCCGAACGATGGCACTGAGGCAGAGTGGGTCGTGGCTTATTGCCACTAATGTAGCAATCAGCCGTTATATACCCCACAAGGCTGCACGAGGTGCAGAAAGCAGTGATCTTCTCATAGATCACCCGCTGATCAAAGGTCTTCGAGCCCCGCTCAATCTCAATCTCATGGACGGGCTCGACCTTAAGGTCAATCTCTACACAAAACCATGCCACGTTAGCCCTCGAATGGAGGGCCGTCGGGGCATCAATGCAGACCGGCTTTCCAACACACTTTGCAAGTGTGGTGATAGAATCCCGGTCATAAAGGTTTGGTGTGAGGCCGGGGAGACGGCACCACACGGGGAAGACGGGCGTCTCCGTCTTCTGGTTGAACCCAGAAGTATACTTGAATACCCTAGCTGGGCATCCACACACGGGAACAGAGGTCTTAAGCCAAGCCTCATTATAGTCCTCGGGGAGGTGGAAGGAGACTAGGAGATGGTTGAAGTTATACCATTTATAAGACAATCTACCCTTAAAACCCAATTTACCTAATCCAACATAAATATCTCGGGAAGCAGGGATAGCATAAGAGAACCTAAAAACTAAGGTGTTAGCTAACTTACCGACAAGGGTGTCAGCTTCGGCTTGAGATAATCGAACCTTCACTTTGTTTCCCTCTGAGCGGATGATGGTCTCGCAAGCATGGGCATATTCCCTGTCAAAGGGAAACTCTTTGGGCGTTGGTCGTGTGGTACGTGGGCTATCCCCTCTCTTCCCCGTAATAACCTCCCAGAAAGATAGCGAACCTGAGGGAGTGCTTGGAACGGTCCCGGCTGCAACAGGGTTGGCCGTGGAATCGCCCGTTGGTGGAGTCACTTTTGGAGAGAATCCGTAAGAGTGGGCCGTGGAAGCTGTATTTGGAGTCATAACAATCACTCCGTCTTCACGGATATACAGCACTGTCGAATCAGGATTGCCGGCAGCAAGAGGGTCTGCTCCGGCGATGTATTCAGACGGGGGAGGAGGGTTAGGTCGGTGGCTGAGAGAACTGGTTTTAGGCAACTCCGACCAGGCCTCAGGTGAAACTCCGGCCATATGATTAGCTCTGGTTGCCATGCCGGTGACGGTGCCGACGACGGGCAGGTGGTCGACGCTAGTTAGGTGAGTGGTATCAGCCGTCGGAGTGAAAAGAGTTTTTAGCGAGGGGATTGTGGGCTGGATTATTGTCTGAGAGGAGAATTGAGTGGTGGTGGGATGGGAAATTGTGTTTGGTTTGGGCTGAGTGAGATGTGGGGGAAGGCCCAAAGGAGATGGGCCTGGGCAGATTGAGATATGGTTGAGGTTTGCGGGCCCGAGGGGGGAGGTGGGTCGTGAGGGTTGGATCTGTAGTTGAGGAGAGGAAGAGCCTGAGCGTGGCCGATTGAAGTGGGCCGTTTGATCCGCTGCGTTGGGCCCAAGTGATATTTGGCCCAATTCCTTTTCCCTTACCTCATGGGTGGCCACATGTCCTAACCCTACCTGGAAGGGTTGATGACTAGTCGGCAGTAAGGAATGGGATGCGTACACCGTCTTCTCCGGCGACGTAATTTCCATCGACAGCCCGTAAAATCCGAGCAAGCGACCGATTTACAGCTGTCGTGGGCTCGATGTTATCCGATAGAGGATCTGCAGCTGCCATGGATCCAAAAACGAGCGATGGAAGATTTGCAGCAACCGGAAGATTTACTTCTTTTTCCCCATTTTTGAATTATTTTGAACAAGGAATGTTCAGAATGCATCTCTAATTTCTTGCTGGGACATGAATAGAGCAATATCTGATGTATGAATTGAGGATGAAAATCCAAATTTGTTGGGTGGCGACATATTTTTATTTTTATCCATGGTTGGCTAATTTGGTAGGGAGATGGAAATGGAGAACAAGCCCAGCGGCCAGGGGGCCACCGACGGAGGCAGACAGCGGGGGCGGTCAGCCGGAGGGGGTGGACAGGGCGGAGAAGGAAGGAAGGTAGGAAGGGGAAGGTATGGTTGGGTCTAGAGAGAGAAAGCTAGAGAGGTGAGAACATTTTTCTGTCTATGTCTAGTTGCTAGGTTAGTTGTTAGTAGTCACTAGGTTAGTTCTTTGTAGTTGCTAGGTTAGTTGTATGTAGTTTCTAGGTTAGTTCCCTGTAGTTTCTAGGTCAGTAGTTGCTAGGTTAGTTGTTTGTAGTTGATAGGTTAGTTGTCTGTAGTTGCTAGGTTAGTTCTCTGTAGTTGCTAAGTAGTAGTTGCTAGGTTAGTTCATGTAGTTGCTAGGTTAGTTCTCTGTAGTTTCTAGGTTAGTTGTCTGTAGTTGCTAGGTTTTTTTTTTTTAACAAACAACACCCCGAAGGGCGGGGGATTGGGCTGGATCCCCAACCTGTACATAGATCAAGACCCCAAAATGGGCTCAAAATATAAAACAACTATAGTCAATATAGTCTCACAGTCAACAAAAACGAAAAACAGAAAAAGAAAATAATACAAGGTCTGTCATCGGTCTAACAGGTGCCCGGAATAAATGTCTGATCTAATGAGAGGAAAATGTAATCTACTAAAAGCGGAAAGATGGGTATCCAAGCTGGTCCATCCATACAAGCGTGCGAAGGCGGAGTGGAGCAGTGTCGGTCTAAAATGTATGTAGGTCTGGTGTGGTGGCGCCAAGGCTGGCAAGGTAGTCAGTAGGTCTGTTCCCCTCACGGAAAATGTGCGTAATCCTGTGATGGACAGACCGTCAGAAGAGCTCTAATGCGCATAAGCGGGTGCTGAATGTGCCACGAGCCCTGGTGGCCCGAGGCCAGGATGATGACGACAGCCGCAACGTCCAGCTCGATCAAAATATGACTAGAGAAGTGCGCAGCAATTTGAAGGCTAATCTGTAATGCCTGAATCTCTGCGTCGTAGCTCGAGGAGGCATGAAGGGACGTGTGGAAGGCAGTGATGAGTGCTCCACTGTGGTCTTGGATCAAACCAACTCCTCTGTCCGCGCCGGTATGGCGATATAAAGAACCATCAGTGTTCAGCTTGAACCAAGGAGAATCGTGTCGAAGCCTAACAAAAGCTCTAGGCCGAGGGGGCCGAACAGGCGGGGGGAGGGGGGGCACCATGTATCGGTGTGGTGGCATGCAGCCTGCCCAGTCTCAGGCAGTGAGCCTTCCCAATGTTGTGAGGAGTGAAAGATGTCTCTCTATCTGCAAAATAATGTGAGAAAGCAAAAAAGTAATATCCCTATGCTTCGTACTATTTCTTTCCGTCTAGATGAACCAAAGGATCAGACAAGGAATGAGGAAGCACATGTGTCTAAGGTGTGTGCTCTGTGAGAAAATTTTCAGGAGCTCAAAGAAACTGTCTGTAGAGGGTAGGGATATATGGGTCCAAGTAGTAAAGTGCTCCCACACTCTCCTCACAATATCACTCTCTAGAAAAAGGTGGGTAAAGGTCTCAGTCTCATGACGTCCGGTCTTAGAACAACATACACACCGAGAGGGAAAGGAGATCCCCCTCGCATGTAACACAATATCCACTGGTATCTGACTCAGGAGGAGGCGCCAAAGGAATACAGAAATGGTAGGGGTGAAAAGGTCGCTCCAGATGGATCCAAAGAGAAGATTAGGCCAACATCGCAGCCTGATCTGCTCCCAAGCCTAGGTAGTAGAAAACACACCCGATTATGTAAGTCTCCACCTCATGCCATCCGAACCGTCCCCCGAGATGGGGATCTGCTGGATCTGATCTAATAAAAGCTCGCTAAAACCCACCCCGGAGCCAAACTCTCTATCAAGCTTCTCCATGTCCCACGAACAGTCCGTCCAAAGGTCGCTCACAAGCAGGTAGGGGGAATGCGACACCTGCCTATCCCTAGACAACGGCCTATGTAACACCCCACCTTACCGTAAGATCAGAGTGCGAAAATTTCGCAAAGTTATTTAAAAATAAAACCTTTTACTTTGCGAAAACTGATTCAGGGTGCTACCTTAAAAATGTGACTTAATTTGGAAAACCGTTATTAAATTTTTAATAAAATTATACTGATACTGAAAGCTTAATGTTTTCCAAAAGTCCGGTCAAAATATATGTTCGTCAAAAGTCATCATCAGCGGAAACGTAAATCGTCATAATAAATATACATTCAAAACATGAAAGTCCTGAAGCCATCCTCTGCTCACGCTCCCTGCCCGACATCCTGACCTGAAAACATGATAACAAGGGCAAATGAGCACTATGGCACTGTGCTCCGTGGAAACTCATACTAATGTAAACATTGAAAATAATAACAACATCATGATATCGGCATATACATAACCTCAACATCAAGCCGGTAATAACATGAACATGAATCTGATATCGTCACGCCAACGTGACCCTGACCGTTACCTCATCTGCCGGCAAAAACTAATGCCGGACACCATGTGCACACTCTAGTGGGCAGACTAGGGCCACTAGAGCCCAGAATGGACCGGCGACCGTTCCGAGCGGATACCTCACATGAAATACATACCTCAAACATGGTACCGTAATTATGATCAATGTAGTACTTAATCTGAGTCCCCACCTGAACTGCTGAAACTGAACGGTAGTGCTGATGCCTGATCAAACTGAAAATAATATAAACAATTACTAATGACTATGCTCAGACTGTTAACTTAACTGATTAATTTTTGTTAAGATGCTCTACTGAACCTGACATGATATTTAGACTTAACCGGAATAACCGGAACTGAACTGACATGAACTGATCGGCCATGAATTTACTGAACTGAAATAATCCCAGAAATTTAACTGAAAATATCATTAAAATCATGAACCGGGCTGAAACCTTAACATAAGAACCGAACCGATTTAAAAATGGGGCTGAATCGGTCCAGCCGATCCGAACCGGTCTGGACCGGGCTGC
>CACSLK010010322.1:1181911-1194347 GCA_902706635.1 Striga hermonthica
TTTTGCTTTCTTTGGTTTAGAAGGTAAAATTAGTTTCTCGTTCGTAATTTGTGTGTTGAGCTCGGTTCTGGGTAAAAATGATAACTTTTGTTTTATCTTGCTTATCGAGTGACTCGTTAATTATAGTTCGTATTTTTTGAGATAAAAACCAAGACTTTGGTCAAAGGTTGGTTATTGTGAAATCATTTGTTCGACTTTAGTTCTAATTGCTTGAGATATGGCTTGTTTCTCTTTGTTAGAGTTTTTTCTCGAGTTTGAACACTCTGTCGCAAGTGAAGTCTAGAATTTTATCCCAATCTCTCATCTTTCATTAATTGCTTTCATTGCTTAGCTTAATCTAGTGCAAAAATCAATCCCTCAATCGTGCTTAGAATGTTTAGGGCTTCATTTTCACTTTTTGTGCTTTTGATAACTAACGAGTGAACGAAGCTCCGAATAGTCTTCTTTTGAGAGACGGCTCGAGTGAGATACTTGGATCATACACGACTAAAAACAACTTAACATATGGTGCCGTTGCCGGGAAAGGCAAGTAAGATGCCAAATTTACTTATTAATTCTCTCTTGTTTCTGTGTTTCTCTTGATTTTTGTGTTATTTGCTTAATTTCTATGTTTCTTTTGCTTTCTCTTGTTTTTAGTAGTTAGTTTGTGTTTGATCTTGCGATTGGACTCTTTTTTCCCATTGGTGCCTTCACAGGTATAATGTTGTTTGTGTGTATGCGAGGTAGACGAAGGTGTGGTACTCGAGAAGAGACACCACCGATTGAAATCCGCGAAGAACCACACATAGATGAGAGGCGGCCCGAGCCGTAAATAATGGCGGACCAAGAAGAACAATTACAACCATGATCTTTGAATATGAGGTAATTTGCTCGGCCAATCATAGACCACAACACATCACGCCTCATGCTCGGAGAGGCGGCCCAAAATTATTATTTAAAGGGCATTCATCTCAATCAATTACCTCCTTCTATGGCCTTCTCAAGAGAACATGTTGAACTTCATCTAAGATTTTTATTCTACGGTCAATACCTTTCCTCTACAAGGCCTTATTGAGAACCAACTATGAATGCAATGTTTTCCATACACTTTGAAGGATCAAGCGAAGACATTGTTCATGACCTTTCTCTCGATCTATCTTACTAATTAGGAGGTGGTGTATGAGAAGATCATTGGGAAGTACTACTCCCACCAAAAGAGGACGAACATTAATTAAGGCCCAAATGGCGAGCTTTTGACAAGCACCGGGAGAGACTTTCCATGAAGCGTGGGAGCATTTAAAAGGTTACCAACTTCAATGCCCACATCATCACTTTTGCCTCTGGGTCTTGAACCAATTCTTCTATCACGGTCTTCATCAAACGTTTCAATACATGGTGGATCACGCTGCCAAAGAAGTTATAGGGAGACACATGGAGGTAGAGATTTATGATTTATATGAGATGCTAAGCGAAATTCTACAAGGCAGAGCATCCTGAAACGGATTCCCGTGAATGATGTCTCTTCTTCATCGGACACTTAAACAAATGATGCAGTCTTGGCCAAATTAGCCTCGTTAGAGGAAGAGCTCAAATACCTTCGCCTAAGAAATGGAAAGTCGACTCAAGTTTCAATGACGAAGGTATGTGGAAGTTGTGGCGATGTAGGCCATGGAGCTCGAGAGTGTCCGAGGTATATGGAGCCGAGTGTTGGGATCTGTGAGGATCTCGTTATGTACAAGTCACGAATTAATTAACAAACGTAAACTTATGCGCAACGGATGTAGAGGTGTGATGTAGAAAACATACGGCTTAAAATTTTCTGAATCTGATGGGATAGATCAGGTGGGATGACCGGGAGCAGCACGTCGGAGTTGCTGGAATAACGCGGGTGGTGGGGATCGGTCGGTGCAGGCTCGGGGTGCTGTGGTGGAGGTCATCGAGCGGATCGCAGTGGTCATATGCTCGGCACAACGTCGCACGAGCTGGGTTCGATTGTCGCGATCAGTGTCAGTGATGCGAATGTGGTGCGACAACTCAAGAACGCCTCTAGCCGCGCCTATCATGCGCGCCGGATGTTAGCACGGCGCACGGGTGAAACACAGGTGCTCGACGGGGATGCACACGATATGCGCGAGATGGGTAAACAGACACCGATGGATGACGATGCGCGACTGGTGCAAGAGAGGGATGCACGAGCGACGGAGGTTGACGCGCGCAACGGGCATAGCAGGTATGAGCGCAAAGAACGCGGGCCGCGGGGAAGCATGTGCGTACCCGGGGCGCGAGGCCTTAATCCTCAAGGTAAGAGGATAGGCGGACGAGGGTGACGCGCGCAAAAGAACCACGGAGGTCGAGCAAACGAGGCCTTATCGAGGAGTGCGGAGAGGCGCACACGAGCGGCACCGAGGCAGCGTGAATGCTTGAATGCGGCTAGGATTTGCTACTTGGAGTGCAACACAAGATCTTCAAGGATTCCTTAGATATTTAGTTTCTTTCTTTCCTTATGATTTCAAGCTTGTTTAGGATACTTAATATTTTATTGCTTTATTAGAGATATAGTTAGATTAGGACTAAATCTATTTGATGTCTATATAAAGGCCCTTGCTCTTGTTATTTTTCATCATTCAATATCATAATAAAAAACCCAAACTTTTGTTTCAACACTTTGCCTTAGATTTCTTCTTGATTTATTTTGCAATTTTATTCATTTCAAGAGGCGCTCACGTGGCTCGCGAGATATCTGTCGTCGATTTAAAGCAGGAGTGGGTGGCTTGTCGGCAATCGGGACACACAATATTCATCATTGGTGCTTTCGTTGAGAGTATCTAGATCGTGTGTCTTTTTCTTTTCCATTATTTTTCTTTCCCTTCATTTTCTTTACGTTCGAATAAAAAAAAAATTTAAAAGACGAGTACGAAGCAAAGAGCGAAAGCGTGAAAAGAAACATATGGCCAACAAGGAGATGAAGGATAGCTCGATATTTTAGACGTGTAAGTCCGAAGCATGAGCGAGGCCATGGATACCCTAGGTGAGGGGCTAGACATAACCAAGGCTTCGGTCTGCGATTTGATGGAAATCATGAACTGAAGGTTCGACGAGATGGCTCGCAATTTCCAACAGCAAACGCGACAACCACCAAGGCAGCACGAGCGCGAACGACCCGAGGAGCAGCGACGCAATGAGTACGAATAGGAGGACTTCGCGCAACGGTCGAAAGTTTCAAACAACCACGATCGGCTGAGGCTCGACAAACGGAGGCTCACGCTGTCCACTTTCACCGGAATCGACCCCGACGCATGTCTTAACCAGGTTGTGCAGTACTTCGAGCTCAACGAAACTGAAAGGAACGAGTGGGTTCGATACGCGGCCTATTACCTTGATGGCGAGGCCAACGTATGGTGGAAGTGGCTCACGAGTGTCTACCGCAGCAGGCAGCGAGTCATCATGTGGGGCGATTTTGAGCGCGAGTTACTCACGCGTTTCGGAACATCTGACTACCACAACTACGATGAGGCACTCATGCACGTACGACAAACAGGCAGCTTGCACGAATACTTAAAGGAGTTCGAGCGATTGGCATGTCGCGTAAGAGACTGGCCCGAGACCGCATTGGTTGGAGCGTTTATAGGAGGCCTGAAGTTCAACCTGTCCGCCGAGGTGCGCTTGGCCTGACCAGAATCAATGCACACGACTATGGAAGTGGCCCAACGCTGAGAAGACCATCTAGCGGCCACTCGAATGGGACGAGCGGACTCATGCTACCCCGAGACACAACGCACGCAGTCGGTCCCAAGCAACACGATCATAGGCACTCGATCGGCCAATAGCGCGCGACCACCAGGACCGGAGGTCAAGCGGTTGTCGCTTGAGGAGATGAGGCGCCGGTGTGAGAAGGAGCTTTGTTTTAAATACGAAGAAAAGTTTACCCCGGGCCATCGATGAAAGTAAGCGTTTGTAATCGATGTCATCGACTCGGACGCGGATGAGCCCGTGATTGAAGAGAATGTAGAAAGTGAAGGCGTGGTTGAGGTGCTCGAAGAAGAAGCAGAGATTTCAATGCACGCAATGGCGGGAACTCGAGGACCGAGAACGATGTGGCTACCGGCATGTGTCAAAGATCGCTGAGTAGTCGTGCTAGTAGATAATGGGTGGTCTCACAACTTCATCAATGCCACGTTGTCTCAAAAGTTGAAGTTGCCGACGATGAACATCAAGCCATTTGAAGTCCGGGTGGCCAATGGCGAACGACTGAGGTGTACGGAGTCTTATCGTGGAGTGCCAATCAAGTTCCATGGGATAACCGTTAAGGCCGATCTCTACGCCTTACCTCTGGTCGGACTCGACGTTGTGCTAGGAGTACAATGGCTCGAAGGATTAGGAGAAGTAACCACCAACTACCGAACCGGGATCATAAAATTCAACTCGGCAGCGCACCGAGTCCCCTTAAAGGCTAGTGAGGATTGAGGGACCAAGGAGGTTGGTCTCAAGAGCATCGAGAGGGTTTGGGGTGGTTGCGGCCAAATCTTTGCCGTAGTGGTCGAAAACAAGGGCGCGCACAAGGAAGAAACTGAGCAGCAGTAGGTCGAGGTGCGCGAGCTACTCGAGGAGTTCGACCGCGTTCTAGGCAAACCTAAGGGACTGCCACCTCACCGAGATTTCGATCGTTGCATACCTTTGGTCAATAAGCAGCATGCCGTACACGTTCTTCCTTACCGGTATGCGCACTTTTAAAAGACGAAGATCGAGAGGCAAGTGGGCGAGACGCTCGAGTCGGGGCTCATCCAACATAGCTCGAGCCTGTTCTCGTCATCGGTACTACTCACGAAGAAGAAGGATGGCACATAGAGGTTTTGCATGGACTATCGAGCACTGAATGTCGCGACTATCAAGGACCAATTTCCCATACCGAGTGTTGACGACATGCTGGATGAGTTAGGAGAGTCGCGCTACTTCTCTAAGCTCGACCTTAGGGTGGGGTACCATCAAATCTGACTCCACAAGGCTGACATTTTCAAGACAGCTTTTCGCATGCATCAGGGGCACTACGAGTATTTGGTGATGCCGTTTGGGCTTTGCAACGCCCCATCCACTTTTCAGTTTGCCATGAACTCCATCTTTAAGGAACATCTGCGCAAGTTTGTCTTGGTATTCCTCGATGACATATTGGTCTACTCGACGACATGGGCCGAGCACATCGAGCACTTACATGTGGTGCTCGAAATTCTGGAGGCCAACTCATTCCACATCAAGCCGTCTAAGTGCTCGTTTGGATAAGAGATGGTCGAGTACCTCAGTCACTTTATCTCGCATGACGGCATAAAGGTCGACCTAAGGAATATTGAGGCTATGGTCGACTGGCCCAAGCCGATGAGTCTCACGCAACTACGTGGATTTCTGGGTTTAACCGACTACTATCGAAAGTTCGTGAAAGATTACGGGACCATTGTCAATGCCTTTGACCGAGATGACCAAGAAGGGTGGGTTCAAGTGGACAGAAGCTAGTGAGATCGCATTCGAGAAGTTTAAGGGCGCCATGACCACGACGCCCGTGCTCGCAATGCCAAGGTTCGATGTCTAATTCGAGGTGCACACGGACTCTAGCGACGTGGGCATAGGGGCGGTGCTAGTGCAATATGGACGTCCCTTGTCCTTTTTTAGTAAGGCGCTAGGCACGACCTAACTTGGGCTATCCATGTACGTGAAGGAGATGCTTGCGGTCGTAGAAGCTGTGAGGTGCTGGTGGCCTTATCTACTAGGGCGACGCTTTCGGATTGTGACCGATCAACAGCCGCCCAAGCACTTGCTCGAGCAAAGGATTGTGACGCCCTAGCAACAAAAGTTTGTCTCGAAGCTCATGGGCTTCGACTTCGACATAGTTTACCGACCAGGCCGACAAAATATTGTGGCCGACGCACTCTCTCGACGGACGGACGTAGCCGATCTTGAGGCCATGACCCAACCAACGTGGGCCATGTAGGAATATGTTTGGAAGGCGCAGGAAGACGACGCCCAATGTCAGAACCTGCGCTGAGGAATCGAGGTGGGCGACACGGTCGTCGCCGACTATGAGCAGCATAACGGCCTACTACTCCACCGAGGCTACGTGTTCATGCCCGACAGTGGGCAACTCCGCGAGAGGATCATGCAGCACTTCCACGACTCGATGATCGGGCTACTTCAACCTTTGCCCGTGCCCGATGTTGGGATCTATGAGGATCTCGTTATGCACAAATCACGAATTCAATAGCAAAACGTAAACCTATGCGCGGCGGATCTAAAGGTTTGCGTAGAGAACTTACAGCTTAAAATTTATGGCAATCTGGCTAATCTTCTGGATGGCCGTACACAGCACAACAATGAAAAGTTGACTGTAAATGGCGTCCTAGGGTTTCACGAACAAGATCAGATCGAAAACTGGATCAAATGGGTACAAAAGCTGAAGAAGACAAGTTGCAGTCCTGGGACACTCCGGCAGAGCGTGAGGGCGCGTGCAGAGTCATACGGCTGCGATCTCGGCTGCGTTGGAAAGGTCTCGTCGAGACGGCCGTCTGGGTATACTGCACATCTTGATAAAACCTCTGGTTAGTTCTGTACGGCAAAATATATTTCGACTCGGTTTACCCAAAGATCTTCTACTGTATATCTCAAACACCACTTAATCTTGTACCAGTGGAACAACAAGAAGAAGATAAAGCTCGAATGGGAACTAAGAAAGAATATGGAGCGGCGTGATTCGCATGTGATTATGATTCATGTGTTCTCTTCCCATGAGCTTAATGATGTATATATAGAGCTACAGTAAGGACCATTAAGAGATTAAGAGAAGGGCTCCTTAATTAATTAAAATACTTGTGGACCAAGCCACTTATTTTAATTAATTAAATAATATTAAATGGTCCACCAACATAATATTATTGCACTCCCTTTTCCTAGCCCAATTTACAATTGAGACTCCAATAATAATTACTCGATTTATCTCCCCATGTTTAAAATATAATGTCCATTAATTAATTCGATTACTGACAATCAAGAATTAATTAATTTATTATTATTTCACCGAAGCTAGCGCTCGTTCATCACATTATTACTATGCCAAAATTTAATCCACATGCAGGGTTTAGCATAATAATCCTTCATGAACTCACTCCTGGGACATCATCAAACTAACGCACATGGTGACCGTAAATATCCTAACAGCACATCCTACATGCAGCAATATTACCCAAGATAGCGGGTCTATTGGCCCAGTTCACTAAGTCTCACCCATGTGAATCAAAGTAATAAGTACTACACATATATGCTTGTTTAATATCTTACAGGTTAAGAGTACGCAGTAATTAACCGAGGCCTAGTTCGTTTACGACGATCAATATGAAACGAACTTCTCCTTTCTGGGATCCTATTCAATACATAAATGTACTAGTGCAACTAATCATTAAAAACAAACTATACGGTTGACACTACAACTGTTCACGATGGGGTGTTCATGTCCATCTAGGTTGTGAACCAATTATTCTTGTTTCGCGAGTAACTGATAGCATGATCTTCGGTTCGCCCGATGACGACCCACACTATCTAATGCAAAACAACAGAACGTAGAACTTGTTTAATCTAACATGTTTCTCATTCATAAAGGGTAAAAGTGTAATATCACCCAAAGCCAAGCTTTCAGTATCTAACACTAACAATCTCCCACTTATACTTAAAGCTTTCGCTTTTACAAGTATAGTCCTATCAAGCCATTATTCTAAAAGACCTATGTCGATCTTATCACCATGCACTTGACTCCCATACCCGTCACGTGTTTGACAAAGACCTTCTCCGGCAAACTCTTCGTGAAAGGATCAGCTAGGTTGTCCTTAGATGCAATCTTGGCAACATCAACGTCTCCTCTACCAACTATCTCTCGGATCAGATGATACTTGCGCTCTATGTGTTTACTTGCTCTGTGGGCTCGTGGTTCGCTTGAGTTTGCTACTGCTCCACTGTTATCACAATACGTGACAATCTCGAAATCACTTCTAAGTCCGTTAAGAAGTTTCTGAGCCAGACAACCTCTTTTACTGCCTCTGAGGCTGCTATGTACTCGGCTTCCACGGTGGAGTCTGCCACGAATTTCTGCTTATCACTCCTCCATGAAATGGCTCCACCTCCCAAGGTAAAAACATAACCTGAGGTTGACTTACTCTCGTCCATATCTAATTGGAAATCAGAACCACTGTAACCCAGAGGTAACAAGCTGTCTGCACGGTAAACTAACATGTACTCCTTAGTCTTTCTCAAGTACTTGAGTATATGCTTCACCGCAGAGCAATGTTCCCTACCCGTATTACTTTGATATCTAGCTACTAAGCCAACGACATAGCTGATATCTGGCCTGGTACAAAGCATAACATACATAAGACTTCCTACTGCCGATGCATAAAGAACTGTCTTCATGTCCTCAATCTCTTGAGACGTCTTGGGAGACATCTCCTTAGAGAGAGGGATTCTTTTCCTGAAAGGCAAGGTACCTTTCTTGGAATCCTGCATGCTGAACCTAGCCAAGACAATATCTAAATATGAAGACTGGGATAAGCACAACATTCTCTTTTTACGGTCTCGAACGACCCTAAAACCAAGAATGTGTCCCACTTCTCCTAAGTCCTTCATATCAAACTGCTTAGACAACCACACCTTTATGTCTGACAACTCGTTCTTACTGTTTCCAATAAGAAGTATGTCATCCACGTACAACACAAGAAACACCACCACGCTCCCACTGATTTTTTTGTACACATAATGCTCATCTGGACATTGAATGAACCTATACGACTGGATCACATCATTGAACCGAATGTTCCAGAACCTCGATGCTTGCTTCAATCCATAAATGGACCGATTAAGCTTACACACTAGATGCTCATGACCTTTTGCAATGAATCCCTCTGGTTTCTGCATATAGATGTCCTCCTGAAGGTTTCCGTTAAGGAAAGCCATCTTGACATCCATCTGCCAGACCTCATAGTCCATATGAGCGGCTACAACCAAGTGAATCCAAATGGACTTAAGCATAGCTACTGGTGAAAAGGTCTCATCATAATCTATGCCCTCAATCTGGGTATAACCTTTCGCAACAAGCCTAGCTTTGAAGGTTTGCACCTCCCCATCCGATCCTCTCTTTCTCTTGTAGATCCACTTACATCCAATGGTTCATACCCCATCGGGTGGTTCTACAAGATCCCAGACCTGATTAGAGTCCATTGACCCCATCTCAGCATTCATTGCAACATTCTATAAATCTGCATCGTTTCTTAGAGTGCCTCATTATAGGTTCTTGGGTCTAATTCTAGGTTTCCTGGAACTGAGCCCTTAAACTCTCCAAGACCTATCCATCGGTCGGGTAACTGAGAAACCCTCCCACTACGATGAGGTACTGTCTGTACTGGTACACTCTCAGTGTGTCGTGTTGCAGTATTATGTGATGTATCTACTTGCGCACTCAGTGGGGAACTATCGACTTCACCCCTCAACTCCTCTAAGACTAGTCTACTAGCGGGCTTGTGATTCATAATATAGTCTTCTTCGCAGAATCTAGAATTCGTGCTAACGATCACCTTCTGATCCTCGGGACTATAAAATAATCCACTTTTTGTTCTCTTAGGATAGCCAACGAACACACGTTCTTCCGAACGTTTATCCAACTTGCCAGCTTCCTGCAGTAACACGTGTGCAGGACTACCACATATTCGAAACTGTGAGAAACTGGGCTTGCGCCCTTTCCACATCTCATAAGGAGTAGTTTCTACCACTTTGAAGGAACCATGTTCAAAATATACACAGTCGTTTCCAGTGCCAATCCCCAGAACGAATCTGGTAACTTTGAATAACTAATCATCGACTTAACCATTTCTATAAGAGTCCTATTTCTTCGTTCTGCAACCTTACCCCGTTCTGCTGGGGTGTGCCGGGTGCAGTCAATTGGGATTCAATCCCAACTTCTGATAAGTGTGTCCTGAACTCTCCAAAGAGGTATTCGCCACCTCGATCAGATCGAAGTGACTTGATACTTTTACCATGAAGCTTCTCCACAATTGCCCGATACTCCTTGAATTTCTCAAAGCATTCGAACTTGCCGTGCAATAGATAAATGTACCCATATCTCGAGTAATCATCAATAAAAGTGACAAAGTACTCAAAACCTCCTCTAGCTTGGATCGACATAGGACCACACAAATCAGAATGAATCAATCCTACCACTTCTTGGCTCCTATACCCCTTTGCCGTAAACGGCTTCTTAGCCATCTTACCTTCTAGGCATGATTCGCAAGTTAGATAGTGCTCTTCCAATGGACCGAGAAGTCCACTCGCCACTAACTTTTGAATCCTCCTAAGGTTGATGTGCCCAAGTCTAAGGTGCCAAAGATATGCTTGATTCATGCTCAAAGATTCCTTCCTCTTATTAGGTTTAGTCCCGACATTATTCATTCAATTTATTGTAGTGTGGGAGAGTTTGGTTTAAGAACATACAAATTTCCAACTAATGAACCAGAACAAATGAAACGCTTTCCATAACGAATAACAACCAAGTCATCAAACGTAAAGGAAAATCCATCTTGATATAGGATATTATACCCACAAGGCTAAACAGGTCTGCTGACCAGTCGAGGAAGTCGTACCATGAGGAAGTCGAGAAAATCGAGCAGTTAACCAGTCGACCAGTAAAGCAATCGACCAATCTATCCTTCGACCAGATGAACGGTCGAGCAATTCAGTCGACCTCGACCGGTCGACCACTTCGTGGACTTAACACTTCGTAGACGGCCTAGTCACAGGTGCGTGAAAGAGACTCTAATAGAATTTCAGAAGAATATTCATCCCATGTGAAAGAGGACACGTGTCGAGAACTTATTGGGTGATAGAGACAACCACCTCTGACAGCTCCCAATGTCTCGTATCTCCTCACATATGCGTTGTGTTAGAGGTATGCTGTAAAAGCGATGTTTTGCAGTTTCTATCAATTCCATTTTGATCTGGCCATCATGTTTCGGTCAAAGTACATATGTTTGCAGTTTATTTATTTATGCAATACATACTCCATGTCTTATATTGAGGTAGTGTGGTTCGAAGAGTTTCGAACAGAAAGATCACCTATCGGTTCCTTATAAGACTAAACTATTCGTTCACAGTCTAGACTAGCAGTGAGATCTCACTTAGAAAAAGACTGTAGTGTATTCTTGATTCAGTTGGTCTTTGACTGAAGGATTACACTAGCACTTATGTTAAGTGTTGAACAGGACCACGAAAGGATAAGGATATGAGACTCACTGACCGTTGTTGTAACCTAGACCTTTAGTGATTGATGCGTTCTCTTAAGCTGTAAGATAATATAAAATAGGCATATATTTTTATTTCTTATTTATTTGATTTACCAAGTGATTCCTATTTTATTAGGATGACATACGAGGTATTTTGGTAAGTAAGAATAATTATATGATGTGCTATTATAAATTATTTACGGTCACTATGTTCCAGTGCGCTGGATTGATGACGTCCTCGAAATGAGCTCAGGAAGGAACATTATGTTAAACCTGCAGGTAGACGATTGTCTGACATAATGGTTAAGGTCTGAGTGGTACTAATTTCAGAAATGAATAAGAAGTTGATTAATTATTTTGTCAGTAATTTAATTAATCAACGGACGTTATATCTTAAACATAGAGAGGTAAATCGATCAATCGGATTAATATTATTTAATCATAGAGGCTCGATTTTATTGGTAAACTAGTGGCTAAATATGGGGAGAGCAATAATATTACTCTAGTGGGATGTTATATTATTTAATTCCATTAAATAGGAATTAATTTTATTCCATATTAATTAATTAATTAGAAGAATAAAATTCCTACTAGAATCTTCTCTTGGGATTAGGAGACTTGGGAGTCTTCTAGAAGATGGAGATTAGTAGGAAATATATTTCCTACATTATATTATTAATTGGAGTAAAATTAGGCTTCCTAAATTAGGAATTAATTCTATTTCATGATTATTAATTTAATTAGGAAAGATATTCCTAGAAGAATCTTCTCTAGTGTTAGGAGACTTAGGAGTCTTCTAAAAGGAGGAGATTAGTAGGAAATTCCCTTCCTACATTAAATTAGTATTGGAGTAGAATTAGGTTTCCTAGGCCTAATGGAATAAGCCCATATTTAGCACCTCCTTAATGTCCCTAATGGAGCCTATAAATACACCATGTCCCAACCTCTCCTACAATGTTGTCTTGGCCTTTTTTCTCTTCTACATACACGAGAGAATAGCATCGTTCGAGAGTTAGGGAGATTCGATCAAACGCTCCACCAAGTTTAATCGAAGTAGGTGTTTAGGTAATCCGTTAGAAGGCTTTTGGGTACAATTATTCGAGCCTTTATATTACATATATTTTCCGGTTATCATCATCACCTTGTCGCCGTCGATCGCC
>CACSLK010010322.1:1211510-1224647 GCA_902706635.1 Striga hermonthica
ATCATGTGTGGCCAAGATTTACTCTTTTCTTTTTATTATTTTAATTATTTAAATATTATTTTGACCTGTTGACTCTGGCATTGACTGTTGACTTCCGTTGTTGACAGTTGACTTCCGGCATTGACTTCTGGCGAAATCCATTAACTTCCGACATTGACCGTTGACATTTGGCGTTGACCGTTGACTTCCGTCGTTGACTCCGGCATTGACCGTTGACAACTAACCTTCCAACTAGATAAGTTCTCTGTAGTTGCTAGGTTTTTTTTTTTTAACAAACAACGCCCCGGAAGGGCGGGGATTGGGCTGGATCCCCAACCTGTGCATAGATCAATGCCCCAAACTGGGCCCAAAAATATCAAAGTCTACAGTCTACAAAGTCTCACGAGCAAATCAAAAGGCAGAAAAAGAGAACAATACAAAGTCTGTCTTCGGGCTAACAGGTGCCCGGAATAAAAGTCTGATCTAATGAAAGCAGTAACCCTAATCTACTGGAAGCAAAAAATGATGGATAACCAAGTTGATCCATCCGAAAAAGCGTGCGAAGGCGGAGTGGAGCAATGTCGGTCTGAAACGTGTGTGGGTCTGTATGGTGGCGCCAAGGTAGGCAAGGTAGTCAGCAGGTCTGTTCCCATCACGGAAGATGTGTATGATCTTGTGATGGACAGACCGAAGTAGGTCTCTAATGCGCATGAGCGGGTGGTGAATCTGCCACGAGCCCTGGTGACCCGAGGTCAGGAGGGTGATGACAGCCGCAGCGTCCAGCTCAATCCAAATATGACTAGAAAGATGTGCAGCAATCTGAAGGCCAAACTGTAAAGTCTGAATCTCTGCGTCATACCTCGAGGAAGCCTGAAGGGACGTGTGGAAGGCCGTGATGAGCGCTCCACTGTGGTCCCAGATCAAGCCTCCTCCTCCGGCAACTCCGGTATGGCGATCGAAAGAACCATCGGTGTTTAGCTTGACCCAAGGGGAGTCGTCGAAGCCAAACAACAGCTCTGGCCCGAGAAGATCGAACATGCGGTGGGGGAGCTACCATGAAGCGGTGTGGTGGCATGCAGCCTATCCAGTCTCGGGCAATGAGCCTGCCCAATGTTGTGAGGAGTGAAAGATGTCTCTCTACCTGCAAAAAATGTGAAAAAGCAGAAAAGTAATATTCCTATGCTTCGCACTATTCCTTTCTGTCCAGGTGAACTAAAGGATCAGACAAGGAATGAGGAAGCCCATGTGTCTAAGGTGTTTGCTCTGTGAGAAAAAACTCAGAAGCTCAAAGACTGTCTGTAGAGGGTAGGGACATATGTGTCCTTGCAGCAAAGTGCTCCCACACTCTCCTCACAATCTCACTCTCTCCAGAAAAAGGTGGGTAAAGGTCTCGGTCTCATGACGTCAGGTCTCAGAACAACACACACATCGGGAGGGGAAAGAGGTCCCCCTCGCATGTAACACAGTGTCCACGGGTATCCGGCGCAAGAGGAGGCACCAAAGGAATATTGAAATGGTAGGAGTGAAAAAATCGCTCCAGATTGCTCCGAAGAGAAGATTAGGCCGATCTATCAGCCTGATATGCTCCCCAGCCGAGGTAGTAGAAAACACACCCGATGATGTAAGTCTCCACCTCATGCAATCCGAATCGTTCCCCGAGATGGGCTGCTGGATCTAATCTAATACATGCTCGCTAAAACCCGCCCCAAGGTCCAACTCCTTATCGAGCTTCCCCCATCCCACGACCCATCCGTCCAAAGGTCGCTCACAAGCAGGTAGGGGGAATGCGACACCTGCCTGTCCCTAGACAACGGCCTATCACCTATCCACCACTCATCCCAAAAACTAACCTCGTCTTCACCCAAAACACAAAAGATGTGATCTTTGGCGCGGCTACCGAACCTAGTAAGACGTCGCCACTGTCTGCTATCATGATCCACCGCCGTCACCCAACAAGGGTGGTTGGTGCGTCTAGGACAGTACTTGCCGCGAAGGTACCGAGCCCAAAGTGACTTTCCTTCCCTGAAGCGCCACCACAACTTGTAGGAGAAGGCAGTAACAATATCCCAAAGGCGGCAGATGCCAAGGCCTCCCTCAGAGAAAGGGCGGCAAATTGAATCCCAAACACCGAAGGAAAGATGTCTATGCGACCAACCAGAGATCCTGTCGATCATCCTCTGTCTAATGTCTGCAAAGAGCGTTGTCGTGAGATTGCCCTTATATAAAGGGGCACCGAGGTAAGTAATGGGAAGGTCTCCGCGCGCAAAGCCAGTAATCTCGTGGACCCCCTGAGCCCACCTGTCCGCGCTGGAGGAGGAGAGGGTGAAGGTGCTCTTCTGCACACTGATCAGTTGACCGGTAACCAAGCTATAGTGCGCTAGAAGGCGCATAAGCTAGATCAGCCCATCATCATCCGCCCGGGTGATGATGATGATGTCATAGCATAAGAAAGGTGCGAAATGGAAGGACCATAGCCATGGGCGTTGTATGTCATCCGTGGATAGTCGTGGATGAAGCCGTCAAGGCAGTGATAGAGGTAGTCCGCCGCAAGAACGAAAAGGGATGGGGAAAAGGGGTTTCCCTGTCAAAGGCCTCTAGAGGAGGGAAATAAATCGATGAGCTACCATTAACCAGGACCGAAAAAACGTGCACTGCTCCACACACACCTCTACAAATCTGATCCACCGCTCAAGAAATCCCATCCTAGCCAGTGCCTCCCTAAGAAACGGCCACTCCACCCTATCATACGCCTTAGCCATGTCTAGCTTCAGCGCGATGTTCGGTGCCCGCTTCCAATCCGCATGGGAGATATCGTAGATCATCTCCTAGGATAAAAGTATGTTATCACTAATGACCTGATCCTTGACGAAGCCACTGTGGTTCGGAGAGATGAGGGAGGGGAGAATAGGGGAAAGACGACCGTTAAGAATCTTTGAAATGAGCTTGTGGGTCACGTTACACAGGCTGATGGGCCTGTAGTCGGACCAAGAGCTCGGAATGGGTCTTTTGGGAACCAAGACAACAGAGGTAGACGTGAAGGAATCTGGTATCTGGTGACCGGAGAAGAAAATCAACATTGCCTTCACAACGACAGGCTCGACAATATCCCAGCAGACATGATAGAAGAGAGAAGAGAACCTATCGGGGCCAAAAACGCTGTTGGGATCAATCCCGAAGACGGCATCCCTAACCTCCTCCCTACTCTGTAGTTGCTAGGTTAGTTCTATGTAGTTGCTAGGTTAGTTCTCTGTAGTCCTAGGTTAGTTCTCTGTATTTGCTAGGTTAGTAGTTGCTAGGTTAGTTCTCTATAGTTGCTAGGTTAGTTGTCTGTAGTTGATAGGTAAGTTCTCTGTAGTTGTTAGGTTAGTAGTTGCTATGTTTTTGTTTTTTTTTTTAAAAAAAAAAACAACGCCTCGAAGGTCGGGGGATTGGGCTGGATCCCCATCCTGTACATAGATCAAGACCCCAAAGCGGGCCCAAAATATCAAACAGCTACAGTCAACATAGTCTCACGGTCAAAACAAAAACGAAAACAGAAAAAGAAATAATACAAGGTCTGTCATCGGGCTAACAGGTGCCCGAAATAAATGTATGGTCTAATGAGAACAAAAATCTAATCTACTAAAAGCGGAAAGATGGATATCCAAGTTAGTCCATCCGTACCAGTGTGCGAAGGCGGAGTGGAGCAGTGTCGGTAAGAAACGTGTGAAGGTCAGGTGTGGTGGCGCCAAGACTGGCAAGGTAGTCAACAGGTCTGTTCCCCTCACGTAAAATATGCGTAATACTGTGATGGACAGACCGCAAAAGAGTTCTAATGTGCATAAGCGGGTGCTGAACCTGCTACGAGCCCTGGTGGCCCGAAGTCATGAGAGTGGCAACGACCGCAGCGTCCAGCTCGATCCAAATATGACTGGAGAGGTGGGCAGCAATCTGAAGGCCAATCTGTAATGCCTGAATCTCTGCATCATAACTCAAGGAGGCCTGAAGGGGCGTGTGGAAGGCGGTGATGAGGGCGCCGCTGTGGTCCTGGATCAAGTCTCCTCCTCCAGCAACTCCGGTCTGGCGATCAAAAGAACCATCAGTGTTCAGCTTGACCCAAGGAGAGTCGGGTCGAAGCCAAACAACAGCTCTGGCCCGAGGGGGCCGAACAGGCGCAGGGGGAGCCACCATGTAGCGGTGTGGTGGCGTGCAGCCTGTCCAGTCTCGGGCAGTGAGCCTGCCCAAAGATGTGAGGAGTGAAAGATGTCTCTTTACCTGCAAAACAATGTGAGAAAGCAAAAAAATAATATCCCTATGTTTCGCACTATTCCTTTCCGTCCAGGTGAACCAAAGGATCAGACAAGGAATGAGGAAGCCCACGTGTCTAAAGTGTGTGCTCTGTGAGAAAAAACTCAGGAGCTCAAAGAAACTATCAGTGGAGGGTAGGGATATATCTGTCCAGGTGGTAAAGTGCTCCCACACTCTCCTCACAATCTCACTCTCTAGAAAAAGGTGGGTAAAGGTCTCGGTCTCATGGCGTCCAGTCTCAGAACAACACACACACCGAGAGGGGAAGGAGATCCCCTTCGCATGTAAAACAATGTCAACAGGTATCCGACGCAAGAGGAGGCGCCAAAGGAAAACTGATATGGTAGGGGTGAAAAGATCGCTCCAGATGGCTCCGAAAAGAAGATTAGGCCGATCTCTCAGCTTGATCTGCGTCCAAGACGAGGTAGTAGAAAACACACCCGATGATGTAAGTCTCCACCTCATGCCATCCGAACAGTCCTTCGAGATGGGAATCTGCTGGATCTGATCTAATAAATGCTCGCTAAAACCTGCCCCAGAGCCCAACTCTCTATCAAGCTTCCCCCTATTCCACGACCCGTCCGTCCAAAGGTCGCTCACAAGCAGGTAGGGAAAATTAGTCACCTGCCTATCTCTAGACAACGACCGATCACCAAACCACAACTCATCCCAGAAACTAACCTCGCCCTCACCCAAAACCCAGAAAATGTGATCCTGGGCGCGCCTACCGACCCTAGTGAGGCGCCGCCACTGTCTGCTATCATGATTAACTGCCGTCACACAACAAGGGTGGTTGGCGCGTCTAGAGCAGTACTTGCCGCGAAGGTACTGGGCCCAAAGTGACTTTCCTTCCCTGAAGCGCCCCCACAACTTGTATGAAAAGGCAGTAACAATATCCCTGAGGCAGCGGATGCCAAGGCCACCCTCAGAGAAAGGCCAGCATATAGAGTCCCAACTCAGCCAGTGGGTACGTCTCCCCCTCCCGGAACTATCCTCATAACCCCAAAAATAACGAGCCATGATCTGGTCAATCTTGTCAAGAGTAGACCTACGGGGGTCGAGGACCATAAGAAAATGAAGCGGAAGGGAGCTAAGGGTGCTCTTGATCAGCGCAAACTGACCACCGAAAGAAAGATGTCTATGCGACCAACCAGAAATCCCTTCGATCATCCTCTGCCTGATGTCCGCAAAGAGCGCTCTCGTGAGGTTGCCCTTATATAAAGGGGCAAGGTAGGTAATGAGAAGGTCGTCGCGCGCAAAGCCAGTGATCTCGTGGATCCACTGAGCCCACCTGTCCGTGCTAGAGGAGGAGAGGGTGAAGGTGCTCTTTTGCACACTGATCAGCTGGCCGGTAACCGAGCTATAGTGCTCCAGAAGGTGCATAAGCTCGATTAGCCCATCAGCATCCGTGTGGGTGAAGATGATGATGTCATCCGCATAAGAAAAGAGCGAGATGGGAGGACCATAGATACGGGTGTTGTATGTCATCTGTGGATAGTCGCGGATGAAGCCATCAAGGCAGCGAGAGAGGTAGTCCGCCGCAAGAACGAAAAGGGATGGGGAAAGGGGGTCTCCCTGTCTAAGGCCTCTAGAGGAGGGAAAAAAATTGGTGGGGCTACCATTAACCAGAATGAGAATGTGCAGCGCTCCACGCACGCCTCTACAAAGCTGATCCACCGCTCAGGAAATCTCATCCTAGCCAGTGCCTCCCTAAAAAACGACCACTCCACCCTATTATATGCCTTAGCCATGTCTAGCTTCAGCGCAATGTTCGGTGTCTGCTTCCAACCCGCATGGGAGAGATGAGGGAGGGGAGATGAGGGAGGGGAGAATAGGGGAAAGACGGCTGTTAAGAATCTTCGAAATGAGCTTGTTGGTCACGTTACACAGGCTGAAGGGCCTATAGTCGGACCAAGAGCTCAGATTGGGTCTTTTGGGAATCAAGACGATAGAGGTAGACGTGAAGGAATCCAACATCCAGTGACCGGAGAAGAAATTCAACATTGCCTCCTCAACGTCAGGCTCGACAATATCCCAGCAGACCTGATAGAAGAGAGAAGAGAACCCTTAGGGGCCAGAAATGCTGTTGGGATCAATCCCGAAGACAGCATCCCTAACCTCTTCCCTACTCGGGAGCTCACAAAGGCCGACAAGATCGAACGAAGGAAGAATAGTGGGAAAGAAGAAAGCATTCAAGGCAACGAGGGCCCCTCTGTCAGAGGTGAAGAGGGTCTGGAAGTGAGAAACAACCGACTCCCTAATTTGAGACTCTTGGGTTAGGGATGACCCATCAGCCTCAATACTATGGATGTACGACTTAGCACGCTTCTGCCTAAAGAAGCCCTGGAAGAACCTAGTGTTCCGCTCGCCCTCGGCCACCCAACGAACAGCCGCCTTGTACTTCTAGAAATACTCCTTCATAAGGAGTAGGAGTTGTCACTCAGCATGGCAGCGGCGCATCGAAGTCTTATTCTCTGGAGTGGGATCCAGATCATATGCCCGCTCAGCCTCCGCGTGCGCACTCTGAGCCGCAGAAAGGCGCTGATGGAGATTTCCAAAAATATCCCAGTTCCACTGTCTCCACCTACGCCGCAGTCTGCCGAGCTTCGCCTCAAGATTTTGCATCCCGAAGAGCCCAGTCGGCTGAATCCAGGAGTCCCTGACAGTGTCGTGGAAGGAGTGGTAGCGAACCCACATGTTCTGGAACCTAAAGGAAGAGCGGCGGGGGGTTCTCCAAAATCGACACCTAATGCGGAGGGGTGGATGGTCCGATCCAAATCGAGTGAGATGTGTGACGGCCGTGACCGCAAACACCTTCGACCACGCCTCAGAAACCAAGGCACGGTCGAGCCTCTCTTTGAGGTCATCCCTAACCCACGTGAAGGGCTCATCCTCGCATCCAACATCAATCAACTCACAATCCGCCACAGCCTGGGCAAAATCCCACATCTTCCGAGAACGGTCCGAACGACTACCCACACGCTTATCGAAGTGCAAAAAGATGTTGAAATCGCCACTAACCATCCATGGAAATCCCTCCATACTCTCCCCAATCTCACGCAGGGTGTCCTAGAGGTCATTTCGCCCGACCCTATTACACTTGGCATAAACCAAAGTATGGAATATGGGCTCGGGGAGGTGGGCAGCAGAAAGCTCGACAAGAAGCACATGATCGGTATCCCGGAGCACCCTACATGTTTAATCACGCTAGTGGAAAAACCAGACCTTATGCGAAATGATACCCACGCCCGAGTGGAAGCCAATGTGGCGTGAATAGTAGTCAAAATTAGGGGTGCGAATCATTGGCTCAAAAAAGCCAACAAAGTCAAGTCTATGATCACGAATGAGAGAATGAAGATGAGCGAGAGTGGCCCTATTAGCCAGGCCCCGGCCATTCCAATTTATGGATGAGATAGACATATCAACGTTCGCAAGAGCCACCGAACGTGGTCTGCCTGTGGCGAGGCTGGGTTGAGCCAACTGAAGGAGGGGGGAGGTGGCAAAAGGATCGAAGAGCAGGGGAGACTGTCCGTCGTGTCACGCACGGTGTGGGTCTGGTCTTCGAGGGGGGACGCCCTCGATAGGTGCTCGTAGCCTGCAAGTCATCTGGCTGAGCAATCGGATCCAGAGCGGCACTAGGGACCTGCCCCATCTCCGGGGCTGTTTCATGTCTGTCATAGTGGACGAAAGCACTAGAGGCGAAGCTCTCGCACAAGACGTCATGCTGGGCGCGGTTAAGACCGCATGTCTGCTCAGGGAGAGGAGGAAGGGAAACTCTAGCCGACGGTGCACTCGGGTGCTCGCCGACAGAGTGTGGCTGGTGACTAACTATATGCTCTGTCGAGCTCCCAATCTCAGCAGAGGGGGGTGTGCCAGCTCATCCCCTTTCGGGAGAGCAGTGACGGGAGTTGTCCTCATCTCGAGAGAGCGGTCCTGGCTAGAGGAATGGATAGACAAAGGAACAGCAATGCGAGTGCTGCCATCAGATAAGTGGATGGACGTGCCACTGGTCGAGGTGTCTGGCTACTCCAAATCATCTACAAGAAGGTCATCATAGTCTAAAAGAGCAGAATCCAAAAACCTAGGGGGGACACTAGAGGAAGGCTCAGCCTCATCCTCTGCATCGGGGGAAAAGACTGCAAAGAATCAGTATTTTGCCTTAAAGGCCGACTGTAAGGTATCTCTGGGAAGAAAACCCATGGACTTGGCCTTGGGCCTTACTGTAGCCAACTGCTTAGGCTGGTAAGGATGAGCATCCTTCCCAGTTTGAGCAGTGGCATCCATCACAGCCTTGCCCTTATCATTGATCCCCTTTGGGGATCCAGGCGCATAGAGAAGGCTTTAGCCCTTTCCCTTCGGGTCTCTCCGGCTATTGGAGGGCCCCGTCTGAGCCGAACGATGGCGCTGAGGCAGAGTGGGTCGTGGCTTATTGCCACTAATGTAGCAATCAGTCATTATATACCCCACGTGGCTGCACGAGGTGCAGAAAGCATTGATCTTCTCATAGATCACCCGCTGAGCAAAGGTCTTCGAGCCCTGCTCAATCTGAATCTCATGGACGAGCTCGACCCTAAGGTCAATCTCTACACTAAACCATTCCACGTTAGCCCTCGACTGGAGAGCCGTCGGGGCATCAATGTAGACCGGCTTTCCAACACACTTTGCAAGTGTGGTGATAGAATCGGTCATAAAGGTTTGGTGTGAGGCCGGGGAGACGACACCACACGGGAAAGACGAGCGTCTCCAACTTCTGGTTGAACCCAGAAGTATACTTGAATACTTTAGCTGGGCATCCACACACGGGAACAGAGGTCTTAAGCCAAGCCTCATTATAGTCCTCGGGGAGGTGGAAGGAGACTAAGAGATGGTTGAAGTTATACCACTTATAAGACAATCTACCCTAAAAACCCAATTTACCTAATCCAACAGAAATATCTCGGGGGGCAGGGATAGCAAAAGAGAACTTAAAAACTAAGATGTTAGCTAACTTACCGGCAAGGGTGTCAGCTTCGGCTTGAGATAATCGAACCTTCACTTTGTTTCCCTCCGAGCGGATGATGGTCCCGCAAGCATGGTCATATTCCCTGTCAAAGGGAAATTCTTTGGGCGTTGGTCGTGTGGTATGTGGGCTATCCCCTCTCTTCCCCGTAATAACCTCTCAGAAAGATAGCGAACCTGAGGGAGTGCTCGGAACAGTCCCGGCTGCAACAGGGTTGGCCGTGGAATCGCCCGTTGGTGGAGTCACTTTTGGGGAGAATCCGTAAGAGTGGACCGTAGAAGCTGTATTTGGAGTCATAACGATCACTCCGTCTTCACGAATATACAGCACTGCCGAATCGGGATTGCTGGCAGCAAGAGGGTCTGCTCCGGCGAGGTTGTCAGACGAGGGAGGAGGGTTAGGTCGGTGGCCGAGAGAACTGGTTTTAGGAAACTCCGACCAGGACCCAGGTGAAACTCCGGCCACATGAACAGCTCTGGTTGCCGTGCCGGTGATGGTGCCGACGACGGGCAGGTGGTCGGCGCTAGTTAGGTGAGTGGTATCAGCCGCCGGAGTGAAAAGTGTTTTTAGCGAGGGGATTGTGGGATGGATTATTTGCTGAGAGGAGAATTGAGTGGTGGTGGGATGGGAAATTGTGTTTGGTTTGGGCTGAGTGAGATGTGGGGGGAGGCCCAAAGGAGATGGGCCTGGGGAGATTGAGATATGGTTGAGGTTTGCGGGCCCGAGGGGGGAGGTGGGCCGTGAGGGTTGGATCTTTAGTTGAGGAGAGGAAGAGCCTGAGCGTGGCCGATTGAAGTGGGCCGTTTGATCCGGTGCGTTGGGCCCAAGTGATATTTGGCCCAATTCCTTTTCCCTTACCTCATGGGTGGCCACATGTCCTAACCCTACCTGGGAGGGTTGATGACTAGTCGGCAGTAAGGAATGGGTTCCGTACACCGTCTTCTCCGGCGACGTAATTTCCATCGGCAGCTCGTAAAATCCGAGCAAGCGACCGATTTACAGCTGTCGTGGGCTCGATGTTATCCGATAGAGGATCTGCAGCTGCCATGGATCTAAAAACGAGCGATGGAAGATTTGCAGCAACTGGAAGATTTACTTCTTTTTTTCCTATTTCTGAATTATTTTGAACAAGGAATGTTGAGAATGCATCTCTAATTTCTTGCTGGGACATGAATAGAGCAATATCTGATGTATGAATTGAGGATGAAAATCCAAATTTGTTGGGTGGGGACATATTTTTATTTTTATCCATGGTTGGCTAATTTGGTAGGGAGATGGAAATGGAGAACAAGCCCGGCGGCCAGGGGGCCGCCGGCAGAGGCAGACGGCGGGGGCGGTCAGCTGGAGAGGGTGGGCGGGGCCGAGAGGGAAGGAAGGTAGGAAGGGGAAGGTATGGTTGGGTCTACAGAGAGAAAGCTAGAGAGGTGAGAACATTTTTATGTCTATGTCTAGTTGTTAGGTTAGTAGTTTTTAGGTTAGTTGTTAGTAGTTACTAGGTTAGTTTTATGTAGTTGCTATGTTAGTTGTCTGTAGTTTCTAGGTTAGTTCCCTGTAGTTTCTAGGTCAGTAGTTGCTAGGTTTTTTTTTTTTTTTTAAAACAACGCCCCAGGGGCGGGGGATTGGGCTGGATCCCCAACCTGTATATAGATCAAGACCCCAAGAAGGGCCCAAATATAGACCAAATACAATCAACACAGTCTCTCAATCAAAAAGGAAGACAAAAACAGAAAAGGAAAAGGAAAGAAAATACTACAAGGTCTGTCATCGGGCTAACAGATGCCCGGAATAAATGTATGATCAAAGGAGAAAAAATGAAATCTACTAAAACCGAAAAGAAGGGTATCCAAGCGGGTCCATCCGTACCAGCGTGCGAAGGCGGAGTGGAGCAGTGGTGTCGGTCTGATACGTGTGTAGGTCCGGTGTGGTGGCGCCAAGGCTGGCAAGGTAGTCCGCAGGTCTGTTCCCCTCACGGAAGATGTGCGTAATCCTGTGATGGACAGACCGCAGGAGAGCTCTAATGCGCATAAGCGGGTGCTGAATCTGCCACGAGCCCTGGTGGCCCGAGGTCAGGATGGTGACGACCGCCGCAGCGTCCACCTCAATCCAAATGTGACTAGAGAGGTGGGCAGCGAGATGAAGGCCAATCTGAAGAGCCTGAATCTTTGCATCGTAGCTCGAGGAGGCCTGAAGGGACGTGTGGAAGGCGGTGATGAGAACGCCGCTGTGATCCCGGATCAGACCTCCTCCTCCGGCAACTCCGGTCTGGCGATCAAAAGAGCCATCAGTGTTCAGCTTGACCCAAGGGGGGTCGGGTCGAAGCCAAACGACAGCTCTGGGCCGAGGAGGCCGAACAGGCACAGGGGGAGCTACCAAGTAGCAGTGTGGTGGCGTGCAGCCTGTCCAGTCTCTGGCAGTGAGCCTGCCCAATGATGTGAGGAGTGAAAGATGTCTCTGTACCTGGAAAACAATGTGAGAGGGCAAAAAAATAATATCCCTATGCTTCGCACTATTCCTTTCCGTCCAGGTGAACCAAAGGATCAGACAAGGAATGAGGAAGCCCACGTGTCTAAAATGTGTGCTCTGTGAGAAAAAACTCAGAAGCTCAAAGAAACTGTATGTAGTGGGTAGGGAAATATGTGTCCAAGTGGCAAAATGCTCCCACACTCTCCTCACGCTCTCACTCTCTAGAAAAAGGTGGGAAAAGGTCTCGGTCTCATGGCGTCCAGTCTCAAAACAACACACACATCGGGAGGGGAAGGAGATCCCCCTCGCGTGTAGCACAGTATCCACGGGTATCCGGCGCAAGAGGAGGCGCCAAAGGAACACCGAAATAGTAGGGGTGAAAAGGTCACTCCAGATGGCCCCGAAGAAGAGATTCGGCCGATCCCTCAGCCTGATCTGCTCCCAAGATGAGGTAGTAGAAAACACACCTGATGATGTCAGGCTCCACCTCATACTATCTGAACCGTCCCCCAAGATAGGGATCTGCTGGATACGATCTAATAAAAGCTCGCTAAAACCCGCACCAGTCCCCAACTCCCTATCTAACTTCCCCCTATCCCACGACCCGTCCGTCCAGAGGTCGCGCACAAGCAGGTAGGGGGAATGCAACACCGGCCTATCCCTAGCCAAAGGCCTATCACCTAACCACCACTCATCCCAGAAACTGACCTCGCCATCCCCCAAAACCCAAAAAATGTGATCCTGGGCGCGCCTACCAACCCTAGTAAGTCGCCGCCACTGTCTGCTATCGTGCGCAACCGCCGTTACCCAACAAGGGTGGTCAGTAGTTGCTAGGTTAGTTGTTTGTAGTTGATAGGTTAGTTGTCTGTAGTTGCTAGGTTAGTTCTCTGTAGTTGCTAAGTAGTAGTTGCTAGGTTAGTTCATGTAGTTGCTAGGTTAGTTCTCTGTAGTTTCTAGGTTAGTTGTCTGTAGTTGCTAGTTTTTTTTTTTTTAACAAACAACACCTCGAAGGGCGGGGGATTGGGCTGGATACCCAACCTGTACATAGATCATGTAACACCCCGCTGACTGATATACATCAGAGTACGCGATTTTTCGCAAATATTCTGAATAAATAAATAAACTAACTTTTTAATTTGCGAAACTGATTCGGGGGTTACCGTGAAAAACATGACTTCTGAAAACCGTTAGAATTTAGAACTGAAACGTGAAACGGTTATAATTTATTATCCGACTAATGTCGGAACAAAGTCTGAAATTTTTAGCGGAAGTCTTAGCGTGGCAAAATAACATGTAAGTCTGATAATAAACTCTGAAAAGTTTTAACGTCAACATCAAATACAACCCACATAAAAATATCCTGAACAGCTCGCCCGCTCACTCCTCGTCCCCGACCCTGCGACCTAAAA
>CACSLK010010322.1:1246331-1272723 GCA_902706635.1 Striga hermonthica
AGTTGGTGATTTCCGACGGGAAAAATAATATATCTAACGGGACACGAACCAACAACCTTCGATCTTCTATTGTATGACCTTTACACGATCTCTAATAAATCTTTGTGGAGCGATTTATTAGATTTCCCATAACCTCTTGATCATCTTCTTCTAAGACCTTACGGTGCTAACCGAATTTTCTCTCGAAGAAGAATCTCTCTTTTTCTTTCTCCTTTGAAGAGGCCGAATTTCTCCAGCCCTTCGGGGAGAAAAAAACGTGTAAAGCTTGTCCAAGAGGTTAGGGGACCTAGTGTATTTATAGGCTACAATAGGGACCTAAAGGAGGTGCTAAATATGGGCTTATTCCTTTAGGTTTAGGAATCCTTATTATCTTCCATCTCCTTTTCCCATCTAGGATAATATTCCTAATAATTAATTACCTTCTAGAAGACTCCATAGTCTCCTAACCCTAGGTAATATTCTAGAAGGAATATTCCCATCCTTAGGGAATTATGGAATATAATTAATTCCTAATTCCTAATCTTGGAATTAAATAATTAAACATTCCACTAGAGTAATATTATTGCTCTCCCCATTTAGCTCCGAATTACAATTAATTCGCTTCCACTGATTAAATATATTAATCCAATTGATCGATTTATCTCCCCATGTTTAAGATATAACGTCCGTTGATTAATTAAATTACTGACAAAATAATTACTGACAAAATAATTAATCAACTTCTTATTCATTTCCGAAACTAGTACCACTCAGATCCTTAATCATTATGTCGGATAACACATCCGCCTGCAGGGCTTGACATAATATTCCTTCCTGAGCTCATTTCGGGGACGTCATCAACCCAGCGCACTGGGACACAGTGACCGTAAATAATTTATAACGGCACATCATATAAACACACTTATTTACCAAAATACCGAGTATGTCATCCTAGCAGAATAGGAATCACCCTTGATAAATCAAATAAATAAGTAATGAATACATATGCCCATTTTATATTATCTTACAGCTTAAGAGTACGCATCAATTACTGAAGGTCTAGATTACAACAATGGTCAGTGAGTCTTATAATCTTATCCTTCCTTGGTCCTGTTCAACACTTAACGTAAGTGCTAGTGTAATCCTTCAGTCAAAGACCAACTGAATCAAGAATAAACTACAGTCTTTTTCCAAGTGGGGTCTCACTGCAGTCTAGACTGTGAACGAATAGTTTAGTCTTATAAGGAACCGATAGGTGATCTTTCTGTTCGAAACTCTTCGAACCACACTACCTCAATATAAGACATGGAGTATGATTGCATAAATAAATAAACTGCAAGCATATGTACTTTGACCGAAACATGATGGCCAGATCAAAATGGAATTGTTAGAATATGTAAATAGGAGCTTTTACAGCATACCTCTAACACTGCCACCGCCTTCGCTATCATCCTTTGCATCTCGCTCCTCGTCATGGTCATGGTTTGCTCTTCGACCTGGGGTGGTGGCCTCGCCTCTTGTTCCAACATTCCAGGTTGCTTTCCCAGTCTCAAAGTCGTTTCAATCGATTCATGCCTGTCGATTCCCGTGTCTGGGCCCTTCATCTGGCTAGATCCTCTTTGTGTTAGAACTGGAACCTTCACCCCAGGTGGGGTGATGGGTGTTTCTTCCTCCGAACGCACTCCCGATGGTGCATGTCCTCCAAACGGTGGGAAACCAAGCACCTACAGTGGTGGTCTAGGGCCAGGAATCGACGGCGGCCACTTATCTATCCATGCTGCCCTAAACTCCTTGTTTAGATTTCTCGACAATCCCTCCTTCTCCGCCATGCCAAACAGATCGGAACTAGGTGAAAAGTTCTTACTTCCTTCAAGAACTCCCCACAGACGGCGCCAATTTGATGGGTCTTCTCCTAGATCTGGAGTGAACCGGTGGAAATGAGCTCCGATCTGTTTGAATTGCCTCCAAATCGTCCTTGAACCGCTGCAAACACCTGCAAGAACTCAACACCAGAAGTGTTTTCGGTGATGAGCCTCCGACGCTCAAGTCAGTGAAAGTGATGAAGATTAGCGCTGCTCAGTAGGAGCATCAGCTGAAAAATGAGTAGAGAATAAAAGGTTAGGGTTTGGAGTTACCTTAGCTCCTTTATATAGGAGTAGAAACAATTACTGGAAATACCTAAAATACCCTAACTGACTTACGCGAAGTGTCCAAAATGCCCTGGTCGGTTTGCATTCTGCCCACTCCTGAGTCAACATCTAGATTTTGTCTTATCTCATAAAGATTCAACAACTTTGAGGGTTTTCCCACAACGTCGAAGCAGATGTGTGTCGTCGGAGGTCTCATAAGTCGACTTGGGGCCCTGCCGAGTCGACCTAAGGTCACGTTTGTATATTTAAGGCTCTTGGAATGCCTGCTCGTCTTCTTGAAGGGAGTCGACTTAATGACATCGTCAGCAGTATTTATCTAGTCGAGTAATTAGCATTTGGACCGGACTAGATGATAATAGGGCTATATCACCTTACATGTGTGAAGCTCTTCCTTTTGAAACCATGTTGAAATCCAAACAGGGAAATGTGAAGATGAAGAAGGATGTTCTTAAACCCTCTCGGCGTTCAAATCGTCAAAGCTAAAGTACTGAAACTCCACAAAATCTGACTCCTTTTGATATGGCAACAGAAAAAATATAACCCTCTGACCAGGTCGAACCTAGGGTTTTCCCAAGCCCTAAGAAATCCTCTACGACAAAAGTTATTCGACTCGATGTTGCATGCACAAGTGAGAAAGGTGGAAAAGGGTCTCCTTTTGTTACCAAATCTCCGAAGAAACGCAAGAAGGTCCAAGCATCTGCTGGAGGAAAGCCGAAAAAGGCAAAAAAGGCCATCGTTGTACCTGAACCTCCTACTACTACTGTTTCTGACTCGAAGTCTGGAGGAGAGTCATCTTCTAATTCTGGTACTGACTCTACAGAGAAAGAAATTGCGAATTATATCGCTGGGCCAGAAAAATCAGACAACAACCTTGCTGTTGACAAGGAACCTTTTCCTGCTGTCGAAAAGAAAGTTGTTGGTGATACCGATGAGGACGGTCATGATAGTCCTCTTGCTATCAGTAATGTCTTTTCCCGTCAATTTTATACTGCTTTGTCTGAAACCCACTTTTCTGACGTATTCTCTCAAATCTTAGTAAAAAACGTTTCTACGCCCTTAGGAAGAAGATAGTTAGGAGGGTCAAAGACCTCCTTGTTTCAAGCATAGTTCCGGGGATGTGTAAAGTTCCAGCAAGAAAAGCAAAGGAAAGATTTATAATTGTCAGTGAAATTTTGTCCTAGGATAATTGTTGGTGAGAATTTTGAACAACTTGGGTTGATTGAACTCTTGAGAAAGGTTGATCTTGAAAGTTCGGTTACGTCTGTTGGTAAATATTGCCCTCAATTGGTTGGTGAATTCTATTCAAATTTGTTTTGTCTCTGTTTCTGTCCTTACTTCCATGAAGTTTCAAAGGGTTTTTGTGCGAAACAGTATCATTGTGTTCTCTCCGTCTGTCGTAAACTCAGTGCTTGGATTGGCTGAAAGTTCTTCCCTATCTCCTCTAACCGATGACCTTGATGAGGTTGCTAATACCTTGACTGGTGGTAAATTGAGCAAGTGGCTGGCTCATGGACTCTTTATGAAAAGTCTCACTCTGCCGGCGAATGCTTTACACCCACTTCTCACAAACAGTTTGTTACCCCTACCAGGAACGAGTCATCTATCGCATACTTAATGGTGTTCCATTTGACATTGGGTATGTTATCTTTGATACGATTGTCTCATTTGCTGAAATCTCCAAACCACACAAGCTGCTTCTTTATCCATCCACTATCTGTGTTGTTCTCTTTGATATAGCCCTACTATCGTAGCTCGGTTCAAACATTAGTTACTCGACCGAATGAACATTAAGGACGACATCAAAAAGTCGACTTCAGCGAAGTCGACATGGCTCGCGAGCCATGTAAGGATCACCGTCAATCCGATAACGGTTCCAAGACGATTCTTCCAAGTCGACTAATGATAAGTCGAATTCCTCCATGAAGCCGAGCGGGCGCAACGGAATATCTTCAACACACATATGACTTTAGGTCGACTTGGCGATACCCAAAGTTGACTTATGAGACCTCCGATGACTTGTACACCAATGTATCATATGAAAGCTTCCAAACTAGAGAATCTATATGAGATAAGAAAGTACCTGGATGCTGACTCAGGAGTGGATGGAATGCGAACCGACCAGGGTATTTTGAACACTTCGTGTAACTCGGCTGGGGCATTTTGGGTACTTTAGGTAGGCGTTTGGGCTTCTATATAAGAAGCTGAGGTAACTCCAAACCCTAGTTCTCATTCTCTATATTTATTTCCCAGCTGCTGCTCCTACTGAGCAGAGCTCATCTTCATCACTCTCACTGACTTGAGCGTCAGAGGCTCTTCACCGGAAACACTTCCGGTGTTGAGTTCTTGCAGGTGTTCGCTGCGGTTCGAAGGCGACTTAAGGACGGTTCGAGCAGATCGGAGCCCATTTCCACCGGTTCACTCCAAATCTAGGAGGAGACCCATCAAATTGACGCCGTCGGTGGGGATTTCTTGAAGGAAGTCAGAGGATTACCGGCCCTAGCCCGGCACTCCAAGTTCTCGGTTACCCACCATTTCGAGGACACACGCCGTCGGGAGTGCGCGCTGAGGAGAAAACACCCATCACCCCTTGGGGTGAAGATTCCAGTGCTAACACAAGGAGGATCTAGCCAGGTGAAGGGCACGAACACGGGCGTCGACCGGCAGGAGTCGACTGAGACATCCTTGAGCTTGGGGAGACAACCTGCAGTGTTGGAGCAAGGGGCGAGGCCACCGCCCCAGATCGAGGAGCAGACATTGACCATGACGAGGAGCGAAAAATGATTGCGGAGGCAGTGGCGGCCCAACTTAAGCAGACGCAAGTCGAGCAACCCAGGATCGACCAACCCAGGGTTGAGCAACCTCGGATCGAGCAGCCACCCCCTGAGCGCGAGCAGCAAGCACAATCCCATGAAAGACAGAGTAGGAGTGCAGACGAGGAGGAGCCCTCTATCAAGACTATTAATCCACAAGTAAGAAACGATACCCTGGAACAACTGATGGGTCAGGTGCGATACCTACAGGCTCAAGTCGAGGGGAGAAAAACTGGAAGTTCAAGAGGACACCCGTTCTCGCAGCATATCTTGGATACCAATTTTCCACATGGGTTTAGGGAGCTGAACATTTGGTATGATGGGTCGATTGGTCCTTCTCGACATCTGCAGATTTTTGAGAATATGGTGGTTCTGCATTGTTACAACGATCTTGTTCAATGTCGAGTATTCCTGGCGACTCTGCGAGGTCCCGCGCAAGACTGGTTCCACAAATTGCCTCCAAGAGCCGTTAGGAACTTTGACGGATTTAGCTCGAGTTTCTTAAATCAATTTGCAAGTGTGAAAGTCCAGGAAAAATCTTACCTTACCTTAATAGGTATGCAGCAAAAAGAAGGAGAGTCGCTGTGAGATTATGTGGCGAGTTATACACGAGCTTGTGTCGACGTGCCCTCGGCCACAGCAAAAATCAAATCGGGAGGATTGACCAAGGGATTGCTACCAGGCTTATGCAGGAACTCTTTGGCAAAACGATCTGGAAGGACGTTCGACAAAGTATTGGGGAGGTGTTCCAAATACATGAATGTCGAAGAAGCAGAAGCCGACTTCTTGCAAGTAGCAAAGGCAAAAACTAAACCTCAGGACGGGAAGAAAGATAAGAAAGTAAACCCGTCGGGGGAAAGGAGTGGATTCCCGAGAGCAGACAGAGAAGGGCAATCTAGGGGATGGAGGCCGACTCAATACACCCCTTTGTCGGCCGCTCAAGCAAGAATTTTGGAGGTAATGGAAAAGGAGATTCATGACAATGTCGTCAGATGGCCCAAGACGAGGAAGGATGAACCAACAAAACCCAAGAGTAATTTATACTGTCGATTTCACAAAGATTACGGGCATAATACTTACGATTGCAGACATCTCAAAGACGAGATCGAGAGGCTGATCAAAGCAGGACACTTGAAAGAATTCATATACAAAGATCGTGAGAATTCGAGCAGAAAGAGAGAGAGAAGCAGGAGCCCTCGCAAGAGGGCGAGAACACCTGAGAAGGAGGAGCTTCCCAGAAGAGGGGAGTCATACACATGATATTCAGAGGACCGACTGATGGGGACTCGAATCGAGCAAGGAAGGCGCACGCTTGAGGACACCATGGAAAAGCCAAAGTGCAGCAAGTTGACGAGGATGGTCCGATGATGAATTTTGGGCCATCAGATGTAGGTTAAGTCGAGAGACCGCACAATGATGCCTTGATGATAACTGCCCAAGTGTCGGGTTATGAAGTGCAAAGAATATTTGTCGACACTGGGAGCTCAGTGAATGTGATCTTTTATGATTGTCTTAAGAGGATGGAGCTCAACATACAACTCACTCCCCTTCATACTCACTATTTGAGCAATGGGTCAGAGGTCGCGCCCCTATGAGAGATTATGCTCGCAGTCGTCCTGGGGGAAGGCGTCTTGCGAAAAGTCAAGATGGTGAGATTTGTGGTAGTCGACGTCGAGTCGGCCTATAATGTAATCCTTGAGAGGCCGGTGCTCAATGCCTTCCAAGCATTGGTGTCGACCTACCACATAAAACTGAAATTCCCTGTTGGAGACCGAGCGAGGGAGGTCCGAGGGGATCAGAAATTATCAAGAACATGCTACCAGATCGCGGTGAAAGCCAATCAACGAGCCGAAATCAAGGAGAGAAAAAAACCAATGGCGAGTAAGAAAAGGCCGAGGAATAGTGACCTCGAGCCACATGGAGAATTAATTGAGATACAGATTGGAGAAACGGAGGAACAGACCACTAAGATTGGGAAAGATTTGGAGGACGAATTGCGATATCAACTTAGCGCATTACTGAAGGAGTTCAGGGATATATTTGCCTTTACCCCTGAGGAGTTGATGGGGATCGACCCTGACGTCATGAAGCATAACCTCAACGTTGACCCCCTCAGGAAACCAGTCAAACAGCGACTTAGACACCATGGTGCGGAGATCGACAAAGCCATCGAGGTTGAGGTGGATAAGTTGCTGCGAGTAGGACACATCAAAGAAATCCAATTCCCCGAATGGATATCCAACACAGTGATGGTGAGGAAGGCACTAAACAAATGGCGTATGTGCATCGAATTCCGCGACTTAAACCTTGCATGCCCAAAAGACCATTATCCTTTGCCTAAGATCGACCAGCTAGTCGACTCCGCAGCTGGCTGCGAATTATTAAGTATGATGGATGCATCTCAAGGGTACCATCAAATTCCCTAGGCGCCTTAGGACCAAAGTATAGTGAGCTTCGTCACGAGCAAGGGGACGTATTGCTATGTCGTCATACCTTTTGGTCTCAAGAATGCGGGAGCAACTTATCAAAGGTTAATGGATCACATGTTCAAATCTCAGATTGGACGAAATATTTAAGTATACGTTGACGACATCTTGGTGAAGAGCAAATCCTCGACCTCACATGCGGACGACTTGAGGGAGACGTTTAAAACCTTTAGAGCATTCGGAATGAAGTTGAACCTGAGCAAGTGTGCCTTTGGAGTAAAGGCGGGACGATTCCTGGGGTATGTCGTCACGGAGCAAGGGATTGAAGTAAACAAAGATAAGGTAAAAGCCATACTCGACATAGCCCCACCGATGAACATAAGAGAAGTGCAAGTCCTGACAGGAAGAATCGCGGGATTAAGCATGTTCATTGCTCGAGCTGCCGAGAAAAGCTTTCCCTTTTTCATGTTACTCAAAGGGAAGACGACTTTCCAATGGAGTGACGAGGCACAAGTGGCATTTGAAAAGATGAAGGAATTTCTGAGCGAACTTCCCCTCCTAACGAAGCCAGAGCCTAGCAACGAGTTGGTGCTATACATCTCAGTCGGAGAAATCTCTTTGAGTTCGGTATTACTTTGAGAAGAGGGAGGTTCCCAGCAGCCGATCTATTATACTAGTCGGGTACTCCAAGGCGCAAAAACAAGATACTCTGAAGTCGAAAGAGTCGCCTTGACACTGGTGCTAATAGAGAGAAAGTTGAGACCATATTTCTTGAATCACACAGTAATCGTGAGGGTGAATTTTTAACTTGGAGAAACGTTTGGTCGACCTACTGTCTCAGGTCGACTTGTGAAGTGGGCAGTCGAGTTAAGTGAATATTCCATCAAGTATGAGCCCAGACGAGCCATAAAGGCCCAAGCCTTGGAAGATTTCATCCAAGAGTGCACTAAGGGAGAAGAGAAAAAATGGATCCTGCATGTCGATGGGTCCACTGCGGCAAAAGGATCTGGGTTGGGAGTGGTCCTCATATCTCCTGAAGATGAGAAACTCGACTTTGCCATCAGGATGGGGTTCAAAGCCTCAAATAATGAAGCAGAGTACGAAGCACTAATCAAAAGAATTCAACTCGCAATCGGTGGCGGAGCAACAACGATCATGGTACATTTCGACTCACAACTCGTGCTTGGGCAATTATTGGGAAATTGCAAGATTAAGGAAGATCGAATGCTGAAATATGTCGAGGAAATCCAAAGCCTTGTGCAAGGTTTGGAGAAATTTGAGCTAACACAAGTCCCGCGAGAGAAAAACAAGCGAGCCGATTGGCTCGCAAGAATCGCGAGTTCAAATGAGGGGAGGGTGGGAAATCGCATTACCACTATGCACCTAGAAGGGAGTGTTCTGGGTGAGACGATGGAGGTCGATGAGAAAGACGATTGGAGGAAACCAATTCGCGAACTTTTACAAGGTCGAGTACCTGAAGGAGACAAACATGAGGCGAAAAAAGTTGCTCAATATTTGAGATTATGTATAAGAAGTCGGTGGTCGGGCCCCACCTGCAATGCGTTTCCAAGAAGTAAGGAAGTTATGTCCTACAAGAAATTCATGAAGGGTGTTGCGGAGCGCATGCAGGGTCTCGAGATTTGGCTGGCAAGGCTCTGCGAACAAGCTATTACTGGCCAAAAATTTGAAAGATGGCCGAACAGTTAGTACGAGGATGTGACAGATGGCAGCGTCATGGTCGAATTACTCATATCCCGGCTGAAACCATGACGACGATCAACTGCCGATCCCTTTTGCTCAATAGGGAATTGACTTGGTGGGCCCGTTGCTAATGGGAACGGGGCCAAGGAAGTTCCTGGTAGTCACTGTCGACTACTTCAGCAAGTGGGTCGAGGCAAAACCCTTGGCAAAAATCATCGAAGAAAAAATGATACAATTTTTGTTCAACAATGTCTGCTGTCGATTTGGAATTCCAAAGGTGTTAATTTCTGATATTGGTACACAATTCAAGGGAAAACGGATCCAAGCATGGTGCCTCGACATGGGGATCAAGCAACGATTTGCCTCAGTTGCACATCCCCAAGCAAACGACCAAGTTGAAATAACAAACAGAGCCATTCTCCAAGGGCTGAAGAAACAATTGGAGAAGGCGTCGGGAGCTTGGGTTGACGAGTTGACAATGGTCCTATTGGCATATAGGACGACTCCAAGAAGCTCAATGTGCCAGTCTCCATTTCACATGGTTTACGGAATGGATGCACTCCTGCCCGTCAAAGTCAGCTTAAACTCTCACAGGTCAACATTCTACAAGGAAAAGAAAAACGAGGAGATGGTTGAGGAAGCCCTCGACTTGATCGAAGAAGGACGAGAAGAGTACTGGGTGCGATCCGTTGATTACAAGCAGAAGATGCGTGCAGCTTTTGATAGGAGGGTCCGAACCAGATGCTTTCAAGTGTGGGATCTCGTCTTCAAGCGAGTCTACGCCTTCAAGCATGTAGGGAAGCTTGAAGCTAACTGGGAAGGACCCTACACTGTCATCAAAGTGCTCAAGAGGGGTGATATGAACTCGAAGACGCAGAAGGTTGGCGATTGCAACGATCCTGGACGTGATCCACCTCAAACGTTTTTATGCTTAAGGCAATATTTCAAACTCCTTTTTGTACTGAACAATGCTCAAATCGAATTCAGTAATGAAATGAATCGCAATTTTATGCTTTAATTTTGTCTTTTACATTTCTATGTCGATCTTATTATGATTACTTGAAAAATCAAATTTTTCAAAGCGGCTATGAAGCCAACTCACTCTAACGACTACAAAGTCGACTAAACAACTACGAAGTTGTATTCTCGAGTAGGATCTCGATAAGGCTACGAAGCCTACGACTACAAATTCGACTAAACAACTACGAAGTTGTATTCTCGAGTAGAATCTCGATAAAGCTACGAAGCCTACGACTACGAAGTCGACTAACCAACTACAAAGTTGTATTCTCAAGTAGAATCTCGATAAGACTACAAAGCCTATGACTACGAAGTCGACTAAACAACTACAAAGTTGTATTCTCGAGTAGAATCTCGATAAGTCTACGAAGTCTACGGCTACGAAGTCGACCAAACAAATACGAAGTTGTATTCTCGAGTAGAATCTCGATAAGACTACGAAGCCTACGACTATGAAGTTGATTTCACACAACTACGAAGTTGTATTCTTGAGAGGAATCTCGAGCAAGCTGTGAAGCCTACGACAATGAAGTCGGCTTACACAATTGTGACGCTACACACTTAAATAAAAAAACTTATTTCGACATATCATTTCAAATAACCAAGAAATGTCTGAACAAAAATGCTGACGCTACATACGTTTATCAGCTGCGAAGCTGCTAAAATCGTTGCTCGACTTCGACCAGCTCGCAAGCCAGGTTGGGAGAAGACGAGTTGAAAAACTTACGTTCATCAGCTATGAAGCTGCTAAAATCGTTGCTCGACTTTGACCAGCTCCCAAGCAGGGTTGGGAGAAGATGAGTTGAAAAACTTGCGTTTATCAGCTACGAAGCTGCTAAAATCGTTATTCGACTTCGACCAGCTCGCAAGCCGGCTTGGGAGAAGACGAGTTGAAAAACTTGCGTTTATCAGCTGCGAAGCTGCTAAAATCGTTGCTCGACTTCGACCAGCTCGCAAGCCAGGTTGGGAGAAGACGAGTTGAAGAACTTATGTTATCAGCTACGAAGCTGCTAAAATGGTTGCTCAACTTCGACCAGCTCGCAAGCCGGGTTGGGAGAAGATGAATTGAAAAACTTGCGTTTATGAGCTACGAAGCTGCTAAAATCGTTGCTCGACTTCAACTAGCTCGCAGGCCAGGTTGAGAGAAAACGAGTTGAAAAACATGCGGTTATCAGCTACGAAGCTGCTAAAATCGTTGCTCGACTTCGACCAGCTCGCAGGCCAGGTTGGGAGAAGACATATAGGACGAGTTTAAAAACATAAAAAATTCAACGCAACTAGAAAGCATAAGCAAAAACATCGAAAGACATTCATAATAACTAAGGACAATCGAAGGAAAAATCGGAAGCATAAGCAGCCAAGATAATGGAAAGAAAGATTGCATTAGCAAAAGTCGAGTACATGATAGGTCATCCTGACCCATTACAAAACAACCCAAAGAAGGCCGGGACTAAAAGAACACAAGCAACATAACTTCTTCAAGCAAAGGAAATATTTAATTTATTTGAGAGTCGGCGGTCGACTTCTCGTCAGCATTTCCATCCTCGTCATCAACCGGCTCGATGCCCACACCTCCATACTCCCTGACCGGCTCGGTGCCCGCGCACCCATCCTCTCCAACCGGCTCCGTGCCTGGGCACTCAACCTCGATATCCTCGTTCGGGATCTCCTCGTCTTCCTCGTGATCGGCTCCACTTGCCCCGACTAATTTGTCGGACCAAACAAGGGAGTGGGGGGAACCTCAAGCTGAGCGCCCAACTTAGCTTTTCGGATTGCCCGAGCCTCGAGGCCGCTCCACCAAGGATAGTCGTTGGGAAGAGACTCGTCGCCCTTATAGCCGTCCGACAGAGGAAGAGTTCGCTTGAGGGACTCAAGGTCGACCTTTCCCTCCAAAGCAGTGCCCTTCACCCCCGACTCTCACGTGTCGAACGTGAAGTGGAAGTACTGGAGGGTTACAGGGCACAGCTTCTCGAGGAAGGCAAGGGAGTTGCAAAATGCCCCGACGACCTCCTTCCGATAGGCCTCGAAGAAGATGGAGCCCATGAAAAATTTGAGGAAAGACTTACGTCCCTCTTCCTTCCCAATCTCCCTCTCGGCCATGTTGTCCTCGACAGCCTTGGCAAGGTCGACATGCAGCCGGTCGACTCTGGAGAGGGAGGCAGCCTTCTCAGATTTGAGCTTCGTGATTATAGCATTGTCTGCCGGAGGTTGTCGTTCTTTTTCTCGAGCTCACGGACGGTGTTTTCATATTTCTTCTTGTAAGCGTGGACGTTGGCATCGGGCGAGCTGGATTCCTCGAGAAGAGTAGGCATCACGTACGCCATGAACTAAAAGGACAACCAAGAAAAGAACAAGGTTAGGGTAAATACGAGAATGAGAAAAGTAAATCGACTAGAGCAAAAGTCGAGGACAATTACCTGGGAAAAGCACAAAAGAGCACGACCTTCACGATCATAGGGGTCACGGTCGGCACGAGCCTTATCGGCAGCAGGGATGACAGAGTCAAGGTACGTGGCAATCTCGTGAGGATGAAGATGATCCCAGAGTCGGGAAGGCCTCACCGTCTCGAGGGTGCCAGGATATCTAGGAGCCTCAATAGACTTCCCCTTATCCAGACTCTTATGGCGTTTGAGCAAGTCGGGCACCTGCAAAAAGTCGGCCTCGTCTTGGGCCCTTTTCCAGGACTTCGAACCCGAGGCTTTCTGCGGCAGAATAGTAGAGAGGATGGTCACCTTCGACTTCTTAGTAGCCGTCGTCCCGACCGCCGCCTTCTTCAACCCAGACCCAGAACCATCGTCGGTTCTCGCAGGGGGAACGAGTTGCTTAGCGGGTTTTTCTCCGCCCTTTGTTTTCTTAGTCTCGAAGCGTTGCAAAGCCTTAACTGGAACACAAGGGGAAAATAACCAATTAAAAAGAAATCGTTACGATAATCATCATCGCAATATTGCTTATGAATAATAAAGAAAAGCAAGAGATGCTTGAATGAACTAAACAGATGAGCTTACTGGGATCGTCGACCCGAGGGGCGTCCTCGTCAATCCAAAGACTCACATGATTAAGGAGATCGCTATCCTTAACCAGCAGACGAGCACTTCACTTAAACTTATTCAGGTCATCTAACATGGCCTGAAACTGACTCGACTGGCGTCTATGATCTTGTTTGACTTTCGTGGTAATCCAGATATTGGAGAAAGGGTACTGACCAGGAGAAAGACGAACGTAGAAATATTTGGTTTTCCATTCGGTAACATTCGAGGAAAGAAACACCAGGACGACGACCCAAACAGTGGACGTCCTTTATAAAGCGATAGTTGTAACAATACAACAGGAACTCGGGCAGGAAACGACCAAACTTTATTTTAGAAATTATGATAAAAGCTACCATAATGAGAATGGCATTAGGAGAAAATTGGTTTATGGGTACACTATACATGTTGCTAATCGACAGAAGTTTGGGTTGAATAAGAAACCGCAAGCCGAACATTATTTGGTCGAAAAAGAAAGTGTAGCAACCTTTAGGAGGATGGGTAAAACATCGTCGGGACTGGGGGCGACCAACTCCCAATCAAAAGGCAGGCCGCTGAACGACCTAAATCCCTCGATTTGGGCTGCAGAGGCATAAGAAAATAGATTCAGAACAGCAAATTTGACTAGAGGACAGGCTATGGTTACACCTTTCGACTCAGAAAAATGGGCCGTTATTGACAAAGAAATAGGACTTGTCCTATATACAGGAATATCTAAAAGCCTAAAGGGAATACCTTGAGAAAGGAGGTTTAGTCGAGGAGAGTCGCTACCCCGATTGGGATCGTCCTTATTTTGCATCAACTCACCCGATAAGAGTGCTTGGACATATATGTCATGGTCAATCCCGAAAGTCGAGGCAAATGAGCCCTGTGACCTCTCTTGCTCGACCGCAGGCTTAGAGACAATTATTTCGACAGAATCAGAGCCTGAATATTCTTCTATTTGACGGATGAGAGAGCCAGGAATAGAGCCAGAGACAGAGTCGGTTTCAGAATCTATTGAAAAAGAAAAAAACTCGAGAAGTGATGATCAACACAAGAAATATCGCATAGAAACGACTATACATCGACGCGTAGAGGAACTGAGGAACCATAAGTCGACCGTAGAAGTTTTTACTTGACTCACCCGACCCTAGGGATGAGAAGAGATTGATTCATAGAGAGACAAAGAGGAAGAAAGAGTCGCCGTAAGTCGATATGCGAAGAAAGGTGAGGACGATCTTATCTCCTAAGGACGATTCATCCACAAACGCGATTCGATTAGTGAGAAACGAATATGGAAGATCTATCACTAACTTCCCAGAATTCATTGAAGATTCTCAAAGAGCAGGAAGAACTGTCATGAACCCTCAAGAACGAAAACCCAGAAAACCAGCGGAAAAAAAAAGAAAAAAAAGAAAGAGAATATGGTATGAGTAAACTTACACATGATGTCTTTAAGCAAGGGTCCGAGAAAAGCCAGAAAAGTGGATGGAGAGAAGCAAACACCGGTAAGACCACAGATACTTTATTGCCGGAAAAGATAAGGGATCTCGAAAGCTCTTAGGGCGAAAAGTGTGCAGATATGGAGAAGTGAGGTATTTATAGGAGAAGTTGTGAAACCCCGACCCTTGGATTAGAGAGACATCCAATGGTCAAGATGATGCACAAAATTCGAAGCGTCAAATAGAAATCTGAGGCGGCGTGTCACATCCTAATTCAAAAAATTTGAAATTCAAAATGATTACGGGTAGATTCGGGAAAATTCCTAAGGAATGAACCACACGCGCCATAGTCGAATCAAATGAATCATCGACACGACGAATTAAGGATAAAGACGAGACGACTTCTCAACAAAGGAATACGGGGGTGAAAGGAAATCATAGGTATCATCGACATCACATGGATAGCGCAAAGAACAGGGCAGTAAGACGAAAAAGAGACCTAACTACCAAATTTACTCTTAAGCTCGAAGTCGCTTAGAGTAATTTTTTTTTTGGGGGGGGGGGACTAGATAATATAGCCCTACTATCGTAGCCTGGTTCAAACATTAGTTACTCGACCAAATGAACATTAAGGATGACATCAGAACGTCATCTTCAGCGAAGTCGACATGGCTCGCGAGCCATCTAAGGATCACCGTCAATCCGATAACGGTTCCGAGACGGTTCTTCCAAGTCGACTAATGATAAGTCGACTTCCTCCATGAAGACGAGCGGGCGCAATGGAATATCTTCAACACACATATGACTTTAGGTCGACTTGGCGATACCCAAAGTCGACTTATGAGACCTCTGACGACTTGTACACCAATGTAACATATGAAGGCTTCCAAACTAGAGAATCCATATGAGATAAGAAGGAATCTGGAATCTGACTCAGGAGTTGATGGAATGCAAACCGACCAGCGTATTTTGGACACTTCGTGCAAGTCGGCCGGGGCATTTTAGGTACTTCATGTAGGCATTTGGGCTTCTATATAAAGGAGTTCAGGTAACTCCAAACCCTAACTCTCATTCTCTCTATTCATTTCCCAGCTGCTGCTCCTACTAAGCAGAGCTCATCTTCATCACTCTCACTGACTTGAGCGTCGGATGCTCTTCATCGGAAACACTTCCGGTGTTGAGTTCTTGCAGGTGTTCGCTGCGGTTCGAAGGTGACTTAAGGACAGTTCGAGCAGATCGGAGCACATTTCCACCGGTTCACTTCAGATCTAGGAGGAGACCCATCACTCTTCAAAGTAGGTGTAAAAATGGACCCACGTGCAGGTGATAGGTTTTCTCCTACCCCAAAGCCTCTTGCCCTTGCTGGTGTGAAGTCTGCTCCTCCTCGACCGTCTTTTGTCAAGGCCTCTGAAGTTCCTTCCTAACTGCGTGGTTTTCTGAACCAACAGGTAGAAGTTCTCTCGGGGCTTGAAAAGAAGCTTGCTGATCAACGTAGGTACTATAAAGAAGTGCTGGGTGCAATGAAGTCACGGGCTCCTTTGGTATCTACATCAAAAATGGGGGAGATCAAGAGAGCTGCTGGAAAGGGTGACAAGAAAAAAGTACCTGCTGGGACTAAGGGGGAGAAGCCTAAGGAGAAGTCTAAGGTTGCTACTGCCTTTTGGGATCTATGAGGATCTCGTATGCACAAATCACGAATTCAGTAGCAAAACGTAAACCTATGCGCAGCGGATCTAAAGGTTTGCGTAGAGAACATACGACTTAAACTTTATGGCGGTCTAGCTGATCTTCTGGATGGTCGTACACAACATACTTATGAAAAGTTGACTGCAAATCATGTCCTAGGGTTGCACGAACAAGGTCGGATCGAAAACCGGATTAAACGGATGAAAACAAGATTGCAGTCCTGGGAGCTTGCGGTGGCGCGTGAGGGCGTGTGCATAGTCGGATGGCGGCAATCTTGGCGGCGTTGGAAATATCTCGTCGAGACGGTCGTCTGGGTATGCTGCACGTCTTGATCGGACATCCAGTTTGGTCTGCACGATAAAATATAGTTAATCTCGGTTTACCTACAAATCTTCTACTGTATGTCTCAAACACCTCTTAATCTTGTACCGATGGAACAACAAGAAGAAGATAAAGGTCGAATGGGAACTGAGAGAGAGATAGGGGCACAGACGTGTATAACGTGAATGACGAATTATTTTCTCTTCCCATGAGCTTAATGATGTATATATAGAGCTACAGTAGGGACCATAAGAAGATTAGGAGAAGGGCTCCTTAATTAATTAAAATATTTGTGGACCAAGCCACTTATTTTACTTAATTAAATAATATTAAGCCACCAACATAATATTATTGCACTCCCTTTCCCTAGCTTAATTTACAATTGAGACTTCAATAATAATTACTCAATTTATCTCACAATATTTAAGATATAATGTCCATTAATAAATTTCGATTACTGACAATCAAGAATTAATTAATTTATTATTATTTCACCAAAGCTAACGCTCGTTCATCACATTATTACTATGCGGGAATTTAATCCACCTGCAGGATTTAGCATAATAATCCTTCATGAACTCACTCCGGGGACATCATCAAACTAACGCACATGGTGACCATAAATATCCTAACAGCACATCCTACATGCAACAATATCTATTGGCCCAGTTCACTAAGTCTCACCCATGTGAATCAAAGTAATAAGTACTACACATATATGCATGTTTAATATCTTACGGGTTAAGAGCACACAGTAATTAATCGAGGCATAGTTCGTTTACGACGATCAGTATAAAACAAATTGCTCCTCTCTGGAATCCTGTTCAATACAAAAATGTACTAGTGCAACTAATCAGTCAAGACAAACTGTACGGTTGACACTACAACCGTTCACGATTGGGTGTTCATGTCCATGTAGGTTGTGAACCATTAATTTTGTTTCGCGAGTAACTGATAGTATGATCTTCGGTTCGCCCGATGACAACCCACACTATCTAATGCAAAACAACAGAACGTAGAACTTGTTTAATCTAACATGTTTCTAATTCATAAAGGGTAAAAGTGTAATATAATCCAAAGCCAAGCTTTCAGTATATAACACTAACACTGCCATGGCCAAGGGAAAGGAGAAAGTTGGTGCTGTTGCTGCAAAAGAAAAGGAGAAGGCTCCTGAGTCCAAAGAAGGTTCGGATGCTGAAGATGATGAGGAAGGTTCTGATGTTGAGACTGAAGAAGAAGATGGGGCTTCAGAGGAAGACACTGAAGCTGGTTCTGAAGCAGGTTCTGCCGAGGAGACTGGGGATGAAGGGTCGGCTTAGACCTTTCGGCTGGACATTTGACTGTGTTTTTGCTTAAAACTATTTGATATGCATGTTGGATTGTCTGAACTGATTTATTTTCTTTCTGCTTGCGTGTGATGAATGTTTGTCCCATTTTTGTTGCGTTTTTCGTTGTCATTTTGTCTTTCTTTTTCCCCTATGTTAGGTCTTTTAGTTAGTTTTTAGTCCGTTTTATCATTTATTGCGTGTTTTGCGTTATTTTGAGTGTCTTGGTGTGTTCCGTTTGCTTTCCTGTGTTTTTTGGTTTTGTTTTCGTTTTTGGTGTGCAGGTAAGAAGCTCCGAGAGGACAGGTTTTCAAGAAAATATTTGATGGTTTGCATAGTTAGATAGAGGGGTTCATTAGCGACGTGTAGAAAAAAACGGAACTCAATTCCGAGTTAAAACGAACCCGAATGAACAAAAATCGTAAAGCCGCGCGCAGCAGCCAAATTTTGTTCACCGCGGGCAGTGGAGGAATCCCGCGGCCGCGCGCGCGGGATCACTACTGCAACTGAAAGGCGCGGCCGCGGAGCTTCCCGCGGCCGCGGAGGTCGCGACCAGATTTTTAAAAGTTAGGTTTTGTTCGTTTTTTCGAGTACTTGGCATTGGGACTCGTTCCCAGACCGAAAGGAATCCCCCAAACTCCTTTTTTTCCCCTTCTCTTACCCTAAGAACACTATATTAATGTTTGATTTCATTATCAGTTGGAGATTTTTATCTTGTGCTTGGATTAAACCTTCAATTTCATCTAAATTGTAAGTTTCTCTTTCAATTAATCTTTGATTATGGAAGCTTGGGTTTGTATGGTTGATTGTTTAATCTTCAATATGAGTAGCTAAATCTTCATGCTAGGGATAGGGGATTAATGTTTTGGTCTCAATTATGATTATTGTGCTTGTTGATTATTCAATTCATGTGGGTTGATCTTGACTAGGGTTTTGTGAAATTGTTTTGGAATTTTGAAAATCATTGAAGTAGTGACACTTCAATTTACAATTGTTCATCGATTGGGTTGGATTTGCTCTTGAATGATTTCATGGAATCTATTGCTTGATTGATTAAAAACCATTAAGCTATTTAATCGACTTGTGGAATCGAAAGAGGAGGAGTCGATAGACCTAGGCCACATGAAATTGGCTTGTTCGGAATGGTATTGTTAATGTGTTTAAAAGGACTTATTGATTTGTCGTTCATATTAATCCTCTTGTTACGAAGAGTTATTGAGGATAATCTCTGAACGAGTAGTTTATCAAATTCTCTTAACTGAATGATCATTTGCTCGATAATCGTATTTTGAGCCATAACGGATATCCCCGATTCCCTAGTTTCTTCATTGAGGTTTATTTCATGTTTTAGGTAAATTTATATTTTATGCATTTTATTTTATTTCTTAGTTGATAATCCACCCAATCTTTATCTGATTAGAGTGTTTAGGATTTATTTTTCCTTTTTGTGTTATCGATACCAAAGCTAAATTCCGAACCGCCTTCCTCGTGAGATAAATCCGGGGAACGAATCTTTCGATTCGATACTCGGTAAAAAGAATAATTTGTGCTACAACAATGAACTTTTTTTTTAATATCTTGTGAACTATTTTTCTTTTAAATTATTCAGGTATTTGAGTTGTTCATATGAACAACACTTATATGATAAGTATATCTTGGATATGTATATATTGCAGGAAATGTTCTTCTGTATGCAGTTTCAAAGGATGTGTTTTCGATTTATCTGCCAAAGGGAGAGATTGTAAGTTCTGAAGATTGACAGTAAATCGAAGAACCTTTTTCAGTTCCAAGGATTCAGTCAAACGCAAGGATAATTAATGAAGTTGACTTGAGTGCTTTAATATATTTTTAATTGGAATTGTTATTTAATAATGTGTGTTTATTATAGCAGGTCTAAAGGAAGAAAGGCGGGATTTGCTTTTCGTATATGCTAGATGATTGCGGACTTGGACGTAAGAATAGAAGACCTACCATACTTGGGCGTAACTCGGAGGCAAAGCTAGAGGAAGACTTACCATACGTAGATAGAAGATAAAAGAAGGATTGAACGCATAGTGAAGGATACTTTTGATCTTTGATTTATTTTGAGGAGAAAAATTGGAGATTGTATTTTGTTGTTCATCTTTGGTGATTTTGTTTTTCATTTTTGTGAATTGAGTGAAGTGATCGAAACTCTGTTTTTTTTATTGTGAGAGATAGAACAGAGTGAATGGAGGTTCATTCTGGTAGAGTTTGAGGGATTCAAACGAGAAAAACCACAAGAGATTTGTGGTCGAATGAGTAGTAGTGCATGTCATTGTTCAAGTAGAGTGTAGAGGGAGTCTATTTTGTAAACCCCTGAAGAATGTTTGAGATATTTGTATTAATAAAAGAGATCCGAAGGGAGAGTGAAACACTCTCCTGAAGGTTCAATTTTCAGGGATACTGCTTACGCTATTGCTTGAATCTTCTTTGTATTTTGTTTGATTGAATTGTATGCGACTCTGGATACTTAGTGTACAAGTATTAAATTTCATTCTTAATATTATTTATATATTAAATATTATAACCCAATATTTCTTACATATCACATCAACTTTAATTCATCATTCATCAACTCGCATAATTTTAACTACTTATCATTTTCAATCATTTCTCTCATATTTTTACATCAAATCAATTATATTTATTTTATTTTGAGTATTATTTTATTATATTATTAAAATTCTACTAACAACTAACCATAACACATTTTTTTAAATTTAACTCTAGTTAATTCAAATAGCTCATTTTGAGAAAATTATTTCATAAACAAGCATGCCTTAGCTTTAAGCCATGGCTACTTTTTTTTTAATTCTTTTTCAAAGCGATAGACGGATTCTCATTAGCAAAATAAATAGTTTTACAATCGTGGACTAACTAGTCCCATATCACAATGATACAATCTAAGGATATCACACTACTATCCTTAAGAATGAGCCAAAGAACAAAAGGCAAAATACAAACCAAAGTAATTAACATAACCAACTACATCTGAGTATCCTTAACTAGAAGCAACAGCAATATGTTGGGTCTTCCTATCACAACCAGCAACCACCACATGCTCTTTCCCATATCACCTATAGTCATGGCTACTTTCAACATTTCCTATAAGACAAATGGATGTGACATTTAAAAAGTATTCTTATTTTAATATATTTAAAAGTTAACTTATTGTCCATAAACATTCAAATATAATTACTTTTTATAAACTTTTATAATTTTGAAAAATATTCACAACAAAATATTAATTTTAAAATTGGTACACATGGATGTGATGTGACATTTAAAAAGTATTCTTATTTTAATATATTTTAAAGTTAACTTATTGTCCATAAACATTCAAATGATTACATTTAAAAAGTATTCTTATTTTAATATATTTTAAATTTAACTTATTGTTCATAAACATTCAAATATGATTACTTTTTATAAACTCTTATAATTGCGAGATTAATACTTTTGAAATATTCATAACAAAATATTATTTTTAGAATTAGTCCACGAAGAGTATTTTTTTAACACTATAAAAGGGCATAAACTTAAGCTAGAGAACACATCAAAATATTGTGGTAAATTGTGGTCTGAGAGAATCATGGGAGGCTTTTACTTTTATATCGTTTTCAGTCTTTATTTAATTGTTACATTTCTTGTTAATGCGTCTTCTAAACTAGATGTTACAAAATCTATTTATATTGTGTACATGGGAGCAACACATTCGTCGAAAGGTGTTCGAAGAGCTGATCACGTCGAACTTTTGCAAACACTCGAAAAAAGGTCAATTTGAATAATTTTGTTCTACTTCCTATATATTTCAGTATAAATAGTAAATAACAGAAATAGTAATTAATTTTCAGGAGCTTTGGTTCTGTTTTACGTACCTACAACAAGAGTTTTTTGGGATTCGCAGCACTTTTGTCAAAGGAAGAAGCTAGATCAATGGAAGGAAGTCGTGGAGTGGTGTCTGTTTTTCCAGACTCAGTTTTACAACTCCACACGACTCGTTCTTGGGATTTTTTGTGGAAGCAAGATGCTTTAAGAATTATCAATAAAACAACGACTACTACTACCACATTATCTCCTCCTTCTTATACATCAAATTGTTCATCCAAAAATGACGACACTATCATTGGGATCTTAGATTTAGGTGAGCTAGCTAGCTAGTTGGATATGTATACGTACTGTTTTACAATACTTTCTTTTCAGACAAGGATTGGTTATGATATAATTTGATCATGTGGTAGCCTTCAAGTTCATGTATAAATATGTTGCAACAGGAATTTGGCCTGAAGCTCCTAGTTTCAGGGCCACTCGAAGCATGCGTCATATCCCAAAGCGTTGGAAAGGAGAATGCATGGGAGGACCAAATTTTACTTGCAACGGGTAAAAGAAAAGAGATTTTACATATGACATAAATATTTAATTGTATACGCCATCGTGTTTAATTATATTTTGGTTTTGTGTCGTTTGCAAATAATGTTATTAAAATAGGAAATTGATTGGAGTAAGGTACTATGAGAATGAATACACTCCAGGCGATACCACATCAGGTAGGGACGAGGTGGGGCACGGAACACACATTGCATCAACTGCGGCCGGTATGCCCGTCGATGGAGCATCGTACTATGGGTTGGCCGAGGGGACCGCAAGAGGTGGATCCCCAAGTGCAAGAATCGCAATGTATCGTGTTTGTGGAGCTAAGAATTGTTCAACATCAGCAGTCCTCAAAGCAATTGATGACGCAATTGATGATGGGGTCGATGTGTTATCCATGTCGTTAGGCATGCCTGAAGATAATTTTATCGCTAATCCAATCGTTCTTGGAGCCTTCCATGCGGCACTTAAAGGTACCACTGTTGTGTGCTCCGCAGGGAATAAGGGCCCTGATGGTATGACGATTCAAAATTTTGTCCCTTGGATACTAACTGTTGGTGCAACCACTATCGACCGCGAATTAGAGGCCGATATTGTATTGGATGGGACAACAGTTTTTAAGGTAATGAATCGAATAAACACTGGAAATAGTAAAATATAATTATATTGGTACATATATATTATGATTATTATTCCAACTATATATTATATATAGTGTAGATATCACGGTTCAGTATTTACTAGTCCATTAATTTGGTGTTGTATATAGGGTGGAGGCATAAACTTTGCTAGCCTCAGTAAAACTTCCATTTATCCTTTAATTTATGGAGCAACCGCAGCTTCCAACCACCATAATCGACACAATGCAAGGTAGTAATATAAGGGTTCCAATACTTCTTTCAATTTTAGCTTTTTCGATAAAAAAATAAATAAATAGTTTTTGTAATTTGTTTGACCTCTATTTTGGTTTTCATCATATTCAAAATATACTTTTAATTTTATTTGATCCATTATTTGAAAAAATATATTTGAATTACTAGTCATTTGGGTTACATATTTTTAAAGTTATCGTAATATATGAGGATCATTTGGTATTATGCAATTGGCGTCTTTCAAGCCATTGTTATCCAGGTTCATTAGATCACCGCCAAGTGAAGGGAAAAATACTTTTATGCATAGATGACGACGAGGACGACTATGGAACAGAAGAAAAGTTCGAGTCACTAAAGGAACAAGGCGGCGTTGGTATTATAGCGATTAATGACATTTTTCGCCGAGTGCCGTTGTCTTATGGAACTTATGCAATTGCCGTTGTGAGCAAAGAAGATGGAGCTCGAATACGAACTTATATCAACTCAAACAGGTTTAAAATTAAAAGAAAAAAAAAAACAAAAAACTACGAGAATTTAGTAACAGTAATAATAGTTTTAATAAATAATAGTAATGTATATATATTTACTATAAAATGTCATGGCTAATCGTGTTTTGACGTTCAAAGGAATGCACTGGCGACAATTTTACCGACGACAACCATCCTGAATACCAAACCAGCACCTGTTGTTGCAATATTTTCTTCAAGAGGCCCACCACCAGGCATTCCAAATCTTATCAAGGTACGTACATACGTAGCTGCAGTTTTCTTCATCATAATTAATTATTTTGCTAACTTTAGTTTGATGAACTCTTAATATAACTTGATAACATTATGTTAATTATATAGTAGATCTATTAATATTTGTTTATATATATAACATATAAGTGACATTGTATCAAATATAATATTTATTATGGTAAAAAATAATAAAATATTTAAAATATAATATGTTCGTAACTATTAAATTAAATTTAGTATAATTACTATTTTTTTGTAACTTATAAAATTACTGTACCTTTGTGCATAATAATAAATTTTATTTCATTTTAATAAAAAATATTAAATAAATGGGGTGCATAGAGCAACCTCCAAGGTCTCCTAGGCGTGATTAAAAATTGGCTGCCCTCTAGCCCGCCTAGTCGGATGTGCACCTATAAGGGCCGCCTAAGCAAATATCGTAGCCCTTGAGTAATGCCTTGCTCGATTATTTAAATATTGTTCGAGACTGAAGATTGTTGGTCCTTTTGTAGCCTGATGTTGTCGCACCTGGTGTTGGCATCCTCGCAGCGTGGCCACCATTAGATGATGATCAAAAGATCAACGGTAGGGATCCACCCGGCTTCGCTATAGCTTCAGGCACATCAATGTCTTGCCCACATGTTTCCGGGCTCGCCGCACTTGTCAGATCTCAATATCCCAAATGGGGTCCCTCGGCTATCAAATCGGCGATAATGACGACAGGTTACCTGATATAAATATAATAAATTACTATTACGAAAATATTTTCCATTTCCATATACAAAATTTGTTTATATTTTTGTTTGATACTGGGACTTTAACTAAATTTATCACAAAATTGACATTGGTTATTCAAATTTTCCAGTTGACATTCATATTGCACTTTGAAAAAATCGTAAGTTCGTTGATCCATTAAAACAAAATGTCAAAATTTATTAATGAATAAACTAAAAGCCCCAAAATTGATTAATTTGAAAGGTGCATTAGCAAAATCAAGTGGCAGGGGAACTATAGATAATGAAACAATTTTTATTTTTTTTTTTTTTTTAAGCTTAGTATTATATGTCTTATCAATATATAATATTGGTAAATGTTTCAACCTCAAAGGAGAAAATCTATATCGACATAATTTGCTATGTCGGCAAATATTTTAAGTGTATTCATCTTATTACACATGTTAATATGCCTATTTGTAATTAATTGTGTACGGCTCTATAAGTCATGACATATGATGTTCATAAAAAACTTAACCACGACAAAGAGTCGTTCATGAAATATATCTAATTTTGCAGCAATACAAACCAACAATCTACAAAGCTCAATTACAACACATGACGGAATGATAGCCACCCCTTACGAAATTGGTTCAGGGGAAATAAGCCTCACGACCTCGCTACAACCAGGTCTTGTGTACGAGACAGAAAACATCGACTATATTCAATTCCTTTGCAACTTAGGATACAGCACGTCTAAAATAAAAACCATGGCCTCGAATTATATTCCTCATAACTTTTCTTGTCATCGTGACTCGCATCCTGATTTGATCTCCGATATGAACTATCCTTCAATAGCCGTTTCTGGATTGAAAGCAGATGGAATCACAAAAACGGTGAACAGAACAGTAACTAATGTTGGCGAACCATGCTCGACCTACATCGTATCCATTGAAGCTCCAACTAGTTTGGAAGTTCAAGTGGTGCCAAGAACTCTGCAGTTCACCAAAAATATTAAAAAACTACAATTCCATGTGATATTTAAGGTCATTACATCTTCGGCTGGTGAGAAACACTTGTTTGGTTCAATCACATGGGTAAGTTCAAAGCACAAGGTTCGGAGTCCATTTGTTGTGAGCAAGGCTAAAGAAAAGAAGTTAACGGGCTAGACGAATTGGACATCACTATCTTACCAGTGACCGGAATAAAAGGTAGCCAAGGCTTCCATCGATACAAATAAAAAGCACATATTTGCTTGTAATAGCTTGTTGAAATAAATAAAATAGAAGAGTTATGAAATCTGATGAATAAAAGTAATGACTTTTATAAATTATGACTTTCTGATCTGGTTAGCTTGTCCTTAAGTGCCTTTTATAATTGTTGACAAAAATATTGTGTTGAGACGTGCATGAGACTTTATTGATTTTCTTAGCATAAACTCTCATGTGTCACATACATGGTTTTTGGATTAATCTATATATAGGTGGTTGTGTTCAAGTGAGAATAGTGCTAAGTGAAAGATTAAGAATAAATTGTAGTCATTAGATCTGATCATCTAATGGCTAAAAAAAACCAACATTATACCTTCATTAAAAGTAATGTGGTAATTATTTCACACTCAAACAGAAGAACCCACACCACCACATACCTCATAACCAACCCACATTATCAAATACACACGCATACACACCCACATTGTAAGAAAGTGGGAAAAATATGTTCTGTATTGTTCACAAAGACATATACACATATATATAGATACATAGAAGGCCTAAACCTAACTTATTGTACAAGAAACCATTTAACA
>CACSLK010010322.1:1301008-1316725 GCA_902706635.1 Striga hermonthica
CCCAGAGACAAGGTCCAGGGCATCAGATTGAATCTTATGACGAAGATGACGAGGAGGACCGAGGCGCCATGCCAAAACGCATCCGACAAGGAGACGAGGAAGTATTTGCGTTCACTTCAGAAACACCCAATTCAGATTTTGCTGGAACTGTTCGGGGACGTAAACGAGATCGATCTCCTGAACCGATGCAAATCACTGTCCACCGTGTCAACACCAATAACTCCCGGAGTACATTGTCCCGTCGACAAATCAAAGCCTATGCCCGACAAGTGTATAACTCCGGTAAACAAGTGTACACTACTGATTTGAGAGACATCCTCAACAATCGGAACTGTCCCATAACCTTTAATATGGAGGATGCCAATTACTTCGCACACCCTCATTCCGATGCACTCATTATCACTGTCCCTATATGCAGAATTCGCGTTCACCACGTTATGGTAGATACTGGGGCCTATTCGAGTATTTTAATGTTAAAAGCTTTTGACAAAATGGGTCTTGATCCCGCCGAAATCCGACCCTGTAATAATCAAATACAAGGATTCAACAGAAGTATTTCGAGGCCCATCGGTGAGATTACTTTACCCGTTAGATTGGGCACTTCGGAGAATGTCACTAAGCTCGTCATGGAGACTTTCAAAATTCTTGATATCAACAACGAGTACAACGCCATCATTGGCAGAACAGCGTTGTACAAACTTCGGGCTGCGGTTTCGATCTTTCATTACGCGCTAAAGTTCCCGACTACACGAGGGGAAGGAACACACTTTGGAGACTAGAGAGAAGCTCGAGAACTTATTACACTCATACCGCCCAACGGAGTCCATTCCACCTCGACGAGCGATAGTGAAAATTCTCCACCACAAAACGCCTCGAACAATACGGTGTCCGAAGAACCAAATAGCAACATCGGCGCTCTTCCCACCTCGGATCCTCTGACCAAAGACCGAGGTCGCCGGCCTGGAAAGGAACCTATCCTTGAAGAAGATGAGTTGTACCCAAGAGCCCAAGTTAAAGAAAAAAGCCGAAGTGATCGAGCCGAACCTGGAGAAGACGTAGAGTTAATATACGTCGGTGAACCAGACTTCCACAAATCGTTGCGCATCGGGAGTCATCTCCAAGAGCCTCTTCGGTCAGAACTTATTTTATTTCTCAAACACAATTCTGATGTTTTTGCCTGGAAACACGAAGATATGAAGGGCATCGATCCCGGCGTCGCTAGCCACAAGTTAAACCTCGATCGAACTATCCGTCCTGTTGTTCAGAAAAGACGAAAACTCGGGCCGGATCGACAGAAAGCACTGGAAGAGGAGGTCAACAAACTCATCGACAATAAGTTCATCAAAGAAGCCAGATATCCGACATGGGTCTCAAATCCTGTCCTTGTTAAAAAGAGCAACGGGCTGTGGAGACTGTGTATCGATTTTTCCGACTTGAACAAGGCGTGTCCCAAGGACAGATCCCCTCCCACATATAGACTACATGGTTGATGCCACGTCGGGACACGAGTTGATGAGTTTCATGGATGCTTACTCCAGCTACAATCAGATTCCCATGGATCCTGAGGATTCCGAACACACCTCGTTTTATTCGGCACGAGGCCTGTACTGTTATACCATGATGCCGTTTGGGTTGAAGAACGCCGGAGCCACTTACCAACGCCTCATCAACAAAATGTTTGCCACGATGATTGGTCATACTATGGAAGTTTACGTCGACGACATGCTCGTCAAGTTGGTGCACGCTTCTGATCATATAACGCACCTTCAAGATATGTTTGATGTCCTCCGATCTTATTCCCTGGTCTTAAATCCCAAGAAATGCAACTTCGGAGTTAAATCAGGAAAGTTTCTGGGCTATATGGTCAGCCAACGCGGAATTGAAGCTAACCCGGCCAAGATAAAAGCCATTCAAGACCTAACTCTCCCGACTTCGGTTAAGGGTGTTCAGGCCTTAACTGGCCGACTTGCTGCTCTCAACCGGTTCATCTCCAAATCCACAGACCGTTGCAAACCTTTCTTCGAAGCAATCAAAAAAGGAAAATGCTTTGAATGGACCGAAGAATGTCAAAAAGCTCTCATCAACATCAAGGAGACACTAGCTTCTCCACCAACGTTACAAAAACCAAAACCCGAGGAAATGCTATTTTTATACCTCGGAGTCAGCGATTCTGCAATCAGCGCTGTTTTGGTACGTGAAGAAGGAACACTACAATCGTCTGTTTATTACATTAGCAAAGCCCTACATGACGCTGAACTTCGCTACTCTCCTATGGAAAAATTGGCGTTTGCGCTTGTCATCGCTGCTCGGAAATTGCGACCCTATTTTCAAGAACATTCCATAACTGTTCGCACTTCGTATCCACTTCGGCATATCCTGCACCGACATGACACCTCGGGACGCCTGATCAAATGGGCGATTGAACTTGAACAATTTGACATCCACTACCAACCGAGGACCGCGATCAAGGCACAAGCCTTATCTGAATTCATCGCCGAATTCACTCCGGCTATAACCGTTCACAATGATAATCAGCCGTGGGTTCTCTATATTGATGGTTCTTCAACAGCCAACCGAGCGGGCGCAGGGATAGTCTTGGCTAACCCGGAAAATCGATTATTTTGTCACTCGATGAAGTTTCTTTTCGCAGCAACAAACAATGAAGCCGAATACGAAGCCTTGTTATCCAGATTAAATTTAGCCGAATCCATGAACGTGAAATACCTCAAAGTCTTCTCAGACTCTCAACTCCTTGTCAACCAAATTAACGGTTCGTATGAAGTCAAAGAACCTCGGCTGACACCGTATCTCTCTTTGGCAAAGCAAAAATTATCAAAGTTCTCCGCGGACGTTGAACACAACCCTCGAACTCTTAATGTTCAAGAAGACGCTTTGTCTCGGCTAGCTTCAAGTCCCGGAATAGAAAGCATGGAGTATGTCCAAGTCGGACAGCAAGAACAGCCGTCGACCGCCCTTTCCGAAGTCGCAACTATCGATCCGGTAACATCACAAAAACCACCAACTTGGATGGATCCTATTATCCTTATTTAGAAACTGGGGCCTTGCCCCCGGACCCAAAAGAAGCTCGAACACTTCGGATTCGAGCAACTCGGTATACATTGGACAACGAAACTCTGTTTAAGAGGGGATATTCCGTCCCACTTTTAAAATGCGTGAATGAGTCTGATTCACGATATATTCTTGAAGAAGTCCATGAAGAAATTTGCGGAAGTCACCCCGGTTTTCAAGCCTTATCTTACAAAATTTTACGACAAGGTTATTATTGGCCGACCCTAAAAACCGACGCCGCTGCATGGGTTTGCAAATGCCCGAAATGCCAACTGTTCGCGCCCAACATCCACCAGACTCCCGCAGAGCTCAATCCATCTACAGTCCATGGCCTTTTGCCAAATGGGGAATCGATCTCATAGGTCCCCTGCCGACCGGAAAAGGAGGCGTTCGATTTGCCATTGTAGCCATTGATTATTTTACTAAATGGGCCGAAGCCGAACCGTTAGTCACAATAACCGAGCAAAAAGTCGTCGACTTCATATGGAAGTCGATCATCTGCCGCTTCGGATTGCCGAACTCCATCATTACCGATAATGGGAAACAATTCGAAGGCAAGCGATTTGAATCTCTATGCGAAGAATATAATATCAAGCATTTTTTCTCTTCGCCTTATCACCCACAATCCAATGGGCAAGTCGAAGCTGTGAACAAGCTCATAAAAAACGGCCTCAAAGTCCGACTTGACGCCGCCAAAGGAGCTTGGCCTGAAGAGTTGCCACACGTCCTATGGGCCTACCGGACTACAACTTGAACTTCTACCGGCGAGACCCCGTTTTCCTTAACCTACGGCTCAGAAGCCGTGGTCCCAGTCGAGCTCGGTGAACCGACGTACCGAGTTCAACATTTTACCGAAGAGTCCAACTCGGAAAACCTGAAAGCTAATTTGGACCTGCTTGACGAACATCGCACCCGTGCTGAACTCAAAAATGCTACTTACAAACATAGAAGTGAAAGATACGTCAGTTCTAAACTTAAGCCTCGTTCATTCCGAGTTGGAGATTTGGTCCTTAAACGCATAATGGGGCCGGACCCCGGCCCACTCAGACCGAGATGGGAAGGACCTTTTCAAGTCATTGAAGTCCTACCTTATGGGGCCTACCGAATCGCTCACCCTGATGGAACTCCACATCAATATCCATGGAATGCTGTTTTTCTAAAGAAATTCTATCAATGAACTGTCCGAAGTCGGATAGCCGACCCTTCTTTTGGACGGACCCTTCTTTTTGGCTTCACTGAATGTATGAAGTAACTCTTTTGATGTACTGAAAGTCCATCGGATTTCGCGTTTGGACAATCCGAGCAAGCAGCTCAAAACCGATGTAATATATCCTGAAACTCGGTTCTATAAATATTTTGTACCGATGTAAGCATTGCGACACTCGGTCTTGCTGATACCCCATAATATATCCGAATCCTACATATATGTCGGATGGGGGCGATGCTCGTCAAACGTCATTTCAACAAACATGATTTGACGGGTCCCGAAAATTACCGAATACAAAAGATAGAAATCGGTTGGGGCCGTTCCACAATCGAACTCTGACGAAGTTCGATGAATTTTATTCTATTTCATGCACAGCCCGAAAATACGTTAAGTCATGCGAACTCTTAATAAGTTCACATAACTGACTTACACTAGCGGCTGTAAATATTGCAAATGTTCAAGTGGAACTCGGAACTTATTTTTACAAAAGCCCTCCATTCGGTTAATGATTTAACCGGATCCGAGTTGAGGTAATCCATTTTGAAATCCGCACCGAGTTCAGAACACTTGATCAAAAAGTTGCTGAAATTTGTACAGCGAAAGTAAATCAAACAGATGTCATCCAAACACTTCTTATTAAATATATAATATTGCCATCATAAACAAGTATGAAAAACCCTTACATACGTCCTACTAAGGGAATCAGTTATCTGACCTCCCCGATTACATACTCAGTTATTATATCCTACTAAGGATGCCAACATGCTGGCACCCAGATGCCTCATTACAAAAGAAATAACGCGAATAACATATGTTTTCAAACCTCAAGCCACATCAGTCGACTTTTCAACCTTATCACCTGAACCACTGCCTTCTCCGACTTCGATCCCGGAAGATAATCGCTCCAAGACCTGCGCTTCCTTTGTCTTAGCAGCAGTCTCGATAGCTCCATCCGACAACGGAACGAACTCATCACGGGGATCCGGTATTTTATCTGATTCACCCTCGGCCGGCGTAACAACCTTAACCACTTCAACTTCCTTGTCGGTCAATTTCGCCTTCTCCTCAATGTAAGCCATAACTCTGCTCTGAATCTGTTCCGGGGTCATGTTATCGAAGTGCTGTTCAACCTCCACATCGGCGAGAGTCGAAAGATACACTTCGGCCAGCTCCTTCCTCTTCTCTTTCTCGTTCTCCAAGATCATATTGACATAAGCACGGCAGAGAAGAGCAGCTCTATCCTCGGAAAGTGATGGCAGATCGGGGTTAGCAGCCATTTCTTCCGACCTTCGGAGCATCCAAACGCAAAACTCCCGTTCATCTTCATCGGCCTCCACGTGCATTCCCTTTATCTAAGAGTCGAAGCCGTACTTTTCGAGTTTCCGAAATAAGAATAGACGGATGTCATCGATATCATAATAGCCCGCATCATACCTCTCAATGACCCATCGGAGATTCAGACAAGTATTCATTTCAATTTCAAGGTCGGGCCCGCCAACTTCCTCATCCTCACCAGCATCATCGGCTTCCACTTCAGCATCGCCCCTGGACTTCGGTTCCGTAACAGCGACAGTTTCTTTCCCAGCTTGGAAGCCGATTTCATACATGGTTTCCCCGTAAGATGATTTCTCTTTTTCAAGCTTAGCCATCTCGACCTGATGTGCGTCCCTCTGCCGACCTACGAGCTCACGGACCTCGGTGCACTCTTTACGAGTCGCCTCATGCCCGACCTTTTCATTTGAAAGCGCCTTCTCCGTCTCCTCGAACTTGGCCTCTAAGGCCCTGGAATGCTGCTCGGAAAATGCAAAGCGCGCCCTGAGGTCGGCCACCTCGGTCTCAAGAGCCTTTTTCTCCTCGGACATTGCCGAGATTTCAGTCTGCTCCACCTCCAGTTGAGCAGCTTGTTCAGAAATTTTACCTTTCAAGTCGGCCTCCACCTTACCCGACTCTTCCTTCAACGAGACAATCACAGCATCTCGCGCAGCGATGATGTCCTTCTTCCCGTCCAACTGAGCCGCAATTCGGTTATGATCATCCTCGGCCGCAACTAAACTTACCAAGGCTCGGCCCAAGCACGCCTTAGCATAGCTCATCTTATCAGCACTCGAGAGGGAGGAAACTCCCACTTCGGACCTCGGGTCCCAAACCATCAAGGGCACCCTTGCTGCATTTTTAGCATTCTCCGGCATATCAATCCTCGAGGACATGTGCGGAAACTTCACAGATTGAAACGTAGTGAACCACTCTTCCACTACACCCTCAGGCACCTTCACCTTGGCCGCCCTCTCTTCATCGATTTATAATAAGGATCTCTCGAAAAGGGGCACCTCCTCAATCCTCCTTTCACCAGATCCGCGACCGGAGTCCTGCTTACGTTTCGACCTCCTCTCCGCTCCAGAAGAAGCCCCTACGTCGGACATCTTCACCAATTTTCTCTTCTTCCTTCTCTCTGGTTGGGAAGACTCAACGGACTTCAGAGGGGAAGAAGGCATTTCCATGGTCTCCATAGGCACCGGCCCTACGACAGCCACCTCGGTCCCGGTCGCGACCGGCTCGGGATCAGCCTGGTTAATCGCAGCAGCGTTTACAACGGGTGGCACCTCGGTAGTTGTCACCTCTTGCAAAGACTTCGGGCATTCCGGAATAGCAGCCGAAGTCGCGCTTGACCCCACTTTGGTCGATTTCTTACCGGTGTTTTTCTGGCCAGCAGTCTTCTTCACCAAAGCGCGAACAAGATATCTCCTCATGGCGTCGTTCAATCTCAGATCTTGACTTTTACCAAACTTGGATTGAAGGTCTCTATTCGGAAACTTACGCCTGAACTCCTTAGCTTCCTTGACAGAGCTATAACCCAGAAATCCGAGGAGTGGATAATATACTGCATTCCGGCGATAGACAAACAGAGTTACCGACAGCTATTATACGCGTATAGAAAGTCTGACAAAATCACCATAAACGAAAATTCTCTTACCGGGGTCAAATTTCGAGCTAGAAACTCCAGGGGATAAACCGGCAGCTTCGAGTTTCAAATCCACGACCAGTATGCGATAATCTCGTACCTCCTTGTCCAAGCCAGCAAGTGTTATCAATTTCCCACCGAATTCCGGAATCAACTTCGGCTCCTTCTGTTTGGTCTCTTTTTCTACAAAGGGCAAAAGTTCCGACCTGTTAGTACACAGAACAAAACAAAATCAGAAAGATATATTCGAATTAAAAAATGAAAGAAACTCACTTGCTTCGGAATGAATAAACATCGGAATCGTCATTCCGTCAATCCGAGGTTCATGGAAAAAGCTCTCGGACTGCCATTCTCCACCAATCCACAACCACTCTTCCTGGAATCCGTGAAGAGTTTCCGGGATATCAGTTATTATCTCGCCGACTTTCAGACCATGCTGTGGCTTCGCCCCAGCAAAGAAACAACATGAGGACTCAGCAACCCTCCTCTTCGGACTTTGCTTAAAGGCAAAAATACTTCTCATTTCCTCGCACGATGGTAGCCCCTCACCCCGCTCGTGCAACAACACCATCAGGCCAATAATCTTCTTCCAACTATTGGGAGTAATCTGACACAACGGCAAACCCCAACTCCGGAGGTATTCCATGATCAAATTTGGTAACGGGAATCTCAATCCCGACCTCAAGCTCTCTGCAAATATACCCACACAACCCGGAGGTGGGCTTGTTATTCTCTCCCCGGGGTAAGGAGCGAAAATCTTCACCGAGGGCGAAATCCGCACCTGTTCTCGCAGCAATACAACGTCAGCATCGGTCAAGATACTCGGTTCACCCTCAAAATCAACTTTCGGATCGGGCCACGTCCTCACCGGCCTTCTCCAATGAGGCGTCACAAGGTCAGCCGTGCTATGTTCTACAACAAGGTCTCCATCCTCGTCATTTAGCTTAATGTCTAAATGCCTCACCAACGTCGGATACCATCGGTGGTATTCAAAAGCTAATTCAACTAGTTCCGAGTCGTGATAAACTTCTAACGGGACAGATTCAGTGCTAGAAGAACTCGCCACCGCTTTACCCTTTCCTTTCGATGCCATTGAATACAAACGATACAAAATGAAGAATTGAATACAAATCGAAGATGAAACTTACCAAAGAATCAACAAGCAATCAGCGCACAATGGATCGAACAAGAAGAGACTCTCGAATGCAAGTATTATTCAACAGTAAAGGTGATAGCAGCAAGGATTCAAGACAAAAAGCTAAAGTGAGGAAAGGTTTTCCAGAAATCCCGACGCCCAATTTATAGCCCTAATTTCGGACCGTTGCTATTCTCAAATCGATGGCACGTGTAATCGACACGACCCTTCTTTCTCAAACGGTGCAACCAAGTGGACATTATTTTATTAAAGTAGCCGTTATTATGTAAGGGCATAACGGCGCGGCTCTTCACACTCTGCATTAACTGCGCTCAACCGTTGCGCCTTTTAACATCTCTGTCATAACTACCCATAATTCGCTCGAATTTTACCAAGTGTTTCTACCTCGGACTTCAGTCTGCACTTCGGAACAAGCAACTCACTTCGGTTACTCCAGTCACATCGAGAAACCGAAGACAACGCAGCCACTAACTTCTCACCGATTCGGAGCCTCTAGATGTTTGGCAATATCGATGACCATCACTCCGTATGCCCACCGATATTGGGGGCCTCTCTATTATCACCCGACTCGGTAAAGCATAATTAAGCGTAATTAAGGACCTTAGACGGCGTTGTAAGTGAATTTGACTCAGGCACTACCTTAGCTTGACGTCATCCCGGTTCGCGCGACAGACCGAAGACGACTCAAGAAGACCGAAGTGACTCATTCCTTCCGAGGTCATTGCAAACTGAGGTTAACATAAACCGAGGTCGTCACCTCCTAAAGCAGGTGACAAGGCACCTACACACCCCTATCACGATCTACGAGATTTGTCATCATTCATGTGGGAGCCGCTGCTCCAACCGCCCACCAAAAGTTACTTTATGCTGAAAAATGATACACGAATTCCAATGTATATATCAAAAAAGTTACTATAAATAGCAACCCTATGACACTTGTACGGGGGATCCCAAAAAACTCGTTAATATGCAACACGCAATTGCCCATAAAGGCTTTTCACCTCGGTCCACCTCGGGCCGGGGCCATTGTTGATCTATCTTTACATGCTTTATGTTTAACCTTCAATCGTTGTTACGAATCATACGACAACAATTTGATCGTTGCCCAGTACAAAAGGAAAACTCGAAACATTGCTTAAGCATAAAAACGTTTGAGATGGATCACATGCCAAGATCGCGGTAGTTGTCGACCCTCTGCATCTTCGAGTTCATACGCACCTCTCTCAAGCACTTTTGTGACGGTGTATGGCCCTTCCCAGTTAGCTTCTAGTTTCCCGACATGCTTGAGAGCGTCGGCCCGCTTTAAGACGAGGTCTCCTACTTGAAATCGCCTGGTCCGGACTTTCTTGTCGAAGGCTGCACGCATCTTCTGTTTATACTCCACGGATCGCAACCAAGCTTCCTCTCGTACCTCCTCTATCATGTCGAGGGCTTCTTTTGCTAACTCTTCATTGTTCTTTTCCTCATAGAATGTCGACCTGTGAGATTCCAAGCCTACTTCGATGGGCAATAGAGCGTCCATTCCATAAACCATGTGGAATGGTGATTGTCCTGTTGAACTCCTCGGAGTCGTCCTATAAGCCCATAGGACCGTTGTCAGCTCGTCGACCCAGGCACCAGATGCTTTTTCCAGTCTCTTCTTCAGTCCCTGCAAGATGGTTCTGTTTGTCACCTCGACTTGGCCATTTGCCTGTGGGTGCGCAACTGAGGCAAATCGCTGCTTGATCCCCATGTCGACACACCACGCCTGGATCCGCTTCCTTTGGAACTGTGTTCCATTATCCGAAATCAAGAACTTTGGGATCCCGAATCGACAGCAAATATTGTTGAACAGGAATTGTATCATTTTGTCTTCGGTAATTTTTGCCAAAGGCTCTGCCTCCACCCATTTACTAAAGTAGTCGATGGCGACCACCATGAATTTCATTTGCCCTGTTCCCATCGGCAATGGGCCTACTAAATCGATTCCCCATTGAGCAAAGGGGATTGGACAGTTGATTGTTGTCATTGCCTCGGCTGGAATGTGGGGGATTCGACCATGGCATTGGCATTTGTCGCAAACTTGCACCAACTGCTCGGCTGCTTTTCGGATCTTGGGGCAATAATAGCCTGCTCGAAGGGCTTTGCCAGCCAGGGCTCGCGATCCTATATGCGCTCCGCAATACCCCTCATGGATTTCTCTCAAGACATGACCCCCTTCTTCCTCGGAAACGCATCGCAGGTGGGGTCCGACCATCGACTTCTTATATAAGACCCCTTCGATCTCAAAATATTTACTCAGATATCGGGCTGCTTTCTCCGCCTCCTGCTTATCTCCCTCTGGTACTCGAACTTGTAACAGTTCACGAATTGCTCTTCGCCAATCCTACTTTTCATCGACTTCCATTGTCTCACTTAAGACACTTCCCTCTAAGTGCAGTGTGGTAATATGATTTCCCATCTTTCCTTCGTCTGAACCTGCGATTCTGGCGAGCCAATCGGCTCGCTTGTTCTCCTCCCGAGGTACTTGTGTTAACTCAAACCTTTCTAGGCCTTGCATTAGGTTCTGGATTTCCTCGACATATTTTATCATCTGGCCTTCTTTGATTTCGCAATTTCCCAGTACTTGCCCCACAACGAGCTGTGAGTCGGAATGCGCCATGATTTCCGTTGCTCCACCACCAACTGCCAATTGAATTCCCTTAATTAGAGCTTCATACTCTGCTTCGTTGTTCGAGGCCTTAAACCCCATTCTGATGGCGAAGTCGAGCTGTTCGCCTTCGGGGGATACTAGAACGACTCCCAGACCAGACCCCCTGGCCGCCGAGGACCCGTCAACGTGCATTATCCATTTCTTGCTTGCTCCCTTAGTCCCTTCTTGGATAAAGTCGGCTAGGGCTTGGGCTTTTATGGCTCGTCACGGTTCGTATTTGATAGAATATTCACTGAGCTCGACTGCCCACTTTACGAGTCGACCCGACACAGTAGGTCGACCCAAGGTTTCTCCAAGCTGAAAGTTTGTCCTTACGATTATCACATGGTTCAGGAGATATGGCCTCAATTTTCTGGCTGTGATTACTAATGTTAAGGCGGCCTTCTCGACTTCAGAATATCTTGCCTCTGCGCCTCGAAGTACTCGACTTGTATAGTAAATCGGCTGCTGGGCCCCTTCAGCTTCTCGCAGTATTACAAAACTTAGGGAAAATATTCCCACCGAAATATAGAGAACTAATTCATCACCTGGCTCTGGCTTTGTTAATAACGGCAGCTCGCTCAAAAACTCCTTCAACTTTTCAAATGCCATTTGAGCCTCGTCATTCCATTGGAAAGCTTTTTCTTAAGTAACTTGAAGAATGGGAAACTCCTTTCCGCAGCTCGAGCTATGAACCGGCTCAGGCCTGCAATTCGACCCGTTAGGACCTGCACCTCTCTAACATTTTTTGGCGGGGCCATGTCGAGTATGGCTTGCACCTTCTCCTTATTTACTTCGATGCCTTTCTCAGTCACGATATAGCCCAGGAATCGTCCTGCCCTCACTCCGAAAGCGCATTTTCTCGGGTTCAGCTTCATCCCATAAGCCCTTAGTGTCTTGAAAGCTTCTCTCAGATCTTCTACATGTGAGGTCGAGGACCTACTTTTTACCAAGATATCGTCCACATATACCTCCATATTGCGTCCGATCTGCGACTTGAACATTCGATCCATCAACCTCTGGTACGTTGCTCCTGCATTTTTAAGCCCAAAGGGCATGACGACATAACAGTACGTCCCTTTACTTGTGACAAAGCTAACTTTGCTCTAGTCTTCGGGGGCCAATGGGATTTGGTGGTACCCCTGGGATGCATCCATCATGCTTAGCAACTCGCAACAAGCCGTAGAATTGACTAGCTGATCAATCCTTGACAGAGGGTAATGGTCTTTGGGTCATGCCAAGTTTAGGTCGCGGAAGTCGATACACATACGCCATTTGCTCAATGCTTTTCTCACCATTACAGTGTTGGATATCCATTCGGGGAATTGGATCTCTTTGATGTGCTTGGCTTTTAGCAACTTATCCACCTCGACCTTGATTGCTTTGTCTATCTCAGCCCCATGGTGTCTGAGTCGTTGCTTGACGAGCTTTTTGAGAGGGTCGACATTGAGCTTATGTTCCATGACTTCCGGATCGATTCCAATTAATTCCTCTGGAGAGAAAGCAAAGATGTCTCTAAATTCCCTCAGCAATTCCACCAACTGCCCCCTCAATTCGTCTTTCAATTCTTTCCCGACTTTAGTGGTTTGGTCCTCTCTTTCTCCGATCTGAATTTCCATCAGCTCTCCGTGTGGTTCGAGATCGCTTCCCCTCGGCCTTTTTTCATTCGATCCAAACTTCTTTCCTTCTTTTGGCTTCGTTCGTTGGTTCGTCCTTACCGCTATCTGGTAACACGCTCTAGATAGTTTCTGATCTCCTCGAGCTTCTCCTACCCGATCTCTGACTGGAAATTTCAACTTCATATGGTAAGTCGATACCACAGCTTGGAAAGTGTTCAGTGCTGGTCTCCCGAGGATCACGTTATAAGCCAATTCGACATCGACCACCACAAACCTTATCATCTTCACCTTTCTCAAATCTCCATCTCCTAAGACGACAGCAAGCGTGGTTTCTCCCAAGGGTGCGACCTCCGAGCCATTGAACCCAAAAAGAGACGTGTGCAAGGGTGCCAGTTCGATGTCAAGGTCCATCCTTTTGAGACAATCGTAAAAGATCACATTTACTGAGCTTCCAGTATCGACAAAAACTCTTTGCACCTCATAGCCCGACACCTGGGCGGTTATCATTAGAGCATCATTGTGAGGCCTCTCGACCTCTCCTACATCCGCTGGTCCAAAATTCATCACCGGACCCCCTTCATCGACTTGGTGTATCTCGACTTTGGCATGCTTCCCTCGGGAGTATGCTTTTCTTGCTCGGTTTGAATCTCCGTCAGTCGGCCCACCAAAGATCATGTGAATTATCCCTTTTTTCAGGGGGAGCTCATCCTTTTCTGGTGACCTTGTCCTTTTATGAGGACTCTTACTCCTTTCTTTCCTTCGACTTGTCCTTTCTCGATCTTTGTATATGAATTCTTTCAAATGGCCGACCTTTATTAACCTTTCTATCTCGTCCTTCAGGTGTCTGCAATCGTCGGTGTTGTGTCCGTAGTCCTTGTGGAATCGACAGTATAGGTTGCTCTTAGGCCTCGTTGGTCCATCATTCCTTGTCTTAGGCCATCTTACCACATGGTCGCGAATCTCCCTCTCCATTACTTCCAAGATCCTAGCTTGTGGAGCCATCAGGGGGGTGTAATGAGTCGGTCTCCAACCTCTAGGCTGTCCATCTCTTTCTGCTCGTGGGGACACCTTTCTCTCTCCAGTCGAGGAAACTCTCTTTTCTTTTCTCTCGTCTCGAGGGTCTATTTTGATCGTTTTAGATGCCTGCGAGAAGTCAGCCTCTGCTTCCTCGACGTTCATGTATTTTGCACACCTTCCAAGCACCTCATCAAATGTTCTGCCTGGGCGCTTGGCCAAAGAGTTTCTGCACAACCCTGGCAGTAGCCCTCGGGTCAAGCCCCCCGCCTTTATTTCCTCTGACGCTCTGGGCACCTCGACGCAGGCCCGTGTGTATCTCGCCACATAATCTCGTAACGACTCGCCTTCTTTATGTTGTATGCCCATCAATGTTAAATACGACTTCTCTTGTGGCATGACACTAGCAAATTGATTGAGGAAACTCGAGCTGAACCCCTCGAAATCCTTGATAGCTCCTGCTGGTAACTGGTGGAACCAATCCTGAGCGGAACCTCGTAAAGTTGTCAGGAAAGCTCGACATTGCATTGGATCGTTGTAGCGATGGAGCACCGCCATATTCTCGAAACTCCTCATATGCCGAGAAGGATCGATCGACCCGTCATAGCTTATGTTCAAATCACGAAAGCCTTGTGGTAGATCAGCGTCGAGGATATGCTGTGAAAACGGATGTCCTCTCGAGCCACCGATTTTTCTTCCCTCGACTCGGGCTTGCAAATCACGCACTTGGGCCAGCAATTGCTCCAGCGTTTCATCTCTAGCTTGTGGGTTAACAGTCCTGATAGAGGAAGCCTCCTCTTCCGTCCTCCTATTCTGCCTCTCGTTGGACTGGGCCTGTTGTTCACGTTCGATGTTTGGTTGTTCGATCCTTAGTGGCTCGACCCTAGGTTGTTCGGGCTGAACTTGCTTGAGCTGAGCTGAGCTGCCACTGCTTCCGCTATCATCCTTTGCATCTCATCTCTCGTCATTGTTACGGTTTGCTCCTCGACTCGAGATGGGACGAGCGTTTGTTCTGGCCCTTTCTGGATTTGCTTTCCCGCGCGTCGAGACATCTCCGTTGGCTCTCCTCCGCCCGTATTGGGGTTTTGGCTTGCTCCTGCTGAGGTCAGCACCGGCACCTTCACTCCGGGCGGAGTAATAGGCGTTTCTCCACCCATAATCACTCCCGGGGGTGGGGGTCCTCCAAACGGTGGTATTCCCAGTACCTGCATCGTCGGGGGTCTGGGGGCAGAGAGAGGGGGCGGTCTCCTTTCTGTCCAGGTTCCCCTAAATTCCTCGTTCAAATTCCTCTGTAAACCTTCCTTACTCAGCCATCGGCGACGGATCGGAGCTATGTGCGAAGCTCTTAATTCCTTCAACAACTCCCCACAGACGACGCCAAAATGATGGGTCTCTTTCCAGATCTGGGGCGATCTGATGAGAATGGGCTCAGATCTGGAGCGAACCGGTGAGGGTGAACTCAGATCTGACATGATGGCTTCTAAACTGCTACCGGACCGCGGGGACACCTGCAAGAACTCAACGCCGGAGGGGTTTCCGGCGTAGAGCCTCCGACGCTCAAGTCAGTATGTGAACAAAATGAGGAACTGCTCTGAGGGAGCAGCAGCAATGGAGGAGAATATGGAATGAACGGGAGTTGGGGTTTAGGGCTACCTCTTCTCCTTTATATAGGAGGGAGAATTTACCTGAGATGCCTAAAATGCCCCCAAGTCGGTGGTCCTGGAAAGTCCAAATTGCCCTGGTCGATTCATCTCCCCTCCTTGTTGAGTCATCCCCAAGTCGACTGCATGCTTTACGTGTCGAGATTTGGGACGTCGACCTCGAGCAGCCCCTTTAACCACTCATATTCCTACTGTTCAGGGGTCGTCTCCATAGGTTCTTAATTATACGTCGACTTCTAGAAAGGTTGATCGGCCCAAGTCGACCTTTAGAAATCGACCTATGTCGATTTCTCGAATATCCGATACTCTGCTTTTACGACCGGGTCAACTTTGGACGAAGTCGACCCAAGCACCTTCTCGT
>CACSLK010010322.1:1351625-1384046 GCA_902706635.1 Striga hermonthica
TGGGGACCATGTACTGTGTATTTCATCGCTTTTAATAATTTACCATGTCTGAGATCTATATGTGATTAAATTGAAGGACCGAGACGGATGAGTGATCCCGTCTTGGTCAAAATGTCAGATGTCAGTTGTGACTTGGTTGAGTGGGCGATTCCCAGCCTAAGTCTAGCGTCCAAATGGTGTGATTAGTGCCTTTCCTGGATTTCTGTGGGAGGGGACCCCCAGAGTGTGCACATGAGTACCGGTTTACCGTTAGTCCCATAGCCAGACCAGTTTATTCATATATATGTTGATTCCGTAGTTTATTATTAATTGTGTTGAGTATATCAGTGCCGGTCCCGGCGGAGCACCGTTGATTCCTTTGTGCTCACGCCTCCCCACTACCCTCTTTTTCAGGTGACGGAGTCCCGCGTACAGCGTGAGCCGAATATGTGCTGGTGGTCATCAGTCAAGATATTTGTGTTATGTCATGTTTTGAATTGTTTGAATTAATTATGCTTTATTTATGTTCGTTTGCTGCATGTTTGTCTCGATGTTTGAATTTATATTTGCTTCCGCACTCTAGAACAATATTTCAGAATTTCAGACTTGAGTTTCAGATGTCAGATTTCAGACTAGCATTTCAGATGTTAGATTATGTCAGATTTTCAGAATATGCATGTTTTAGCTGGTATTATTCATGGCCTTAATTCTAGAATGATTATACTTGGTCGCATGCATGATAGATTATAGTGTTAAAGATATAAGATTAAAGTTGAGTAGCATCCCGCGTTTTAAGGTTAAAAGTATTTTCGAAAAATTAATATGAGTTTTCGAAAATTAAATAAGTGTTTTTCCTTTTAAAGCGCGAAAAATTTACTCTGATTTTAGTAAGTTTTAGGCGGGGTGTTACAGTTGGTATCAGAGCCACTTAGTGGTTCTGCATACTGAAATTTTAGTGAGACATGACCACACCACGCTCACGCCACGCCGACTCCGAGGTACGTCACCTGTACAGCTTTTATTTGCGAATGCATATTTACTATATTCAGATTATTTCAGGGGCGTTAGATCTATCCTTCGATTAATATTTGAGAATTCTAGTCAGAACTCTAGTAAGAACTTAGAAGATTATAGTGTAACCGGAACTCTAGCCAAGCTAGGTGTTTTCGGAATTCGATAAATTAGTAAAGTATAGTGTAGCTATTTATTAATCGGCTATACTGTTTCAGTCAGAATTTCAGCAGAGTCTGTGATTTGTACGCTCTTCCGTTGACCTTTCGGAGGACGGAGAGGAATATAACTCTAGAAACAACCTCGATTATGTTGTGGCCAAGTACCTTTTTCTACGTATCGAGGATAACCATGGCGATATATTAGAGCTATAAGACTCATTTCGCACTTTAGAGTTAAGACAGAGTAAATTCTACATTTCCATGAATTTTGCCAGAAATGGCAAAACCCAAGAAGCAATAGCTGACCCAAGATCAACAAGGAGGAGGAAGTGCCAGCGCCTACGCTCATCACCACTAGAAGCAGAAGTCCAGAAGACTTAAGAAGATGCATGTAGTTTAATTATCCTTATTCCGTGAACCCGCAATACTTTTGTTGTGGGAATTTCTCCATGCTTTTGAAACTCCGTTAAAAATTCAAGTTGAGACCAAAATTTCAGTGCATTCCATAATGTAAAGATCTCAAAGAGCGAGTTATTGCTATAATTTGACACTTGCGAAAGTTAGATTATCGCGTCGATAGATTGTAACACATAGATAAAGCAGTGGACTTTCCATTGCTTGAACTATGTGAGTTTTAAGTTAAGTTATAACTCTAGAGGTTACCTCACTTGAGTTGGCAAGAGCCTTTCAACTAGTATAAGAAGTAATAGTTTTTCAGTGTATAAGAGTCAGAGATCCGGGTAAGTCCTGGAGGCTTGAAATAAAGGCCATGAGTCCGGGAGGAACCATGGAGGTTTGAAACGGAACCATAGCAGATATTTTTCCATTTGAGGTGATCTCTAGTAGTTAGAGGAAGAGAAGACCCAATTTAAAGGAAACTAGAACGAGGATTGCACGTTGAGTCATGTTTTGACTCCGTCACCCAAGGAAGTTCCAATAGTATGAGAATACTCAGACGACAGTTCACAGAGAATTTAATGAAAGCCGAGTGGGAGTTCACAACCACCATGATTCAAGAAGGAGAACCAACTTCCGCACGCGTGGGAGTTGAGATAGCATGTTTAAGAAGTCGAAGACTTATAAATTCCGCATACCTGTGTCGAATGCCACAACTCTCGAGTTGGAAGTTGTGGGCAGATGGACGATATGCCGATAGGAAAATTCTAGAAGCCATGAAGAGAGAGAACACTTCACTGGCAATGCCCGAAGAGTTACCATTGTTCGAAATCACGCGTACGTATTTTTAAAATGTTACTGAGAAGACCACCTAACCGACAAATGAAATTCGATCGACCTGTTGCTGGAGTAGGACTAGCGTCAAAAGTGCCAAACCGAGAGACTCCAAGAAGCTGCAAGAGCTGAAGACCCAGACGCCAAGAAGATGCAACAACTGAAGACCAGACACCGAGAAGCTACAAGAGCTGAACACCCAGACGCCAAGAAGCTGCAAGAATTGAAGACCCAGATCCGAATTGTGAACTGTTGGACCAAGAGCGTCACCCTAGGGTGCACCCGATGGTTCATGAAGAAAGGAGATGTGCACAAATTACCAAAAGTTATGTAGACTCAAGAAGGAGAGTAAGTACTCATCTTTGAGAGTCGAGAAGTTGTCGACCCATGCCGAAGACAACAAGTTCCAAGATTGAACTTGAAGCTCGGACATCCTCTATGAGAAGTTGAGGAGCCCGAAGCCTCAAGATCATAAAGCACGAGAAAGTTGAGGTGATGAAGTCATCTCTAAGTACTAGTGGTGTACGACATCACTAGTTTTAGAGTAGATGTTGAAGGAAGAAAGAACAGAAAAGCCACAACATTGAAATTTTATTTACCCATGGGAAAATTTCACCCATATAAGTAGTGAGACCCTCGATTTGTATCAGGAAGAAGTTAGATCCAGTAGTAGTGCGCCGAGTTAACTCAGCGCCGCAGTACCATGAAGCCACTAGCATAAGACGTGGATACGACTGTGTTTATGGCTGTAGGCGACACTGACGCCGCAGGTACATCGCACGCATGTATAGTATGCAGGTGTTCCGCGCCCGTGGGCCCCGGGTAGTGGGTAAGCCGCATGCAACGTACCGTGTGCAACGTACCGCATTGTCAGGAGCCGGTTCACAGCAAGTCGAACCACAATTGCTAGTTATTCTCGTCAATATTACAGATCGATGGACGATCAAAACGCTCAGATGCTTGCGTTTTGAACGACAGTTTCAGTCGAAAGAGCGATTTTCTACTGAGATAGTTGATAAATGTCGATTGGTATGCCATTGTACGATTTAGTACGGACAAGTGTGGATCGCTGACGTACAAGAAAGAAATAGCGAGGGAAAGATTCTCGGTCAATAGTAGACCAGCAGACAATAGAGGAGAGATCAGCAATCCATGCTAAGACTAAGGCAACCCTGAACCGACGAAAGTCGCATACATGGCAGCCACAGAAAGACTTTCAGACCAATGTAAACGGCTAGATGACCCGAGGGTCACAGCCGCAAATGAGCAACAACTTAGTTACCCCAGTCATTTTCAGCATATAGCCGAGACGGCGAGTTAAGCCTAACGTTTGAGGCTTTGTCGCCAAAATTCTCGGGGAAGGTTGAGCGATTTTTTTTTCCCCCACGTCTCGAATTCGAGAAGATGCACTCGAACTCGAACACGTGGAAGCCATAGATGAGCCTCACGTTGATCTGAGTTGACCCGTGAGATAGTGCCTACGACCATTTTTGGCAGAAGGTACGCTAGTCAGAGAGTCGAGAAGTAGGTCTCTCTGAGTCCAGGAGTGTCGTTGTAGCTAGGGCGATGCTGCTAAGAGTATAGATGAGCTTCCTTGAATTTCCCTAGTATAGTTTCTAAAGTTTTGTCTTGGATTTTATCTAAGGCACATAGTGAGATTTTAGCGAGTTGCCATGACAAACGAGTACCAGCGAGACCGGCCAATGTCGGTACTGCCCTATTACAGTATCCAGACAAAGACCCCAGTTTCTTGACTTGGGTTAACGGTGTATAATAGCCATAAGGCCGGGAAAATTATGGAGGCTTGAAATAAGAGCCACTAGTCCGAATTTACCTGGGGTCTTGATACCAGAGTTGCCATGTCATAGCCGAGATCACTAGCAGGAGGAAGATAGAATTCAGAGTTAGAAATCTTAGACTTGAAGTTTAGAGTTTTGTCATATACCTTACCTAGCATTTCCAAGTTCTTGGAAGAGTGCTTGGTTTGCCAACAGGTGAATGCCAAGCACAAGTTCCACCAATTTCGTGCAACCATTAGAAGTTTTCGTTGTGAAAGTGGGAGCACGTTACCGTGGATTTCGTTAAGGGACTACCCAAATCAAAAGAGCAGATCGATGTGGTTTGGGTAGTTGTGGACCGACTGGCGAAGTCGGCCCGCGTTTGCCCCTGAGGATGACGATGACCATGGAGCAGATTTTTAGTATTTACGTTTGTGGGATTACTCGATTCCATGGAGTAGCCGAGACAGAGTGCCAGACCGAGATCCCTGTTTTCTAGGCTCATTCGAGATCTTAGATCGATTGGGCAGGGTAATATACAGTTTGGCGTTGCCACCCGAGCTTTCAGGTGTGCACAACGTCTTTCGTATTTCGATGTTGAGAAATTACGTGCATGATCTAAGGCACGTGTTGAATTTTAGAAAGCTCGAGGTTGGGCAAAACCTGACTTACGAGGAGCAGCCGGTAGTGATTTGGGACCGAAAGGTCCAACGGCTGAGGAATAGAGATGTATCTCTAGCCCGAGTTTGATAGAGTCGCCACGGCGAGGCCGAGGCCACTTAGGAGCGAGAGTAAGAGATTCGCGCTCGTTACCCAGAGTTTCAATTCTGACTAGTAATATGTACTTTTCGATTCCTAGCTTCTAGTCGAGTCGGACTTATGTTTAGTTTTAGCATTTCCGAGGACGGAAATATTTTAAGGAGGATAGATTTTAACGCCCAGATTTTTAATTACTATTTATGGAGCTCGACTATATTTCCATAAATATTAAGTTTCTAAATTTGATGCATTATTTAGATTTATTTGCATTAAATTAAATAATTAGTATTAAATTCTAAGCCATGAATAATTCATTCGACTTTAATTATTAAAGTCGGAATTTTATTTAATCAAACTAAAGCCGGATATTTGATTATTCCGAGCCCAATTAATTTTGAGAATCCAAGCAATTTTAGCCGGCCCATTTTTAATTCGAGTAGTCGAATAAATCTTCAAGTCCAAGCGATATTTTAAATATCGAGCCCTCGTAGTATTTTAATTCTGGGCCCAATATTAATTTTCGACCCAAGTCAAAATTATTACTACAAGCCGTCATATTTTTTTAATTAACCGACCAATTATTCTAGTAAATTGGATCGACTAATTTAATTAGCCCAAGTCCGGTTAATTTTATTAACCGAGCATTTAATTCTTTAATTGATATTCAATATAAATTTCGAGCCCAAGTCGAATTAAATTTAGTAGTTCGGTTTTAAGGTTTAAAATTTTTTTAAACCCTATTGTGTTAAATCTGAAGCCCGATTATAGGAATTTTTAAGCCCGAGTGGTAGTAATCCTAAGGCCTGAATCTTGGCCCAACAAGACAAGAAAACCCTATTTTATCTCCATATAAATACAACATACCCTCATTCCACCCCCAAATTACTAGTCATCATCATCCCAATTAAAACCCTAACTACCACATTTAAGAACTCCAAGCATCAACTCCATAGCCATTCTCTACCAAAATCCGACCACCTTCTGATGAGATTCCTCCACCGGCGAACCCGCGCCGGCAAGCAGCGACGACTCGAGCCGCACCACCCTTGAGTTGCAACTTGTCCAACTCCACACGCGCAGCCCCTCAGGTTGTCCCCACAACGCCGGTGTGTCACCATCTCCGGCAAGCACGAGCCTCCATGCAGACCTCCCATCACAACCCGTACACGAGCCGCGTCAGCCACGCGGGTTCCGCACCATACAAGTCCAGATCCGCGCCACATGAGCCACCACGCGCGAGCCATCACCTGAATCGGGGTCCTCACCTCAGCCCCGAACCGTGCGCCCAAGTCCAGTCCTGTCGCGGCCGTGGCTCTTTCGTCCGCCCCTGTTCACTCGACGACCATACAGTCGCGTTTCCGATGACCCAGCTCAACAACCGAGCCCAGCAACTTCTCTCCACACGCGCAGCAGCTCGGTCCAGTCGTCCTCTCCGCGTCGCTGCCGCTCTCGAGCTTAGCCCTGCCGGAAAACGATGAACCCGCGACCCTCAGCGCGCCTAGTCGTCCTCGCCGTCCTCAGCTCCAACCAGCTTTGAATCTCCGGTCAACCAGCGAGCTCCTTGTCGGTAACCCGTCACAGCCACCAATTGCAGCAACTCAAATCTGTCGAGTTAAGCCCGGATCTGCACCCTCTTGGACCTAGCAGCTCGGGTCTGTGGTCAGCACCCCAAAAACCGACCCGAGTAGCCCGGGTCCGACCCGAGCAGCTCCAAAAACTGACCCGTCAGCAGCCTACAACCCGGATTTGCGGGTCTTGAGAATGGATCCAACCCGTTTTACCCTCAATGATCCATTTCTTTAGCCGATCTATTCCGACCCGCTCGTTTTCAAGCATTTAAAGGTATAACCGATAAAACTCAATTTATATGGCTTAAACTTAATATTATAAAAGAGATAAGAGAAACGATATGTGATTTGAGCGATTTTGAATAAATCGGGATTAACGGGCTTAAAGCGAATATGTTCGACTTTTTAAATAAATGCGATAAAATGTTGAAATAAATACCATAAATTTGCGGCATCGTTTTGAGGCTTAGGTTAAAATTTGAGAATTTTTGGACGCCGTTTGATAGGTAAACGAGCCGGTCAAATGCGTTGACCGGTCGTAGCGATCTTTAGTTGACTGAGTTAGGAGTTGACTTTTGACTTGATATGTTGACCGTTGACTATTAGTATATTAAGGATGCTACGGCTCGAATTTCATAAATTTAGGATACCGTTTGACTTAGTTATAAGATCGGGACTTTAGCCGTTGACTTGATATTTTAGAAAATTAGTCGGATATGATTTTAGCTGCAGTTGTGGATTATAGATTTATTATAAATCACATAGAATATATATATTAATTATCGGTCTTAAATGAGTTAGGACTTTCGAGAATCAAAACCCTAGTTTTATCCGGTTCCAGTAATCGGGTATTTTTCCGGATCCGACTATAAATGTATGAACCCTAGTACCGCCTGAATAATTATTAATCGTCGTATCGTCAATTCGTAATGCGTATCGACGTCTCGCGCACGTGACCGTCTCTCGTCCGACCGTTGGAGCCGAACCGCCGAGTGCGTGCCCGTGCACCGAGTCCGAGTCAACCCCCGAGTGCGTGCCCGTGCACCGAGTCCATCCGACTTGCTGTCTACGCGCCGTTCCGTTAGTCGTGGTCCAAGCACGCCCCTGCGTCAGTGACCGTGGCACCATTTCAAACCCGTGCATCGGCTAAGCCGTGTAAGTCGAGTTCGTGCCGGCCCGAGTTACCACGCCAAACTCGGACCACGGTCAAACCGAGCTGCACATAGTCAAGCGAATGATCGACTGGCTCCGAGTGAGCCGTCGGTCCAGTTCAGTCGAACCAGTCCGGGCAGGCCGGATGGTTCGTAGAGAATTTCAGATATATATATTTCAGATAGAATTTAAGAGATAGAATTTCAGATATATATTTCAGATAAAATTTCAGAGATAGAATTTCAAATCTATATCTCAGAAAAATTTCAGATAAAGTTGAGATTCCAGATAGATTAAAGATTCAGATATAGTTTAGATTTTAGTCAGATTAGATTTAAGTCAGATTTTAGTTCCAGACTTAGAAATATTTCAGAGAACTCTAGAATGCCTCAACGACGATAATATTTTCAAAATCAGCTCGTAAATCCCTAAAATGATTTTTAAAGCCGAGTGAGCGAACCTAGATATATAAGATATTAAAGATTTGAGTTTTATTCTGAGCCTAGTACTTAGAATATTTCGCCCAATATATTTTGTAGCTTGAGGAGAGTCGAGCCTCCATCAGCTACCCATTTCAGATATTTCAGCCTTTTCATTCGTCAGTTTTCCAGGTGGGGACCATGTACTGTGTATTTCATCGCTTTTAATAATTTACCATGTCTGAGATCTATATGTGATTAAATTGAAGGACCGAGACGGATGAGTGATCCCGTCTTGGTCAAGATGTCAGATGTCAGTTGTGACTTGGTTGAGTGGGCGATGCCCAGCCTAAGTCTAGCGTCCAGATGGGGTGATTAGTGCCTTTCCTGGATTTCTGTGGGAGGGGACCCCCAGAGTGTGCACATGAGTACCGATTTACCGTTAGTCCCATAGCCAGACCAGTTTATTCATATATATGTTGATTCCATAGTTTATTTATTAATTGTGCTGAGTATATCAGTGCCGGGTCCCGGCGGAGCAACGTTGATTCCTTTGTGCTCACGCCTCCCCACTACCCTCTTTTTCAGGTGACGGAGTCCCGCGTGCAGCGTGAGCCGGATATGTGGTGGTGGTCATCAGTCAAGATATTTGTGTTATGTCATGTTTTGAATTGTTTGAATTAATTATGCTTTATTTATGTTCGTTTGCTGCATGTTTGTCTCGATGTTTGAATTTATATTTGCTTCCGCACTCTAGAACAATATTTTAGAATTTCAGACTTGAGTTTCAGATGTCAGATTTCAGACTAGCATTTCAGATGTTAGATTATGTCAGATTTTCAGAATATGCATGTTTTAGCCGGTATTATTCATGGCCTTAATTCTAGAATGATTATACTTGGTCGCATGCATGATAGATTATAATGTTAAAGATATAAGATTAAAGTTGAGTAGCATCCCGCGTTTTAAGGTTAAAAGTATTTTCGAAAAATTAATATGAGTTTTCAAAAATTAAATAAGTGTTTTTCCTTTTAAAGCGCGAAAAATTTACTCTGATTTTAGTAAGTTTTAGGCGGGGTGTTACACTTACTCATAACCGTGGGTCGATAATTGATGGAAGTTCGAAAGAGCGCAGGAGAAATCGTCGAGAAAGTAAGGGTTTTTTGCAGAGAGAATTCTGGGTGCAGAGTAATTCGGAAATTGTGAGGGTGGAAAAAAGTTGGAAAATACTCTAAGTATGGAATTTATACTTTGGAAGATTGAAGGGTGGAAAGATAAGGGCTGTCGGATTAAAGTTAGATCCAACGGTGGGGAGTATTAATTCGCACGGAGCTCAAAACGGACGCGTTAGGCGAGGAGGCGCAATAATTAAAGCGCCTGACACATATGACAGACGTGACGCGTGGCAGAAAACGGGCGCGACAGAAAGGACCTAAAGCAGATAACTTTATTTCTAGCGATTAATGGAAAATTATTCAAAAAAAAATGAGCGGGAAGCTTACCAGCCGGTCGATATCTGACGACGAGCCATCCAGAAGAACGATAAATACTAATTCACTCTTAGATCGAGTCATTCAGACTCAACCAGAGTGGGGGGGACTAGATGATATGGGATATTATACCCATTAGGCTGAACCGGTCTACTGACCGGTCGAGGAGGTCGTATTATGAGGAAGTCAAGGAAATCGAGCAGTTAACCAGTCGACCAAATAAAGCTGTCGACCAAACTATCCTTCGACCAGATACATGATCGGGCAACCTATTCGACCTCAGCAGGTCGACTACTTCGAGGACTTAATACCACGTTGATCGGCCTAGTCACAGGCGCGTGAGAGAGTCTTTAACGGGATTCTAGGAGAATATTTACCCCATGTGCAGGGGGACACGTGTCGAGAAGGCAGTGGTGGATAACGATAACTACCTCTGACAGCCTACCCCATGTGCAGGAGGACACGCGTCTAAAGAGGATTGGTGCAGGCGATAGTGGAGACGGCTACCTCTGACACACGCGTTTGGTGTGTACGGACGGGCAGTTAGGGCAGACAGCTCATCAAATTCGGGCAACCCTAGGTCAGGTATCTCACCCCTATATAAATGGGGTGAGCCTTTCTTCTTCGACACGATCATTCTATTACTTACTCCTGAGAATTGATTGAACATACACTGACTTAAGCTTCGGAGGCTCTTCACCGGAAAACCCCTCCGGTGTGAGAGTTCTTTGTAGGTGCACGACGTTCAACCGGTGAGAATGAAGGCGATTATTCAAGTTCCAGCCGATCGAGAAGTTTTGTGTTACCAGATCCCTTCTTTCTGAGTGTACCCTTTCGCAACAGGCCTAGCTTTGAATGTCTCAACCTTCCCATCTGATCCTCTATTTCTCTTATGAACCCACTTACATCCAATGGCGCGAACGCCACTGGGTGGCTCTACAAGATCCCAGACCTGATTAGTGTCCATTGACTCTATTTTAGATTTCATCGCCTTTTGCCAAGACTCTGCGTCTCGATCTTGGAGTGCCTCATTGTATGTCCATGGGTCGGATTCAAGAACGTCTGGGACGACCTCAGAAGACTCTTCCAAACCCATGAACCGTTCGGGTTGCTGGACAACCCTCTCACTACGACGAGGTACTACCTGCTCAGGTACATCGTCAGTGATACGTATTGCAGTACTTTGTGGTGTAACATCTAGCGCACTCGGTATTGAAGTACTCACTCCCTTTAACTCCTCAAGAACATGTCTACTACTGGGCTTATGATCTAAGACATAATTTTCTTCCAAGAACCTAGCATTCGTGCTAACGATTACTTTCTGGCCCTTGGAACTATAAAATAAACCACCTTTTGTTTCCTTAGAATATACCACAAACAGCCTTACTTCTGATCTCGGTTCCAACTTATCAATATCGGTTCTCAGCACATGTGCTGGGCTACCCCAAATCCTAAGATGTCTTAGACTAGGCTTACGCCCAGACCACAACTCCAATGGTGTAGACGGTACTGATTTAGAAGGTACTCTATTCAGAATGTATACCGCTGTTTCTAGGGCATATCCCCAAAACGAATATGGTAAACTACTATAACTCATCATTGCCCTAACCATTTCCATAAGAGTCCTGTTCCTCCGTTCTGCTACGCCATTCTGCTGAGGCGTGCCAGGCGCAGTCAGCTGGGACGTAATCCCAAGTAGCTCCTAAATTAATTCGAGAGATATTCGCCACCACGATCTGATCGTAATGACTTGATACTTTTTTCTAACTGCTTCTCCACAACTGCCTTATACTCCAAGAACTTCTAAAAGCATTCCGACTTGCGGTGCAGAAGGAAAATGTACCCATATCTCGAGTAATCATCGATAAACGTAACGAAGTACTCGAAACCACCTCTCGCTTGAATACTCATAGGACCACATAGATCGAAATGAACTAGCCCTAACACATCTTCGGCTCTATGCCCCTTTGAACTAAAAGCCCTCTTAGTCATTTTACCTTCCAGGCAAGACTCACAAGTTGGAAAAGCCTCGACTTCTAACGACCCCAAGGGCCCGTCTGCTACCAACCTTTGAATCCTCCTAAGGTTAATATGACCAAGTCTTAGATGCCAAAGATATGTTTCGTTCATTTTAGAAGGTTCCTTTCTCGTATTAAGATTAGATGATGAATTAAGTAATTGTTTCTGTTTTAGTGGAGATGACTTAGATTCTAGAATGTATAGATTGTCAACTAATGAACCAAAGCATATGAACTTTTTGCCAAAACGAATAACAACTTTATTATCAAACGTAGCGGAAAAACCGTTCATAAACAACTTAGAAACTGAAATCAAATTCTTTTTAAAACTAGGAACATAAAGATAATCTTTTAAAACTAGAAACCTATCTAAGCCAAAATCTAAATAGACGTCTCCCACTGCAACTGCTGACGCTCTACTAGCATCGCCCAAGTAGATGGTAACTTCTCCTTCCCTAAGTCGCTTGGTTTCCTGGAACCCCTGTAATGAATTGCAGACATGATCAGTGGCCCCTGTATCTACACACTAGGTACTGGTAGATAACACCGCTAAACATGTTTCAACGACTAAAGCAAAAGGAGTACCTTTTTATGGTTTCTTGGGAAGAGGGCACTTTGCCTTCCAGTGTCCTTTCTGCTGACAGTTGTAGCACTTGCCTTTCGGCTTCTTCGCCTTTTGTCGAGGTTGCGCGTCACTTATGACCGCCTTGCCCTTTCCTGCGGACTTCCTCCTCTTCTTGCCCTTAGGAGCCTTAGAAGTGAAAGCTTCTCCCTGCGGGGCCACCATAGCTTGGGTCTTCTGACGAAACAGGCCCTCTGCCGACTGAAGTTCACCAACAAGTTCCGGAAGAGTCATCAACATCTTATTCATGTTGTAATTCAACCAGAATTGCTCGAAGCTCTTCGGCAAAGACTGGAGCACTATATCGACCTGGGTTTCCCCATCAATAAAAGCCCCAAGAACCTCCAGCTCAGTCAGCTGGGCCATCATAGCAAGAACATGTTCCCTTACGGGAGTGCCCTCGCGCATGGTCATGTTCATCAGAACCCTCATTAAAAAGCCTCTTGTCGGGCAGCCCGCGACTGATGACCAAATAAATCCTTGAGGTTGAGTAGCATATCCGCTGCAGTGTTCATAGACTGATGTTGATGTTGAAGTACATTTGACAAAGATGCCAAGATGTAACACTTCGCCATCTCGTCAGCCTTTTTCCACCGAGCATACTCCTCTTTCTCTTGGTCTGGTGCATTGTCAGCAGGCACAGCCGGACAAGCCTCAACAGTAGCAAATTTGTACCCTTCGGCAGTTAACACTATATCCAAGTTCCTTTTCCAGTCAATATAATTGAGACCAACAAGTTGGTTTTCTTTGAGAATTACGGACAACGGATTGAAAGACATTTTAAATTCCTGGGATCATGCAAACATAGTCTTTACTCAGTCAAGTAGTTTTGAATTTATACATCAAATATTGATCCCATTAAACAACATTTGAATAAATTCACCAACACCAAATCCCCACAGGCCACTGAGTGTGGACGTCTACGGTTCAAACATTCGCAAGAGGAGGGATAAATCTTATTAGCTTAACATACTGCCGAGCAATACTTAACTAATAGTCGGTTTCATCTTTTGGCCAGCGCAATTAACTTTATAAAAGAATAAAAACGACCTTGTCCTTTGGGACTATCGTAAATATTATTTGCACTTTAAGCGTAACCCATTAATTGGTACTAAGTTTACTACCAAAATTATGGAGGCCTTGGATGTAATTTATTTCAACCCATTACACACTTAATATAATTTTTTATTTTATGGGATTTCTTAACATGTTTGTATTTGCACATAAGCAATCACGTAAAACATGCATGATTAACGAGCAATAATAAACTAGGAACTATAATCCAACTATCATGGCCATTAATCAATCTCCAATGTTACGGAGAAAAACACAGTCCTGTCCTTGTCGAGTGTGTCCTCCGTTTCAGGTATTGGAACTCCCCTTTCGCAGTGACTCCCACTGAATTGGTCGTCTCCGGGAAAGTCGTCATTGGATCATCACCATGGCATCCGTGTACGTGTTTATGCCTCGCCCCGTCAAGGTTGGTCCATGCCCGTCGGATCAATAACTAATAATATAAACAACAATTACATAATTCATCCTATGACCCACGCAGGAGCCATACATGGGTTTCTATGAAAGCAATAAACTATGCGGTGTCCCACCGCGCGAATAATTTATTACAAGCATTCACCAACCCAAAAATTCCTTGACATGTCCAAGGCTTTAAAAACAACATACATTCAACATGAATTAAAATCCATACATACGGGCCACAATAGTCGAATTCGAAACACCTGCAAAAACTTATTGCAATTTCTAATCTACTATGCCGCTGCGTCCGTACGCACATAATTCATGTAGACAGGCAAAGTCCAAAATTCAAATTATGCACGAGTTTGCATTAAACCTGGGCTCTAATACTAGTTGTTGGGTTCTGTTAGGAACGTCAAACAACATACACAGTATTGAACTTTATCGAAATAAATCCTAACGCAGTGGAATCTATAGTTAGGATATGGACGTTTACCTTTTAAAAATTTTTGTCGACTCTGAGACGATGTAGGGTACCGTTGATGAAGTTCTTCTGTACACCACAACCTAATAGGCGGATAGGTTTGGCCTTTAGTCGATTCTAATCGACTCGTCAAACTGTTCACGGTCGAACGGTGCGCGGGTCTCGGTCGTCGGGTGCAGCGGGTGACGTGCGCGTCGGGCGCGGGTCGCTGGCAGGTACGCGGATCGTAGGCGGGGCGCGTCTGGCGCTGGGCGTACACGCGGGTCGCTGGGATCTGCGGACGGACGCTGAGAGCAGGCGTGCGTGTTGCGGACGTGCACTGGCGGAGTCCTATGCCTATGCGGACTAGCGCTGGGCGTCTAGAAGCACGCGGCTTGCTGGGCACGACAACAAAAACGCGGTCAGATGGTGCGCGCGCGTGTTGGACGGGCGATGGGTCGATACGATCGGCGATAGCGAGCAGCAGGGGCGAACGGGCGGTACGCGACTGCTTCCTGGGAACGATCGGCGATCGCGGTGCTACACGAACGGGCGTCGGGCCCTCGTGCAGTGGTCCTGGGCGTCGCTGCTGGGAGCTGGGGCTGGGCTCGGCTGGGCATAGTCGCGGGCGGTTGCTCGCGGTAGCGATCAGCTGGGCCTGGCAGGCTTGCGGCGACGGCGGCGATTTCCGGCGACGGTCGACGACGGGGAACGACAACGATCGACTGGGAAATTGACTAGAAATATAGGATCGAATAAATTGTACCCAAAAGCCTTCTAATGGATTACCTAAACACCTACTTCGATTAAACTTGGTGGAGCGTTTAATCGAATCTCCTTAACTCTCGAACAATGTAATTCTCTCGCATATGTAGTAGAGAAAATCGGCCAAGACAACATGTAGGAGAGGTTGGGACATGGTGTATTTATAGGCTCCATTAGGGACCTTAAGGAGGTGCTAAATATGGGCTTATTCCATTAGGCCTAGGAAACCTAATTCTACTCCAATACTATTTTAATGTAGCAAGGAAATCTCCTACTAATCCTCTCCTTCTAGAAGACTCCTAAGTCTCTTAAAAATAGAGAAGATCCTTGTAGGAATATATTTCCTAATTAAATTAATAACTATGGAATAAAATTAATCCCTAATTTGGGAAGCCTAATTTTACTCCAATTAATAATATAATGTAGGAAATATATTTCCTACTAATCTTCATCTTCTAGAAGACTCCCAAGTCTCCTAATCCCAAGAGAAGATTCTAGTAGGAATTTTATTTTCCTAATTAATTAATTAAGAGTAAGTTATAATTTTAGTCCTTTATGTTTCACTATTTTAACTTTTTCGTCCTCTTCGAATTGTGTTTTTTATTTTCGTCTCGTATGTTAGAAAAAGGTTACAGAAAAGTCATTTTTGCAGCAAAAAGGTCCTTTATGTTTTGCCAAAAAGTGTTCCAATTTCGTCCCTTATGTATGAAAAGGACCATTATGTAACCTTTTTTCAAACATACGGGACGAAAATAAAAAACGCAATTCGAAGAGGACGAAAAAGATAAAGTAGTGAAACATACATGACTAAAATTATAATTTACTCAGTAATTAATATGGAATAAAATTAATTCCTATTTAAGGGAATTAAATAATAAAATAACCCACTAGAGTAATATTATTGCTCTCCCGCATTTAGCCACTATTTTACCAATAAAATCGAGCCTCCATGATTAAATAATTTTAATCTGATTGATCGATTTACCTCTTTATGTTTAAGATATAACGTCCGTTGAATAATTAAATTACTGACAAAATAATTAATCAACTTCTTATTCATTTCCGAAATTAGTACCCCTCAGTCTTTAACCATTATGTCAGACAATCGTCTACCTACAGGGTTTAACATAATGTTCCTTTCTGAGCTCATTTCGGGGACGTCATCAATCCAGCGCACTGGAACATAGTGACTGTAAATAATCTATAATAGCACATCATATAATTATTCTTACTTACCAAAATACCTCGTATGTCATCCTATTAAAATAGGAATCACTTGGTAAATCAAATAAATAAGAAATAAAAATATATGCCTATTTTATATTATCTTACAGCTTAAGAGAACGCATCAATCACTGAAGGTCTAGGTTACGACAACGGTCAGTGAGTCTCATATCCTTATCCTTCTGTGGTCCTGTTCAACAGTTAACATAAGTGCTAGTGTAATCCTTCAGTCAAAGACCAACTGAATCGAGAATACACTACAGTCTTTTTCCAAGTGGGGTCTCACTGCCAGTCTAGACTGTGAACGAATAGTTTAGTCTTATAAGGAACCGATAGGTGATCTTTTTGTTCGAAACTTTTCGAACCACACTACCTCAATATAAGACATGGACTTGTATTTCATAAATAAATAAACTGTAAACATATGTACTTTGATCGAAACAAGATGGCCAGATCAAAATGGAATTGATAGAAACTGCAAAACATCGCTTTTACAGCATACCTCTAACACGCGCCCCGCGCCTCCAACGCTGAACGCCAGCGCGTCCCAGTCGATGTCCGTGGTCCGCTTGCCCATTGTACCCCCGCGTACACCCAGCGCTGCCCACGTGTGTTCGTGCGCATCAAGGCACGATGCGCGCTGCTGGCTCGTGCTCGCGCCTTCGTCGCGGATCGACTCCGGCTGCTCACTCGATGGCCATGGGTCCCAACCTTTCAACCTAACGCAATCTACCGCTGGTATCCACCACTCATCTTCAACCCATCGCAAACCTCTCCTTCGAGCCTCCATCTTCCATGCTCGCCTTTTCCTTGCACAAGGCTTACACCAGCAACGTGATTCCTTAGCCTTTGCTTTACGTTTTCTTCGGGCTCGCTTGGTCTTGCGTTTCTTAGGCTTAAGCTTGGATTGTGGACCACATCCTCTCGGCTAGTCCCTTTTGCATGAAGAACGATATATCGGGCTTGATGGCTCCTCTAGCATGTTTTCCATCCATTTGTTGAGGTCGTTACCATCCTCATCTTCGAACTCGCCTGGGTTGATGACCACTTCCATATCAATGGGGCTTGGCGCGCGCGCGCGGTCGCGGGGCGTGCTGCGAGGTCGCGAGTGTCGCCCGCGTGCGTGCTGCGCGAGACGCTGCGAAACTGGAGCGCTGGAGCTTGGGCACGGGGGCGTGCGCGCGGGCGCATGGGCCATTTTTTCCTTACTTGAGCATTTTCGACCGATTTTCGATCGGTTTTCACCCAAATCAAATCCAAACCTCCCGGAACTTTCTCGATCAAATTTTTGGCCCGCACTAACAGGTCGGTATTGCCGAGCGGGTTGGCACGGGCCTTTTCTCATCAATTTTCACTCCTTAGCCAAATTTTCGATATTTGCCCAAATTTCTCAATATATTCAACCAATCCTCGACCAATACCTCGTTTCTTTCATGTAATGTCTCATGTATAGTGTGCCTTGCGGGACTATTTATTCTCGATAAAAAGCGAAAAATGAGAAAACACAAAAAAATTGTGGGTTGCCTCCCATGAAGCGCTCATTTTACGTCTTGAGCTCGACGTCCACATCCTTTATCACCCGGGGTCCAAGAAAAAGTGTCTATCATGCTACGCCTTCGTATTCTCCAAGAGTAGACGAGCCGGTAGCACCGAACAAAGGCAGGAAATGTAAGCTCTCGTGGCCGAATTCTTGTGAAACCGAGCACGGGATATCAACAACCAACAATAGGAGAAATGAATCTTTACGAACCGAGGCCCCACACTCGACCTCCGAAAATATAAAAATATTCGTGGAGCACATCGAATCAATCCCGGGCATCGTTTGCACTATCTCGAACGTGTACTCATCAAGCTCAAGCATCGTGAGCACAAACATAGGCACACTAAACTCCTCCAAATGGCCACGATCCTCAATAATACAAAACGACACCCCAAAGGACATGGCAACCACATCATACTCAACATCACAAGTCGGCTCATCAATAAACGCACACCTCGGGTCCACGACATCACATGATAGCTCGGAATTCTCCTCAAAAACATCCACAAAATCATCAACTACTACATCCTCCACTTCAATATCATCCTCCCGAGCACTATCAACATCGCTAAACACAATCAAATCCTCCAATAAATTTTCTCCCAACGCATCCACCATGTCAACACCCGACTCCATGCTCTCATCCTCAATAATCGAATCAAAGCTCATAGCACCATAAACGAAAGAGAAATTTGACGTACCTTTCGTAGATTGCAAGTATGAGTCGTCAAGAGGGGGAATTTCTTTGACAATCAAATCGTCGATGTCCTCACTCGTGTCGAGAGATTGTGTTCTATCATAAACGAGAGTGAGGCCCACCTCTTTCAAGGAGGTAAACCTATCCACCATAGCTCGAAACTCGCCTTCTAGGATGCTCTCTCGAATAACCCTCGCCGATAGAGAACAATATCTACTAAGCGGAATGTGAGATGCGTCCAAATCGAGGAAAGAGACCACGGTAGAGTCGAACTTCTCAAGTGTAGCTTGAAGAACAGATGGAATTGGAATGCATCTCCAACTATGAAATTCCTTAATGATCGACGCGAGGCTCGCAAGTGCCTCTTGAGTTCTCGCCAAAACCTCTCGGTGATGCTCGGTAGGCACAACCGTTGATGGACTTGAAGCTTCGGTCCTCGGTGTACAAGGTTGGCCAACCGATAGTGCTCAAATGATGAAGAAGATGGAACATGGGACTCGTTTTCTTCGTCTTTGGATGTGGGAGCCATTGAAGCGCGAAGGGATCGATTGCACTCCTCTAAGTGCTCCATAATCTCGTCAAGGTTGACGCGAGAAGCTTCTCGAGTTGTCTCGGGTGGAGGTGTCTCTTCATAATAAACGGGAGGTGGTGGATAGTAGTGAGGCGTCTCGTCATGTCCCGAAGAGTAATAATCAAAATCAACTTGAGATGGTGGGTAAGAAGGGTTCGGATATGGATAGGGCGGCCCTCCATACGAGTATATCTCCTCATGGTAGTTGTCGGGGTATCCACAAGACGAGCTACCGGCATACGTATAGTCGTACGGGTCCATCGGAGCTCCTCAAGCAAAGTACCTCGCACAAGAACAACAAAACAACCAAGGGACACGAGGCAAAAGAAAGAAAACACAACACAAAACAAAACTAAAAGGACATGATATATACACGGACACACATACCAAAAAGCAAGAGAAATGAAAAATAAGCAAATAATCAAGAGAAACACGCAAAAACGAGCAAAATCCACAAAAAGCAAGAGAAACACGGAAACAAACGACAACTAAATATCAAACTTGGCGTCCTACTCGCCTTCCCCGGCAACGGCGCCATTTTGTTTGTAGTATTTTTGGGCATGTGGTAACTGAGCTACCCGACTCGGGTCGTTCTCAAAGGAAGGCTCTTCGGAGCTTCATTCACTACCTAGTCGTCAAAGTCACACAACCAAAAAGATCCTAAACATGCTAATCACTTGAATTGAGGGGTTCGATTTAAGATAGAATAATCTACGAAATTAAGAGCATAGAAAGCAATTAAAGAACGCAAAAAGATGAGAGAAATCAAGGGAGAAAGAGAGATTTTGGTTTGCCGGAGTCACTATGATCAAACACGCACAAATAACCAAACATTACCATGCTAGCTAAAACCTTAGGTAGCTAAATCAAACTCTAGCACAAACGAGCAAGCATTTAACTCCTACTCATACTTAGTCAAGCATTCTCGATCCAAAGATTCAATCTTTTCCTCCAACCAACACAAGCACAATATTAATTTTCACGAAAGCAAACAAAGATATACGAAGTAATGAGGCTTAAGACTAAGTACCCAATCTTACACGCACTTGGAAGAAGAAACGGAGTCAAACGCTCAAAACTTTACTCGAAACAATGTCGCCGGAAATTCGCCGGAAAAATTGATTCATAAGCTCTAAACCAAAATATAAAAAAACGAAAAAAGAAAATAGAGAGGAATTCCCAACTTAAAAGTTGGGAAATGAGGGTTCTTCCCAAAAATACAAAGTATAATGTCTTTATATAGCTACACCACAAACACACACTAAAAACATGCACATTTAATAAGACACTCTCGAGGTTGCCACAGAATTCGCGAGCTCGCAGCAAGGATGCACATGTACACGACACTCTCGACGTCACCATGTCTTCTGCGTGGTCACGCGCGTCGTGGGTAATGGCACTGCGGCACTCTCGAGGTTGTCGTGCTTTCCGCGAGCACGCGGCATGCGCTGGGCACTTGGGCAACAACACTCTCGAGCTCGTCATGCTTTCCGCGAGCTCGCGGCGAGCGCTGGGTACTTGGGCAGCAACACTCTCGAGCTCGCGGGTGTGCTGCAGTCATGGCCCGTTGATGTTTGATTCGCCCTAACTTCTCGCTCACAACTCCGATTCGCACGAAACTTAGACCAAAATTCTTCTCATTGAATTCTCTTCGTTCTGATATAGCTTGGTCGGATTCACCGGGTTGGACGGCTCGGTCGGCTCGGATGGGTCGTCTCCTTTTCTCGACAAGTTGGACCTATTTAACACCAAAACAAAAGAGAAAATGCGCAAAAATACAAAAACACTATACAATAACAAAAATATACAAAACATGATAAAATAGACCGGTCGACACTAAAAGGAGCCTAAACTTATAAAATAAAACACACAAAACACACAAAAATAACGACAAAAATACAATAAACACACATCTTCCTAAGACTACTAATTCACACATGTGTTGTTTTTAGGAACAACTTCAAATACCTGAATAATAGCACATTAGTTCATAGAATATCCCACAAAGGTTCATCAAACGCAAGAAGATAAGATATAAAGAAAAGGAGTTCAAACAACCACACAAAACAGAGTTTGTTACAAAACATAAATGAATATCCTGTTGAATGATGGCTAAGCAGATTCTTTCTCTTCAGACTCGTTCCCTGAACCTTCTTCAGTTCCCTCCTCAGACTCTTCTTCGTCATCTTCCTCTTCATCATCCTCAACATCAGAACCAGCTACTTCCTCTTCTTCTTCTTCTCCCGAACCTTCATCTTGGCTTTAATGGCAGCAACAACTTTTCTCTTTTCCAGCAGCAACCTTCTCTTTTCCTTTCGCGATTTCCGCAGCAGTGGCCTTGGTCTTCTCCCCCTTAGTCGTAGCAGTAGACTTGGACTTCTCCCCCTTAGTAGGTACCTTCTTCTTTCCAGCAGTAACAATAGCCTTCCCTTTCATCATCTCTCCCTTTTTCGATTTAGATACCAAAGGGGCCTATGACTTTAATGCACCGAGCACCTCCTTATAGTACCTTCGTTGATCAGCCTGTTTCTTTCCAAGTCCAGAAAGGACAACCACTTGTTGGTTCAAGAATCCACGCAGATGAGAGGAAACATCAGAAGCTTTGACAAGAGATGGGAGTGGAGGTGCAGACTTAACTCCAGCAAGGGCATATGGTTTGAGCACCGGTGAAAAATTATCACCTACACGCGGATCCATTTTGACACCAGCTTTGAAGAGAATAGCACACATGTTAGACGGATAAAGCAGCAATTTGTGGGGCTTGGAAATTTCCGCAAATGACACCACGGCATCAAAGATTACCGAACCAACATCAAAAGGAACACCATTGAGAATGCGGTATATAACGCGAGCCTGAGTAAGAGTTACAAACTATTTGTGTGAAGTCGGTGTCCAAGTCGACTCTCTAATTTTCTGTAGAGCATTTGTAGATGGAGTGAGACTCTTGACAAACAGTCCTGGAGCAAGCCACTTATTCAATGTCCCACCAGTCAGAGTGTGGGCAACTTCATCAAGATCATCAGTGAGTGAAGAGAGAGAGAGAGGAACTTTCAGCCATACCAAGCACATAGTTAATTATAGATGGAGAAAACACAATGATGCTATTTCGAAAAAAAACTTTATAAAACTTCATGGAACTGGGGTCAAAAACAGATGTAGTCAGGTTCGAATAGAATTCAGCAACAAGTTGAGGACAGTATTTACCCACAGACGTCACAGAACCTACAAAACCATCCTTTTTCAGCAGTTCAAGCAAGCCAAGTTGTTCAAAGTGCTCACTAACTATCATTCTCTCAAGACGAAATTTCATTTGGGAAAATATACGGAAAAATGAGTTTCAGACACATGAGTGTAATATTGGCGGGAGAAAGCGTTACCAATATCAAGTGGAGTATCTGAACTGTCACCTTCAACATCATCGACGGTTTTCTGTTCAACAGCATGGGAACTTTCCTTGGCAGTCGCAACCTTGTTGTCAGATTTTTCAGGTTCACCATCATAATCATCAATTTCTTTTCAGCAGAATCACCATCAGAATCTGGGGATGATTCCCCTCCAAATTTTGTGACAGAAGGAGTGCCAGTAGTAGGTTCAGGTACAGAAACGACCCTCTTCGCCTTTTCGGTTTAGTTTCAGAGGGTGCTAGGACCTTCTTGTGCTTCTTCGGAGATTTGATGGCGGAGGGAGAACCCTTTCATCCTTTCTCGCTGGTATTTCCACATTTAGGTTGGGAGCCCTTTGTTGTAGAGGATTTTTTAGGGCTTGGTGAAACCCTGGGCACGACTGGATCAGATGGTTGAAGATTTTCGGTTGCCATGGTTGAAGGAGTCGGATCTGGTGGAGTTTCTGTGCTCTAGTTTTGACGAGTTGAGCGCCGAGATAGTTGAGGAACATTCTTCTTGGGTTTCACGGTTCCCTGCTTGGATTTCGACATGATAACAAAAACTATTTCTTACAAGTATGGAATGTTAGAAGTTTTTAGAGAAAGAAGATAATCCAATTATTTGAAGAGATAGACACAAAAGGTGGCAGGTAGATATAGGGAACTGAGATTGCGGTTTTCGAGATATCTTATATGACGGTTCAACTCAAAATTTGAATTTCAAATAAAAGAAAACCGCTCGACACTTAATGCACAAGAAACCATTCCCTCCAAACAGACTACTTACCAACATTAATTAACATAGCTACCATATATAACGAATAAAGTGTAAGACGAAAATATCATCTAAATCATGTACCAAAAATAATTTTAAGCAAAATATCGAAATATATATCACGAAAAAATCTGGATGCACATGCCTAAATAAAATATTTAACCGCAATTACCCTAGAATCTTTAAATCACGCAATATTGCATAAAATCCATTAATTGATTAATCCACAAATCTTTCCAAATCAATTTGAAACAAGCTCGACACTATCAAAGATGGGAAGAGAAAATAAAATCTCTTAAATACAACTCAGCCCTTATTACTCCAACTTTTATAAAACACAAAATTAATATAAGTTCATTCATTAGTTTATCTTAGTAAAAAGTGAAATTCTCGTTCGCAATTCAGCCCCAATACTATTGATGAACTTACTCCGTTCTATGAACTTCTGCACCAATTCATTTACTAACATTAACTATACGCCACTGTCAAGCCCACTACTTGAGGTGTGAATCATCCCGCAAAAAGTTTTAATTTTGAACATGCTGAGAAGATATCACTATGGCCAACCTTATTTCACCAGAGAACGTTCATTCTTAGAATGTTTACCGGTAGCTATCACACCTCGGTTATTGTTAAGCACATAACTCGTTTCACAAGTGATCAAAGAAACACCTCATGTGATAAATGCCCGATGCCTATTTTCACGAGAGAAGCTCTTACCAGTATATTAAATGATCATCATGACGAGATCCCGCAAAATGACCAATTAGGATTCACAGACCACCAATCAACAAATTCAACAATAATCGATCAGAGAAAAATTCCAAGGATGAACCTACATACTAAAATGCCTAAAATGCAGAACATATCCTATATGCAATATGTACGATATATATATATAACAATGCGACTGACACAAATGCATATATATTATATAGAACACATTCCTAAAGATTTTCTTAGTGACAAAAATCGTTTCGAATTAAGAGCTTTTGTAAAAATAACAGCAAGTTGATCGTCCGTAGGTACATGATCCAAGACGATAGTTCCATCTTCTACCAAATTACGAATAAAATGATAGTGAATGCCAATATGCTTGGTACGTGAATGTTGGACATGATTTTATGAAATATTTATGGCACTAGTATTGTCGCAGAAAAGTTGATCTAAATGAACATTCATACCATACGCGGATAAAATTTGCTTCATCCATACCAACTGTGAACAGCAGCTTCCAGCGGCAATGTACTCAGCTTCAACAGTGGAAAGGGAGATGCAACTTTGTTTCTTACAAAAACAAGATACCAAGTTTGACTCTATATAAAAACACCCACCAGAGGTGCTCTTTCGGTCATCTAGATTTCCAGCCCAGTCAACATCGCAAAAACCTGCAAGATACAATTTCGTATCAGCGGAGTAGAATAGACCATACTCTGATGTACCTACAATGTATTTAATAATATGCTTGGCTGCCTTCATATGCGATTCCTTGGGGGCAGCCTAATACCTGGCACACAATCCAACACCAAAGCAGATGCCATGTCTACAGGCAGTAAGGTATAGAAGACTACTAATCGTACTTCTGTACAGGGTTTGGTCAACAGATGTACCTTCATCGTCCTTGGTCACTTTTACATGGAAGCCCATGGGAGTTTGAGGACATTTAGAATTTTCAAGACCAAACTTTTTAACAAGGTTTTTTTGTATATTTACTCTGATGTAAGAAAATACCATCTTTACCTTGCTTTACCTGAAGTCCAAGGAAGTATGACAGTTCACCTACGAGACTCATCTCGAATTCAGACGACATAAGTTTGAGAAAGTGATTGACCAACTTTTTGGACGTTGATCCAAAGATGATGTCGTCCATGTAGATTTGAACAGCTAATAGGTCCTCATTCGTTCGGAGGGCAAAGAATGTTTGATCTACTACACCTCTCTTGAATCTCTTTTCCAAAAGGTACATGGTAAGGCCTTCATACCATGCCCGTGGCGCTTGCTTAAGTCCATACACCGCTTTCTTAAGTCTGTAGACACAGATGTTTGTCAGCGAGTGACCAAGAGCGCCCGCAGTAAACCTAAGCCACTCGGGCACGGGGAGGGCCGACCCGATCGCTAACGCGAAATGATTTGGATTCTTGGGATCCTTGAATCCATCAGGCTGCTTAACGTACGCCTCTTCATGCAATATCCCATTCAGAAAGGCAGATTTCACATCCATCTGATAAGCAATGAACTTCATTAGACAAACAATAGACAAAAATATGCATACCAATTCAAGTCTAGCAACAGGGGCAAAGGTTTCATCGAAATCAATCCCTTGAGTTTTAGTATAGCCTTGACCAACTAGTCTCACCTTATTGCGTGTCACATTCCTAAACTCATCAGTTTTGTTTTTGAAGATTCATTTGGTTCCGATAACATTTCCTGATGAAGGTTCAGGTACCAACTCCAAGACATCGTTTCTAGTGAATTGCTCCACCTCCTCCTGCATTACTAAAATCCAACACTCATCTTTCAGGGATTTTTTAGCATTCTTTGGTTCAATCAGTGAGGTGTAGCTAGCATAGTGATAAACGCCCATAAGTTCTTTGACTGAAGTCTTTGAGTTTCTAGTTACTCGCTCGTTGATATCACCAGTGACTTGATTAGATGGATGATCTTTCTGAACCCTCAAGGGAGGATCACGCTTCTGTTGAGCTGGACTTCCCGGTGCTGCTGGTATGACATATTCAGTCTGAAGTACTTCTAATTCCTCAGATCCAACTGTTCATTCATGAGTTTCGCTATATTCAGGACGCACTACATCATGAGTATCCTGCACATTCTCAACATTTTCATAGAGACTAAATGACACAGATGAAACAACATGAGAGATTTTCTCACCAAAGATCATATTCATGGATTCTACCACAGTGGAGGTACTTGTGTTGTAAACACGGTAATCTCGACTGTTGCTAGAGTAACCAAGAAAGAACCCAATATTTGATTTAGCATCAAATTTCCCAAGTTGTCCACGATCATTATAAGTATAACATTTACAACCAAAAACATGTAAGTGACTGAGGTTAGGACTCTTACCTTTCCAGAGTTCATAAGACGTTAATCAAATACCTCGAGGAAGGTACACTCGATTCACGGGATAGCAAGCAGTATTGATTGCCTCCGCCCACCATATATGTGAAATGTTTTTGGAATGTAGCATGACTCTACCATTTCTTGAAGAGTGCGATTCTTTCTTTAAACCACACCATTCTGCTAAGGGGTTTTAGGTGCAGAGAACTCGTGACGAATACCAAGTGAGTTACAAAAGTTAGTGAACTCAATATTTTCAAATTCTCGCACGTGGTCACTTCGAATAGTGATTATAGAAAAACCTTTTCATTTCGAAGCTTCAGACACAGTGATTTAAAAATCGAGAATGTGATTTAAAAACGGAGAATGTGTCAGTATTTCTCGGAAGAAATCCACCCAAGTATACCGAGAGAAATCATCTACGCACACAAAAATAAATTTTTTACCTTGATAACTCTCAACCTGAACAGGACCCATCAGATCCATGTGAAGAAGTTCCAGGATTTGTTTTGAGGCTATGTGATTCAAGGCTTTATAAGAGGCACGAGTTTCCTTGCCCAGTTGACATGGTTCAGAGATCGGTTGTTCCTTCATAGAAATCTTGGGAACACCTCTGACTACACCTGCATTTGACAATTTTACCAAGTGAGAGTATCCAATATGACCTAAGCTTTGATGCCAGATTTCAGGTTCACTCACATTTGAGAAAAAGCATTTTTCATTAAAGTCGACAAGATAACAGTTATCAGTTGAACGAGAACCTGTAAGTACACATGAGCCTTCACTGTTTTTCACGTAACACTTATCACATGAGAAACTGACACTAAGACATTGGTCACATAGCTGACTTACACTCAAGAGATTTGCCTTTAATTCATCCACAAGTAACACATCAGTTAATTTAGGCAACCCACCCAAATTTAAACAACCTGTTCTAATGACCTTATTGCTCACACCATCACCAAATGTAACTTCTCCACTTGAACCTGTCTGAATATTCATTAGGTATGATGGTTCACCAGTCATGTGTTTGGAGCATCCACTATCCAGATACCATTTTCCTTTCAGAGAGGTTATGAGAGAGAGTACTGAAGCCAAACACTTGAAGGATTTCTTAACAACCCACACTTGACGAGTTTTGGTACAGTTTTTTGGGAGGCTTCTAGCATGAACATTCAGAGGAATGCCAGAATGGTTCCAACTCCTAACATTACTTGTACAAATATCATGCTGCATTTTATAGCATTTGGGTCTTATGTGACCAGTAATACGACAATAATGACAAATAGGAACAATGTTATGATGAATTTTTCTAACAGGTTCCTGCACGGGTGAATGAACCTTCAATGGGGATTTTGGGGAGAGAGGTTTACTTACAGTGCTTTTTACAAACCTGCCAAAGACGTTTCTGGAAGGTTTCCCATGCAGGTTTATACCTCCAACTCCAGGATTGTCCCCAAAACCAAGGCCAGGGTGTGTTATAGTTGAAGTTCATGTTGATGATTCAGGATTGTGCTCCTTGCCTGTGTACCATATTCCACTAAGATCGCCATGTTGTCTACCCAAGGAAAAAAGTTCATTTAGATCTGTTTTTCCCTTGTTCAGTTTACGAACAGCCTCAGCGGTACGATTCAACTCGGCTGAATTGGCTTTCAGTTTACTTTCCATGCTGGCATGTTCGTTCATGAGGCAATCGACTTCAGCTTTCACTTTCAGCTTCAAGATCTCATGGTTCCGTTCCATAAGTAGTTTATGATTAGAAAATAGTTCAGTCCTCAAGCATTCAATGGTCTGAGCCTTTTTCCAGTCCATCTTGCTTAGTAAATTAGACACTGCTCTCAAGGATGCTAGTTCGAGCCTTTGCAGTATCTAATTCAATTTTTAGCAACAGTGGAAGAGGATGCTTGTTCGTTCAACACCCTGTTTACCCTTGAAAGTCTAAACACTTCATTTTGAAGATTCTGTAAGGCTTCAGACCCTTGAGCACACTTTTCCATGGCATGTAAGTGTACTGGATAAACAGACACATTCTGATCTCCTTCATCTTCAGATGCTTCAGATTCTCTTTAACTTTCTTCAAACTTGGTTGGGACGTGAGAAGTGGTGAGACACATGAACTTCTTAACTGAGGTTTGGATCGCCATATTACTAGTGTGCGATGGAGGTTCGTCTGTGCCCTTGTCATCTGAATCTTCCCAGGTTGCTTTGAGAGTCTTTTTTTTCTTCTTAAGGTTAGCACACTCATACTGAAAGTGTCCAAAGCCTCGACACTCCTGCATTTATCCTTTTCAACTCGTTGTGAATCGGGTTTTGAGGGTAGCACACTATTTTTCTTGTCCTGAACCATATTTTTGCTGAAATTGTTACCCTTTTTCCCAGCAAATTTATTCTTGTACATCCTTTGACTCATCTTCCCATAGTTTCGTGCAATTAGAGCAAGAGCTTCCTTCAGCTCACTGTCATCAGCCAAAGAACCTTCATCGTCATCGTTGTTTTCATTTTCTTCAACTACAGCAGCTTTGAGAGCTAGACCCTTACTTTGACTTTGTCATAGTTGTTGTTGATTTCAAACGTCCTGAGCTCTCCGAAAAGTTCATCAACATCCAAAGACGCCACTCTTTGGAAACTTTCAAGTGCTGTAATTTTCTCTCCAAACCTGGGAACAACCATTCTCATAATCTTTTGAACTTGACGTTTTTCAGAAATTTCTTCTCCAAGCATCGCACTTTGATTCACCAGATCACAGAATCTGTCATAGTAAATGTCAATTGTCTCTTCATCCTTCATTCTGATTTCATCAAATTCAAGAGTCGTCCTTTAAAGTCTGAATGTCCTGACAGCCGTTGAACCTTCGAATTGACGTTGTAAAACCCGCCAAACATCTTTCGCAGTCTTGCATTGAACTATCATCTTGTGTCTAGTCTGATCCACTGCCATCATAATCGCACACAAGGCACAATAGTTAGCTTCTTCTTGAAGCTTCTCAGCATCTGTCCAGTCTTCTTTTCCTTGATCAGGTGCTTGTGCCATGATTGGATGCTCCCAGCCGTTTTCAACACTTTACCACACACCTTTTTCAAACGATCTTAGGAAAATTGTCATCATAGACTTCCGGTACGAGTAATTTGAACCGTACAATTGTGCAGGCCTAGACATCGATCCACTTTCTTGATTCATGATTGCACAGTAACACAAGTCCTTAGATATTTTGTACTGTAGATGAAAACCTGCTCTGGTGCCAATTGAAATTTGATACTCGTACACCAAGTATCCAGAGTTGCACGTAAATGGAATAAACAAACGGTAAAGAAGATTCAAACAAATGCGGAAGCAATTTTCACTAAGAATTGAACCTTCAGGAGAGCGTCCCAGTCTCCCTTCAGATCTCTTTCATTAATATGAATAACTCAAACATTATTCAAGGGTTTACAGTATAAACTCACTCTACACTCTACTTCAATAGAGATCCACACAACTACTTATCTGACCACAACTCTCTTGTGGATTTCTTAGTTTGAATCCCTCATACTAAACAGAATGAACCTCCGAACACTTTGTTCCAAACTCACAGAATAATGTATATATTAAAAATCTCCCAACGCTCAAAAAAAACAAGGAATACACTCAAAACAAAAGAATGAATAATCTCATATGCAAAAGTCGACCTCTACATGCGTATCGATCTCCTTTTATCCTCGAGCATCAAATGGTAAGTCTTTCCTTTATCTTTGCGTCCAAGATATCATCTCACAAGGAAGGTCTCTTCTAATTTAGGAATCCCGTTGTCTTTCTCTCTTGCGTTTAAGGAAATTGAATGTCGCACTTGATCTTATTGACCTGCCAAAATAACACACACTTTATTAGTCAATTAATCTTTAATATAAAAGAGTTTTTTTTTTTTTTTTTAATTCAACTAAAAACACACTTCCCTTAATTACACTAGCGATTTTCTGACTGCTGAGAATCTGAAAGGTTCATCGACTTACTGCGAATCTTCACAACTTACACATCTTAACTAGAGTTCTTGGTTTTCATAAGGATAGAACTTAGGCCCCATATCATATTATCATGCTCATGCTTGAATAACTTAACTTATTCTTACATACCTTGGAGTTGGTGTGGCGCGACGGTGGCGAGTGGCCAAACCTTGAAAAAACATTTCTACAAATTTTACAAGTCTACAAAACCATAGACCTACAATAATAACGCTAGGCCTGCCATGGTTTTTCAGATCTTAGTGATGGTGGCGTCTGTGATGTTTGGATCTCGAATCTCGAATCTCAGTGGAGAGAGAGAGAGAGAGAGAGAGAGAGAGAGAGAGAGAGAGAGAGAGAGAGTGCATATGTGTGTGTGTGTAAATTGTGTGTTTTATGTGTGTGTTTGTGTGAGAGAGATGGTAGGGTGGGTGGGACCCACTGGGTGGGTGAGTGAGGGGGACTATGGGTAATGTCCAATTTACATATACTAAGTGGTTAGATGTAGACATTTGACTACGATATGTTCACCTAGTTACAAGATTGACACTGCGTGTTTGACTGCAGTGTATTAAAATTAAACTTGATTATGATTGTTGCCTTGATGCATCTTATGGTACAAAATTATTCTTATTTCTTTCACTATCTAGCTGATAGAGTCCTCTCCTAGATCTGGATCCAACTGGTTGAAATGAGCTTCGATCTGTCTAAACCGCCATGAACACCTGCAAACACTCAACGCCAGAGGGATTTCCAGCGAAGAGCCTCTGATTCTTAAGTCAGTCTCAAGAAGATGATGGTGGTGCTCTGTAAATAGAGTAGTATGAAATGTGTAGTGAGTGGAAAGTTGTGATATGATGATATCTCATCATAACGTTATGGATAAAATGAAAGGAAAAATCGTGAGGTAGTTAGTTGTGGGCCCAATATGGGGAAAGTTGCATATGGGTCAAATGAAGGGGAAAAAAATAACGTTATGCAACTAAGAAATTCTCTTATCTCTCTACTTTCTCTCTACTTCCCTTCCCAAAAATCATCTTCTTCCTCCTAACTTTTTATGCAATCCATAAGTTCATCACAAGAATTTAAACAGAAAAATTGCAAAAAAAAAAAAAAATCAAAACAATCTGATCACGACATCACTATACACCATCACTCCTAAAAACTGACTTCGTCATCGTATACGCTACGTCGAGATATCCTTGACATTGTTTTGCAGGCAATCGAAGCGGTTCATGAATGGTTTAATCGACATTGAACCGGATCGAACACACCCATTTCCCACTACATAAATAGGATCAAAATTGATTTTTTGTGGTCAGTAGGAGATCAAGAAACTTTTAATTGTCCAAAATTCGTGGTGTTTATACGTGAAAAAAACCATGTTTTCCATTTTTTTTTTTCTTTCTTTTTTAATTCCCTTGTCCCTCCTTTTAAAACCAATTATTATTTTAAGGAAAATATTATTTTACACTAGCAAAGAAACACGAGACATAATAAAGGTGGAAAATTGAAGTGTTATGGCGCCTACATCAACGGAGAGTGACAAACACCAGTTTGAGAATAATGACTTTTTAGTGGCCTTTTTTATTTATTGTACATTACAAACGTCATTATTAAATAATTTGTCCTAGGAACAACCATTCATTTTTCTGGTCCAATAATCGGAATCACAAGAGAAAAAAAGGCAAAACTAAAATGGGCGCGAGGTGGGTGGTAGGAGTGACGGTCCTCCTGGTCGTGGTCGGCGGCACAGTGTCGGCGGACGACTGCTTGTCGCCGCTGATGAAGCTTTCGAGTTGCTTCCAATTCGTGATGCCCCTGAGCAAGGCGTCGAAGCCGGACGAAAACTGCTGCGCCGCCCTCAACTCGCTGCTGGATTCGGACGCGGCGAGTGGCACCCGCGCGATGACCAACTGCATGTGCAACGCTTTCAACGGCCACGGCGAGTTCGCAGTCCAGATCAACAAGACCCGGGCCCTCGCCCTCACCGACGCCTGTTATGCTTCACACCCTGCTAACTGTACCCGTAAGATCAGATTTCGCTTCAACCAATTTTCAATTGCTTTATATATATATATATATATTATTAATGTGAATGATTTATTAATTGTGTTGGAATTATTCTGAAAGATGGTATAAATTTAATTTATATAATATAATATTTTTTGGGTTCATTAATGTGCTTAAATTTTACGATCAATGACCAGATCACTTCTATTTTTGTTGTTCTCTTGTGTACGTTTTAATTTAATGTACAATACATATATATATATATATATATATATATATATA
>CACSLK010010322.1:1398817-1414736 GCA_902706635.1 Striga hermonthica
TCATTATACGGGCGCAGCCTCATCCTCAGGTAAATGATTTACATATTTATTGTTGTTTACAATCGCTAAATAAGATAAAAAATATAATATTAATTTTAGACTAAATAACTTCAGCAAAAAGTTTACAATAATTTTTTATGTTTATGTAACTTTCATATATCATTTAGTTTAAACTATAATTATTAGTTTTAATAATAACTATTATATGATATAATAAAAAGTGTAATTATTACTTCGTTAATATAAAATGTAACGGTTTTTGTCTTAATTAACCCTAACAAAGTGCAATGAAATAATTTAGCATTAATTATAAATAATAATAATAATAATAATAATAATAATAATAATAATAAATAATAATAATAATAATAATAATAATAATAATAATAATAATAGAATATTGTAACATAAAAAGATGGTAAACAATAATCCATATTATTAAATTTATTATTAGTAATTACATATTGAGAGAGAGATATAAATGATAAAGTTTGTAACAGTTTTGGAGGGAAATCGAAATGAGGTTTTATTAAATGTTTTATTAAATGCTATTAGCCAACAATTATATATATAAGGATTTTATTTAATAATAGTGCATTATTGATACAGTCAATCACAATATGTCGTATATATATCAATTGTTCTATTTTAATACAGAGGCGAGCAGCAAACGCACTAAGTGCGACGACTGGCTGTTAAAGCCCCAGAACCCGGTGGCCCCGTCAACGAGAGTGTTATCCCTAGTTTTCTAGGGCACGTAGCCTCCCGGATTTGGACTGAACATGTCAGAGGCACGTTGAAGTGCCAAAATAGGATGTCTGCCAACGAAGTTTTGAGGGAGTGGCTCGCAGGGATGGATGACGGTGCGCGAGATCTGATCCGTCCGACTGGGCTATTACATCTGGCGTCCAGCATGCACGAGCACGTCGACACTCCACTTATTTCAACATTTGTGGAGCGATGGCAGCCGGATACTAACTCGTTTCACCTGCCTTTTGGTGAAATGAGTATCCTGCTCCACGACGTGAGGGCCATACTGGGGTTCCTGTCGTCGGATCGGTAGTCACAGGGGACCCCCACAACGTGACACAGCAGACGCACTGCATGGAGCTGCTGGGGGTGACCCAGGACAGGATGATGGCGAGCTTTTGGAGTCACGGCTCGGTGAGGAATGAAGCCATTTTTACTGCGTTGCAGAAGAATGGTGCAGGATGGTCGGCTGAGCATGTGGCGACTGGCTGGCTGTGGGTGCTGCTCGCTACCACCTTGTTTACGGATAAGAGTGGTAACAGGGTCAGTCCCAAGATCCTGCACGAGATGATGCAGAATCTATAGACAGTTGGGACTTACTCGTGGGGATCGGCCGCACTGGCATACCTATTCAGACATTTAGGTATGGCCAGAAAGGGGGACTCGGGGGGTGTGGCGGGCTGCTTGACTCTCTTGCAGTCCTAGATATATGAGTACTTCCCCATATTCCGACCCCTCGGTGCTCGTATAGCCTCCGAGCCTGGCAGCCCAGCTCGATCAGCCTTGTGGAAGACCCCCCATCCCAGATAACTCAGATAAACGCCTCAAGGATTTCCGTTTGCGGCTTGACAGACTCACAGCCGCTGAGGTACGTTAAGTTATTCTATTTACATTTACTTAAAAGTTATTTAGAATACTCGAATTGTTTGAATAAATGTCTTATGCTATTGTGAACAGGTAAACTGGCTGCCATACGGCCCCAAGCCGCATTTGTTGGAGCCTAGGACCCTTTATTCCGGATGCCTTAGGTACCGGGATATTGTGGAGCCGTACATGCCTATGTGTTTCTTGCGGCAGTTGGGGTACCGCCAGACTATCCCTCCCAGCATGGATCGCCCGAACACTGTATTTCGTGGTTGGAAATCTAGGATGTACAGGGTTGAGCATGGAGCTACTACTGCAGTAGATCACTAGGGCCAGTTCCCGCTGCTGCATTCAGTACGCTTGTCTGATTTACTCCGATCACGACAGATGATCTGGGGGCGACCCATGAGGACTACCAGCGATGGTATGAGCGGTATTCTCATCCTAGGCTCTTGCCCGATAGTTAGGCGGACTGCGAGGCTGTCTCTGCGCGCGCCAACGTCGATTTTGTAAGTCGTTTACTAAATTTTATTTAGTATTCGTTCATTACACTTTTTTTTATGTTTTATAATTTAAATGTGTGTATATATTTTATTTTCTTATGCTTTGTGTAGTGGGTCGGACGGTGGGAGTCTATTTCATCAGATATCCATCAGGAGTTGCCGGCAGCTGCTCCTGAAGTGGCGGCAATTTTTGCAGAAAAAATGGCTCAGTTGAATTCGGATTTCGACAAAGCACAGTAATGATGTAATAAATATATTTTTTTATTTTTTTTATTAGCCGTGGGTACTGCGCGGAGCGAAAATACCGTCATACTGGCCATGCTCATATTGTTATCGTTAGGACCATAGCCTAACAACACAACAACTGCATTAAACAGTGTAGCAATAGCAAAGATATCGCCAAAAGCATCCATCCAATGCTCATAGCTACAAGGACCCCCGTCCCATCTTATACGATAGACAGCAGGGTCGACCCCATTCCAATAAAATTGAGCGTACAAATTTCTATTGGCTGCAACCTCATTTGCAATATTATTTTTTACCAATTGCCACATATGCTGATCCCTATGAATGTAACTCGCAACCACCCGAAATTCGTAATTCCCATCCGTCGTCACATCCAGATAACTCTGTTGAAACTTATTGATTTAATTAGTTTAGATTAATTAAATATAAGTTTCATGTTGAGTTTAATGGTTCTTCATTCATGAAGATGAGTTGTGAACATTAAAGAGCTCATCTTACACTTGTAACCACACATGACAAATGACACCTATATATATACTTCTTTTTTTGTGGAATCTTATGAAGAAAAGTGAGAAGGCTTGATCAATCTCAAAACTCATTTCCATTTTGTGTATTCCCTAAAGATTTCCAAGAGAGGAGGAAATAGAGTTTTTGGACAAAGTTCCAAAGAACTTGTTTGAGCTTGTGTTTTATATTATTGTTCTTGAGAAGAGAATATTGAATAATATAATTTGAGTGTTTTTGTGTGTCTCTTTCTCTATTGTTATCTATTATTTCCAACACAGTAATAGCACTCCATAATACATACATAAAAAGTCTCCTAGATCATTCTTCATGTTGGCTGTGGAGGCGAGCTTGTCCTCAGCTCTGGCGGCGTCCACGTTGCGCTTGCAGTACTCGATGACCTTGGATAAGATCTTGCCGGTGACGTTGGGGAGCAGGATGACGTTGTCGTCGCACTCATCCTCGATCGTGTGCTTGATCGTCTGAGACTCGAGTGCAACCGACTCTTCCACCTCGAAGACCTCGCCATTGGAGCTATGGAGGACTATCTTCTTGCCGTCGTTCTCGCCGCGGATGACGACATCTTAGAGGAAATCAACTAAAGGACTTATATAGGGATTTAAATCATAATGATAAAGGAAAATATATTTTAAATATCGCAAAATTTGATTAGATAAATATTGAAATATTTAGGACAATTTTATTTCCAAGTTTTAGAAAAAATCAAACAAAAATTTTTTTGAGGCATGATATTTTGAATTTTTGTCAAAAATTTTACTATAAGTAGTAATTGTGAAATTTTAAGCGGGAAACAAATGATTTTTAGTATATTTTGAAGTTTTCCTATTTTAGCTACTTTTATTTTTATTTTCGTTAAGAAAACTCATTGTTTTCTATTTATTTTACATTGATACCTCAATGTATTATTCTAATATCTTTAATTTATATTTCAAAGCATGATGTTATTTTATTTAAATTTTTATTTTACTTTAATTTTTTTGTTTAAATTTTATTCTTAACGTGATTAATAATCTAATTATTTTCAGTATAAACATAATCAATAAAAAAATTAATTACCACGTGCATTATGAATGCAATATTATAGACCACAAATAAATCTTGTTTGTATGCGTGGACGTGTGTAGGAGTCCCTTGGATGCCAAGAAATTAATTAATTATTGCGTATAAAATTTTATTTTTCTAAAATAATATATAATTAAAAAAATATATATAAAAAAAAAAAACAAGGCTAATATAATCCTAGAAGGAATATGACTAGCAAGCAATTGAAATAAATAGGCATCATCGCCTTTTCCTTTTCATCTCGCACCATAAAAATCTTACTAAAAAAAAAAAAATGGCTTGCCTTACGGACCACGACTACGACGACTGCGGCTATCCCAATTTCACTGAATTAATCGAGAACCAACTCATCGACGAAGAAGAAGAAGAAGAAGAAGACGACACGCGCGCGCGGCTGGAGAGCGCGCTGGGAAGGTGGTGGACTAACGACGACTCGCAGCGGGTTGTGGGGAGGATGGATCGGGAGATACAAGCCCTCGGTCCAGACTACTTTGCACACTACCAGGCCCACTTTCTGGATGTGGTCACCGACCCCAATTACGGGCACGTGTGGGAGCGCGCAATCTGCGTGGATATCACCTACCTGCGGGCCCAAGGCTCGCTAGGGCCGGACACGGACACGGACGGCCTGGTCTCGGAAATCTGGTCGGAGGTGGAGAGGTATATCGACACGGGCGCCGTTGTTGATACTATTGACGCGGGCGGCGCAATTGATGATGATCGTATCGTGCCGGGGAGCGGTGTGAGTGAGGAGGCTTTGTCGAGAGGGCTGAAGAGGAAGCGGGGGAGTGGGGAGATGTGCGTGGTGTGCCAGGACTTGCTTGGGGAGGGGGAACAAGTGGCGGGCCTTGTGTGCGGGCACGACTACCACGTGGACTGCATCAAGCAGTGGCTGAGAGAGAAGAATCTCTGCCCCCTTTGCAAAGTCAGAGCCGTACAAGAAGAAGATGATGATGCATAGTTTTACAAGAGAATCATTAATGTAACCAATCATTCATGGTTAATTAATTCCATGTTGTACAATTATATTACACTCTTTTAATTTTCAGTGTTTTAACTCGATCCAACATATATATACTCTCATGTTATATATAATACTCTTAATTCTTAAAAAAGCAACACAAATTCGAGCCAAAGTTTCAATATAATTGATAGTAGCATAAAAACGAACAAGAGTGCCCAACGGGCAAGTAATTATGATTATATGTACGTAGTAACTTCCACGAAATAATCCCGTCTAGCACGTGACCGGACCCTATCATCCGTGGAAGAGCCTACATGGCCAAATCTCGAGCACATGATATAGCAGTACATGGATATATTATCACGGTCCAAGTCATGACTTTATTTGCGTTAAGATTGTCAAAAACAACCCTAGTAGATGTGATGTCGCCACACTAGCTATTGTAGTATACGGTGGTGGTGAGCATTAGCTTGAGGTCATTATCTCATTGCTTGGCTGTACTACAAGCCCATTTACTTGAACAACCCATGACATACGGCCACACGATGATGGTATAAGCTTGTGTGACTTGCCCCAGCCTGATCAAGCCACAACCCACTACAAGAAATATGCTTGGTAGGAACGACAAGATTGGCACACATTAAAGCCGTGCCTATTGAGTAATTATATAGATAGACACCAAATGGTTGCGCCTATAGACCAGTCTTATTACTGGCACGACATTAGTCGTGCATACAAGTTCAATGTCGACCGTGTCTATGTGTAAATTTGGAGTGACAAAATGTCATGCCAAATGATTATTTTTTTCGTTGTAATACATGGTTTTATCATTTTATATAACTTGGTGCTATTAATCTTTAATAAATTGAAAATAACTTCCAACTAATAAATATTATGATCCATGTATCTTTTAGAAAGTTTGACGTTGTTTTAAGCTATTCCGTTACTGTAAAATTCAAATATGGTTTATGATTATATGAATGTTTTAAAATCAATTCATTTAGAACAAAATTGATCAAAATGTGACTGCTGAATGTTAATCGAGCAAACAAAAATTAATTTTCCCTCAAACCGAAATATTTCAGAACTTACAAGCCCACTAATGATTAGATGGATTTCAATAACATTATAATATCAGTTATAGTAATATTTAGATGTATTTTACTATTTTGCCCTTAAGGACTTTTGTAAACCCTAACTATATAAAGGGTGCTTAGCAGTTTTTGTTCTCACTTTTCATTCTCTGATATTGTCGCCTACTTCGTCTTCCCAAACTTTCTCTCTCTCTCTCTCTAGTATCAAACCTCCATTGTTGATCTGTATGTTCATATGATAATATGGTATCAATCGCCATAGATCCGTTGATTTTTTAGCTTCCGCACACATTTATCTCTCGATTCTGATCTCCATCTCTGAGATCTTCATCGTTTTCGCTCTCTGATTTTCTAGGGTTTTCCACATCTGAAAACCTTCGTTTTTTTTCCTTTTTTTTATCTGCACCCCTCAGATCTACTATATTTCTCTGTTTTTCGATTGTTTATCGATTGATTGACATGGCCGCTGCAACAAATCTGACCGATGATCCATCCACTCCCTATTACCTGCATGCGAGTGACAATCCGGGAGCGCTCATCGTCGCCGAGCTTCTCAACGGCGACAATTACGTCAGCTGGTCCCGCGCAGTCCTCATGGCACTCAGCGTGAAGAATAAAGGTGGATTTGTCGACGGTACCCTACTATCACCCTCTCCTACTGATAATCCGATCATGTATGTGTCTTGGATTAGGGCTAATAACCTTGTTCTGTCTTGGCTACTTAATTCCATTTCGAAAGACATTCGGCAATCCTTGTTATTTTTTAACTCTGCCAAAGATGTATGGGATGAACTTAAAAACCGATATGCTGTGAGTAGTGGCCCTCGAGTATTTCAGTTAGAAAAATCCTTGAGTACCATGAGTCAGGGTTCATTATCTGTTACACAGTACTACAATGCTTTTAAGGGTCTTTGGGATGAGTATGCTACTTTTAGGCCTATTATTCGTTGTCGTTGTGGTGCTTTTACTGGCTGTACTTGTAATATCTTTGAGATGATGGCTGAGTCACAGCAAAATGATTGTGTAATGAAGTTCTTGATTGGGTTGAATGATTCTTATGCATCACTGAGGAGCCATTTCCTTCTCACTTCACCTTTACCCAATCTCTCCAAAATATATTCCCTGTTACTTCAAGAGGAATCTCAAAGATCTCTTAACAACACCACTTTACCAACTGATCCCTTGGACATGATAGCTAAATCCAGCCACACAACACATACCTCTCAAAAATCTTCCTATACCAAAGACCACAAAAAGCCAAGAGCCAAATGTTCACACTGTGGTTATCCTCACCCCTCAGATAAATGTTACCAAGTGTATGGTTACCCTGCCAACTGGATTGGTCCCAAAGGTCCTCGAATCCACCCACAACATTCTGCCAATATCTCTCACTCCACTACTGCTCCTGGTGATAACAATGCTAAAACTGATGCATCTTCCTTGATTAATGAGCTCTTTCTTGAGTTTTTAGCTTTTAAAAAGTCACAGGAAGCCAAATCAGCTACTGAACCTGTTGCTAATCCAATGGTAGCAACTGCAGCTGTTCAAAATGCTACAGGTTTGTCTAAACCCTTTTCATGTGTAGTATCTAGAACTCTATCTAAAAACACATGGATATTAGACACGGGAGCAACTGACCACATGATTTGTGATAGCTCTTTTTTTGTTTCCACCACTCCTGTCAAGAATGTTAACATCAATTTGCCAAATGGAAACATTACTGCTGCTTGTTCCATAGGTCAAGTTATATTATCTTCATCTATTATTCTTCATGATGCCTTATATTTTCCTAGTTTCTCATTCAATTTAGTATCTGTCTCTAAACTAGCATCTACATCAAACTGCATGATTCAGTTCATGTCATCACGTTGCATTTTACAAGATTTGACAACTCACAAAATGATTGGTTCTGCTGATTTAAAAGATGGCCTCTACCATCTCAGTCTTCCTGATTCAGCTGACACATCATCATCTCTTGTTCATTCATCTAATGTTTGCAATTTACCTGTAAATTTTTCTTTACCTGTAAACCAAATACCTGAGAAACAAACTATTTGGCATCACAGATTGGGTCATTTGTCTTACAATAAACTTGTACACTTGCCTTTATCTGATATTCATAATAAAAACATTATCTCTTCTCCATGTGATGTTTGTCACTTTGCAAGGCAAAAGAAATTATCATTTCCTATCAGCACTTCCAAATCTTCATGCATTTTTGAACTCATACATTGTGATGTTTGGGGCCCTTTCTCTATTGCATCTCATGAAGGTTTCAAATTCTTTCTTACAATAGTTGATGATTTCAGCAGAACAACCTGGATTTATCCTCTCAAAAACAAATCTGACACCAAATTGAGTTTAGAACATTTTTATAACTTAGTACTTACTCATTTTGAAAAACATATAAAGACCATTAGAACAGATAATGGTACTGAATTCTTTCTCCATGATTTTTATCATAAACATGGCATCATCCATCGAACAAGTTGTGTTGAAACTCCCCAACAAAATGGGAGAGTAGAAAGAAAACATCAACACCTTCTTCAAGTAGCTAGAGCTCTTCTTTTTCATGCACATCTGCCTTTAATTTTTTGGGTTGACTGCATAATGGCTGCTGCTCATATTATTAACAGAGTACCTTCTGTGATCCTTAATAATAAATCTCCTTTTGAAATTCTTTACAACAAGCAGCCTACATATGAACATCTTAAAGTGATTGGTTGTTTATGTTATGCATCCACATTACAAGCAAATAGACACAAATTTGCACCTAGAGCACAAAAATGCATACTTCTTGGATATCCTATAGGTTGTAAAGGTTATAAACTTTACAACCTTGATACCAAGAAAACAGTTATTTCCAGAAATGTGCAATTTTATGAGAATGACTTTCCTTTTGCTTTATCTACTGGAACTTCTGATTCTGACCCCTTGTCTGATAACCTATTTCCACAACCTCAACATTTTTACTTTGATGATATACAAACAACAGACACTTCTATTTCCACTCCTTTTACAACATCTCAAACAACAACACCACCTCAGACAACATCTCAACAACCCTCATCACCCCAGTCCAATGTCAACCTACCACCTCACACTAATTCTATACCTTCTGGTTCTACCCAACCTTCTACTACCAGGAGATCAACAAGAACTATCAAACCACCTGCTTACTTACAAATATATCAACATTCTTTACCATCCTCTAGAACTAACTCTGCAGTCATATCTCCCTGCACTTCTGGAAAATCCAATTATCCTATTTCATCTTACTTATCTGTCAATTCATTGTCTGATTCACATTCTTGCTTCACTGCATCCATATCATTAATTCCTGAACCTAAGAGTTATACTCAAGCTGCCAAAGATCCTCAATGGCAGTTAGCAATGAAAAAGGAATTAGATGCATTAGAACAGACAAATACATGGACTTTAACTTCTTTAGCAAAAGATAAACACTGCATAGGATGTAAATGGGTTTTCAAAGTCAAATATAAATCTGATGGTAGTGTAGAAAGGTATAAGGCAAGACTAGTTGCCAAAGGGTACACACAGGAAGAAGGCATAGATTATTTTGAAACATTCTCACCTGTTGCCAAAATCACTACAGTCAGATTTTTAATTGCATTAGCCTCTGCTAAAAACTGGAATATTCACCAATTAGATGTAAACAATGCTTTTTTACATGGTGATCTAGATGAAGAGGTTTATATGAAACCCCCACCTGGATATTGTAAAGCTGATGATAACAGAGTTTGTAAACTTTTGAAAAGCCTTTATGGCCTTAAACAAGCATCCAGGCAATGGTTTTCCAAACTTACAAAGTGTTTACTTGATTATGGTTTTACTCAATCCAATGCTGATAACTCTTTATTCATCATGCATACAGATTCATCATTCATGGCACTACTTGTTTATGTGGATGATATCATAATCACAGGATCAAACATGCATGATATTTCTGCCATTAAAACCCATCTTGATAAGTGTTTTACCATTAAAGATCTTGGAAAATTGAAATATATTCTTGGTTTGGAATTTGCTCACTCAGATATTGGTATAAACATGTGTCAAAGAAAGTATGCTCTAGACATACTAACAGACACTGGGTTTTTAGGCAGTAAACTTGCACCCACCCCTATGGATCCTACTTTGAAATTGTCTGTTTGTACTGAAAATGACAAACTTACAGAGCCTACTGCCTACAGAAAACTTGTTGGTAGGTTATTATATTTGACAATTTCCAGACCTGACATTGCATACAGTGTTCAAACATTGAGTCAGTTTTTATCTAAACCAACAGTCCAACATTTGAATGCAGCTCACAGGGTGCTCAGATACTTAAAAGGTACAGTAGGTAAAGGAAATTTCTTTTCCAGAACCTCTGATTTAAAGTTATATGCATATTGTGATGCTGATTGGGCCTCTTGCTTAAATACTAGAAGAAGCATCACTGGTTTTTCTATATTCCTAGGCCAGTCTTTAATTTCTTGGAAATCTAAAAAGCAATCTACTATTAGTAGATCATCTGCTGAGGCTGAATATAGATCAATTGCTTCCACAACATGTGAAATTCAATGGCTTTTATATCTTCTAGATGATTTCAAAATTTCACATGATACTCCTGTTCATCTTTATTCTGATAGTAAATCTGCACTTGCTATTGCCACTAACCCTGTTTTCCATGAAAGAACAAAGCATATACAGATTGACTGTCATCTTATTAGAGAAAAGGTAGCTCAAGGACTTATCCAGCTGCATCATGTTGAATCAAAGGAGCAGATTTCAGACATTTTGACCAAAGCCCTACCTGGACCTGCCTTCTCCTATTTACTCTCCAAAATGAACATGAACAATATTCATTCTCAGTTTGCGGGGGGGTAATAACATTATAATATCAGTTATAGTAATATTTAGATGTATTTTACTATTTTACCCTTAAGGACTTTTGTAAACCCTAACTATATAAAGGGTGCTTAGCAGTTTTTGTTCTCACTTTTCATTCTCTGATATTGTCGCCTACTTCGTCTTCCCAAACTTTCTCTCTCTCTCTCTCTCTAGTATCAAACCTCCATTGTTGATCTGTATGTTCATATGATAATAGATTTCAATAGGAGTATTTTTTAAAGAAACTCTTAAAGAAAAATGCTACATTGCCAACCTAGTGTACAACTAGGTTGACAACACAAGTGTAAACATCTACTTGTGTATTTTTTTATTTTTAATTTTATGAGTGTTTTGCACTTGTGTTGTCAATCTAGTTGTACACCAGGTTGGTTATGTAGCATTACTCTTTTTTAAAAATGGGAGTAGACATGGCCATTCAACGAGTCTGGGCCGGGTTGAGCCGCCGACGGGCCGCAACACCCTGGCCCGAGCCAGCCCGGACCGGCCCACAGAATAAAAAAAAAATAAAGAAACACATCTGCTTGGTCTTCCAGCCCGTGACCCGGCCCGGCTCGTCCCAGACTGTCGGGACCAAAAAAGTACAGCAACCCGGGATCGAACCGCGGCCCTCACGGTCTGGTTAAACGAACCGGCCCTTAGGTGGCCGGTTAAGGGCCGGTTCTGGCCAGGCCGGTGCCCGGCCCGTGGACATGTCTAATTGGGAGTGGACATGGCTACTGGTCACCCAGCCCGGAACTAGCACGAACTCGGCTCGATTAGACCCGTTGACCATGGGTTCAAACTCGACCTGGATTTTCACAGGGCCAGATCAGTCAGCCATTTTTAACATATGATCCGGTGAGCCAGGCCACGTCTGGGTCAGCCTGAAAAAAATCAACGATTTTCAATTGTTTATTTAGGACGTGTCTCAGTATCCAGATCTGGCCGGCTCAGCTCGACGAGTCGTGTACCCAATTAGTATGAGCTCAGGGTCGGTGATTTTTTATGACCCGCCGAGCCCAGGCCCATCCAAGAATTTGGCCATGTCTACTTGGGAGTTCTTGTAAAAGATTTCTACAAGCCACACGGATGTTGTGTACCAGTTCAAGGGACATGTGGACCTGGCGAATCATTCCGGTCGGACCCATGGTATTCATTGAAAATTTTCCATATGTTGATACCAACTATATCCTCATACAAACTATATATTAATTCATATGTGGAGCATATCAACTACTTATTGATTTAAAATACATAGTACTAGTACGAAATCTCGTGCAGTGCACGGGTAAGAAGTATTCATTAATATTTATAAATTAAAAATACTTATTAAATAATATTTATAAGTGAAAACTATGGAATCAATATGTAATAAAATTTATCTATATTTTTTTAAACAAACGATATGTGATATATGATATTATACTACACCCGGTTTAATGAAAAAAAACGAATATATGTTGGAAGATAAGCCCACGTATGGACTAAGCATCACGATATGGGTCAAGCCCAACTTGAGCCCACAAAGGTACACTCCTCCTATAAAAGGGGGTTAAGGTACCTCATTCTCTCATCCTATTCATTTCATTACAACACTTGCTCTCTCTTGATCTGAGCGCTGACTTAGGCATCGGAGGCCCAATGTCGGGGCCACCCCCGGCGTTGGGTTCTGCAGCTACGGAGGTCGTTCGAGTTGAAGGAGCCTGGGTGAAATCTATTCAATTCATTGGCGCCGTCTGTGGGACCCGTCAAAAAGTCAAGCGGAGTTCCGACTGAAAAAATTGAGAAACCTCCTCCTTCTCCACCGGCCGATGGAAAACGTGCTCCGATCGTAAAATCGTTTTCAACATTAGAAAGCTCTCTTTGAAATGAATCTACCTTTAAAATTTCATGCAAAAATTCATTCGGGAAGACCTTTAATTTCGCGGTCAAAGTTTCCAAATCTAGCATGAAATCGGTCAAAATCGGGCATTCAAATGCATTTTCCCGACGATCCGGGAAGGCTATGGGAAATCCGAGGGTACCACCGGAATCCTCTCGATGAGACGAGTTTCCAAATCTACACCTCGGTCGGACGCCGCCGCCCACCGCCGTCGGCTGCCACCTCCTCCGCCGCCCACCGCCACAAAAAATCCTTCGATCGGAAAAAATCTTACACCATCGCGAAGCTCTCCTCATGCTCATTCTACCCTTAAACTTTGGAGCAAAAATTCAGTACGGAAGGCCGTCAATTGGCCGATCAAAGTTCTTAGATCTAGAGATAATTTGGTCAAAATCCGGTCATCTTCTCCATTTTTTCGTAAATTTCCGGCGAACCACTTTGAACCGAGGACACCATCGGAATCTCCTCTCCAAGGCGAACTCGCGGATGGTCATCTTCGCCGGAGACGGCGAATTTCCTCTGGTGATATTTCGCCGGCGAGTCGAGACGAATGTTCACAGATTTCTTCAGCATACTGGGTGCTGATCAGCTGGATGGACGCGAGCCCGAGTCTGGTCCACCGTGGGACCCCAGCGCGCTGTCCAGAAGTAGAGGCCCAAGTGATGGCGAGGAGATCCAGCAAGCAGGCCCATGGTCGCAGCCCAGTTTGGGGCCCAATTCGCGATGAGGGAAGCAAGATCACGCGGGCCAGCTTCGGCCCGAGAAGCCCGAACTCCTTCAGTTTTCAGCCCGCGCGGGCCCGCGACCAGCCCGCGTGTGGCCCGCGCCCAGCCCAATTCCCAGGCTGCCTCATGCCAGCCCAATTGCGGGTTTCTGCGGCCCGTTTAGCGTCCAGCTGCGGCCCAATGCGGTGTAAGTGGCCCAAATAGTGTCCAAATTCTATTAATGCAGCCCAGTGAACACAAACAGCTCCGGTTTGAACAAAAACAGCCTCGGAGAGGTAAATGTAAGATGTATTCTCTCGCGATGGAGGTATATGACTATTTAAATTATGAGCCGGAGGATTTATTAATTGGTGAAATTGGATAAATCATTTGGTTTAAATGGAAAGATTTAGAGGATTGAGGATTTAAATTGGTGATATTCGACTTGATCGTGGGACTATTTGGTTCGTTGTGGTGATATTTAATTTGATCATGGAATTATTTGAATGGGTCGTGATAATACTTGATTTATTCATGGAGGATCATTTGATTTGCTCGTGTTGGATTATATGTTTTATTCGTGGATTCTATGGTTATATTCGATTTGCTCGAGGGATTATTTGATCTATTTGTGGAGCATATTTGGTTTGGTCGAGGAGATATTGTTTTGCTCGAGGAGATATTACTTGGAGTATTCGTGGATAATTATGTGATTTATTCGAGAGATTATTTGATTTATTCGTGGACTTATTGGGTTTATTCATGGGAATTATGTGCTTTATTCGTGAATATTCGTGGATATTATTTGATTTTCTCGAGCAATTATTGGATATATTTGTGGATGATTATTTGATTTGCTCGAACGATTATGGGATTTATGTGTGGATGAGTATTTTTCATTTATCCGAGGAGATTAGTCGATTTATTCGAGGATATAATATTCGCTTTATTCGTATTATATGATTTATTCGTGGATAATAGTTCATTTGATCGAAGAATTATTGGATTTATTCGTGGATATTATTTGATTTATTCGAGGAGGTGCTATTTGTTTTATTTGTGGATGAATTTGATTTATTCGAGGAGGTGCTATTTGATTTATTTGTGGATGTATTTAATTCATTCGAGGAGGTGCTATTTGATTTATTTGTGGAGGTATTTGATTTATCCGAAGAGGTGCTATTTGATTTATTTGTGGTTGTATTTGATTTATTCGAGGAGGTGCTATTTGATTTATTTGTGGAGGTATTTGATTTATTCGAGGAGGTGCTATTTGATTTATTTGTGGAGGTATTTGATTTATTCGAGGAGGTGCTATTTGATTTATTTGTGGAGGTATTTTATTGATTCGAGGAGAGATTATTCGACTTATTCGTGACCATATTTGAATTTATGTGGAAGAAACGACAAAATAACACAAGTCTTGACAAGCTATGGCGGACGAGCCGTTGAGTGTCGAGGACAAAAAAGGACGAGCATGGATGATGTCGATCACCGGTGGGAATATCAAAGGCAGAAATCATTCTCTTTTGGAGAGGTAAGACAATTTGGAGTCGTATTCTCGTCCTTCAGGTACAAAACTATCCTCAACTCTTGCTCGGTAGTCGTGTGTGATCGACACATGGTTTATGGACGCATTGAGTCCTTTAGCACTATTTTTTAATGATGTTCATTGTCTGAGTACTTGGGGCGAATTTTTGAGGAGATTGTGATGCATAGGACATGGTTGGGATGATTATTTGGATGACTAACAAAATGATCGGGTGTTATTATATCTTGTTGTATTCGATGTTTTCTTTTACGACCTCAGTGGCAGGTCGAAGAATTCAAGCACATGTCATCATGTACAACCAGGAAAGGGAAGCCGAAAAATATGTGGCAGATCGAAGTGTTCGAAGAAAGAAACCCACCATGACTAAGGCCTTCGGGCTGGGTGGTCGCTTGTTTGGAACATCCTTTGGGGTGGGCAGGTTGGTCGTATACTCGCGCCTCCGGGCCGGGTGGCCTCCTGTTTGGAACATCCCTCGTGGGTGGGCAAGTGTGAAGACCAAACCCACCATGACTAAGGCCTTCGGGCTGGGTGGTCGCTTGTTTGGAACATCCCTTAGGGTGGGCAAGTTAGTCGTATACTCGCGCCTCCGGGGTGGGTGGCCTCCTGTTTGGAACATCCCTCGTGGATGGGCAAGTGTGAAGACCAAACCCACCATGACTAAGGCCTCCAGGCTAGGTGGTCGCTTGTTTGGAACATCCCTTAGGGAAGGCAGGTTGGTCGTACACTCTCGCCTCCGGGCCGGTTGGCCTCCTGTTTGGAACATTCCTCGTGGGTGGGCAAGTGTGAAAACCAAACCCACCATGACTAAGGCCTTCGGGCTGGGTGGTTGCTTGTTTGGAACATCCCTTGGGGTGGGCAGGTTGGTCGTATACTCGCGCCT
>CACSLK010010322.1:1452303-1471510 GCA_902706635.1 Striga hermonthica
AAAACTCCAACGGAGTCGTCCCCTGCAAAAGACCCAAGGGCAAGGCGCTGAACCACCGGAGACGCGAGACCAACTCCCCCTATCGGAGACAACCGCCCGCTCCAAGAACCAACAAGCCACCTGACCTCGCACGACGGAGATAGCCCACGATTCCAGCTCGCCAGCAACCTTGTGCCAAATCGACAGTGCCACCAATCACAGCCGGAGATGAGAGAGAACGGCTTCAGGGACAAGCCGGGCAGTCGAGGCGACCGCCGGCCCGGCCTCGCCAACGCCGGAGGAGGTCAACTAGGCCGGAAATTGAAGAGACGGAAGTTAGGGTTTAATTGGGGAAAAATTGCCTGGGAAGAAAATTTGCTATTTGATTATGCATATAAGAAATAAACGTGCATCCTAAATCAATAAAAATAACCTAAAAAAATCAAAAGAATAAAACTAATGCAAGCAACTATATGATATGCAATAAATCGATAAAAACTCAAGATATACGACATCTATCTCCCCCAAACTTATTCTTTGGAAAAGAATTGAGTTTAAGAAAAATAAATGGTATATCTCAAGTAACTAACCGATAAGTCGAGCGAGCTCCACCGTAAGCAATCCTTGCACCCTTGAGCACGATCATCTTCTCCATGCTTCGCTCGAACACTCGATCACCACCATTTTTTTTTTTTTGATTTTTTTTTTTTATTTTTTTTTTTCTTTTTCCAGATTTTTTTTAAATAAATAAAAAAATAAAAAAAAAATAAAAAAACGAAAATAAATAAAAAATAATAAAACATACCATAAATGATGGGTTGCCTCCCAACAAGCGCTTAATTTAACGTTTTTAGCTAGACGTCTTCCGAGCTCTCAATAGGGATCATTCTCGTTCATTCCAATCTCCTCCTTGATCTTCTCATGGTGTCGGCTACCATCTTTTGGCTCTTGAATTTTCCAACCCCAGACCTAATGTAAAAGTCCGACATTCATCATAGGCTCAAAAAGTGATCTCACCAAGCTCCATGTCAATAAGTACTCGTCCGGTGGCTAGGAATGGCCTTCCTAAAATCAACGGTGTATCACCGTTATCCTTCATATCTACCACCACAAAATCTGTCGGAAACTTAATTCCATCAACTGTCAACCAAACATCCTCTACAATTCCCGTGGGACGAACTTGGGATTTATCTGCCATCTGAAGAGTGATCATAGTCGGTTGAAGCTTCTCTAATCTCAACTTCTCAAAAACTGAGAGTGGCATCAAGTTGACGTCCGCCCCTAAGTCGCATAGCCCTTTTCTGGTATATAGTTCTCCAACTGCACAATCAATATAAAATCCTCCAGGATCTTCACACTTAACGGGGTGGTCTCTTTGGAGTACTGCACTACTCTCCTCCTTGAGTGTAACCACATCATGAACCTCGGCCGACCTCTCCATATTCACTTTCTCATGCACCTTCTCTACCTCAATCAGAACGTCATCTCTTGCCTCTTGGGCATCCTCAACTTTGCAATCCTCTGGGGTGATCTCCGTACTACTTGAAAATTGGCCCTCTTGATGTTGACTCTCAACCATCGCGGCCATTTGCCCAATTCGCTCCTCCATAGACTTCATTTGATTCTTTATCGTAGAGAACTTAGCAAGAGTGTCGCCCATGAATTCTTGCGTCAGAGTCATGAACGAGGCGAACATATCTTCGATTGTCGGCTTCTTCGGCTCATTGATGACCCTTGACACTGCATTCACCCCGATTGTCTCGTTCTTCATCCCTTGCATGCCGTTAAGCACCATTGCAGTCACTTGAGTTGCCAACTCCGAAATTGGGTCCCTCTCGTTGGCCATCGCCACCTTCTTGAGCATCGTCCGCTCAAACGGCCACTGGTTACTGTTGGACGCCATCTCCTCGATAATTTCCAGTGCCTCATGTGAACTCCGTCCCAAAAGAGCGCCTCCGGCCGAAGCATCTACTATTGCCTTCATGTTTCCACTCAACCCATTGTAGAAGTAGCATATTTGATAATCCTCAGAAAACCCATGCTGTGGGCATCTCCAGAGGAGTTGCGTGAAACGCTCCCAAGCCTCGTAAAATGGCTCTCCATCTTGCTGCTTGAACTGGGTGATCTCGGTTTGAAGCCTTAACATCTTGCTTGGCAGAAAAAATTTCAATAGGAATTGTCGATGCATGTCATCCCATGAAGTGACCGTCCCGGCTCTCAACGAGTTGTACCACATCTTCGCCTTATCTCTCAAAGAAAAAAGAGAAGAGACGAAGCTTTATTGCGTCATCCAGCACTCCATTAATCTTGATCGTCCCGCATATCTCCAAAAATTGCGCAAGATGCGCATTCGGGTCTTCAGTTTCACCTCCCCCAAACTGCTCTTGTTGCACTATTTGAATTAATTCGGGACTCAATTGAAATGTATTGGCTGCTATCCTCGGTCCATGGTCTTCACCAAAGTATTGATTTTTTGGCGGTTGGAAAATTGATCGAATCGGGTTGCCTTGAACTGTTTGGGCCTGTCGCTCGGCCACTTGACGTTGCAACTCCACCAATTTCTCTTCGAGTTGTCTTATAAGTTCCATTTGCTCGGCCATTGTAATCTCGCAAGAAAGAAAGAAAAAAAAATAAATAAAATATTAGAAAAGAGAAAAAGAAAAATAAAATAAAATAAAATAAAATAAAGTCTAAACTAATATTTATTCGCTTTCTTCTAATATTAATTAATTCAACAAACAATCCCCGGCAACGGCGCCAAAAACTTGTTCGCTAATTATTTTTTGCTATCCGCAAGTGTACGGCGTAGCTATAGGTAGTGGCGAGCAAGGTTGTATTCCACAGAGATTGTAGTTAAATTAATTAAGTACTAAAATAATGACGATTAAATATTATTTAGACTAACGAATGAGATGATGATTCTAAACTATAAAATTAAACTAAAAATTAATTTACCTAAAGAAATAAAAATAAAATAAGATGCAAAAGATAGATTCTAGGTTATGCTTTCCTCGGAATTAATTCATGAAACGTTTATATTCATACAAACCTTATTTAATTTTACCAATCGTAGAGATAATCGCTAAATTGATTTCAATCTTTCTCTCGAACAAGCAAATCGTAGATATTAATTGTTATCTATCTCCTCTCGGTCTCAAGATGAACAACTAACTCCCATAAGTTCCTAGGATTTTCGTTCTCTCGCAAGATTCTATCAACCTCTCGGTCTGTTTAGTCTCCTACGTTATAAATTTTCCAATTCTAGCAATCAATAATCTCCTCTCGGTCTTAAATCAATTACAAATATGCATTCATAGTGGCCATCTACTCACGCAATAATAATACGCACAAGAAATTTATAAACAAAAGATAAACCATAATGAAAGAAATAAAAACTAAATCATAAATCAATACGAGTACTAACAAATTCTAGAATCCAAAATAAATTAGCCTAGAAACATGCTTTCAAAATAAATATAAAACATTGAGTTCGAAAGAAGAAAAGAAAAAGAAAGAAAAAGCTTATTCGGCTCCATCGATCCTTTCTTCCCGGCTTTCTCCCTCGTCTTGCTCGTGTTTCTAGCCTCCAAAGCTCTCTAAAGATCTGAAAATTATGTCCTAGACTCCCCAAAAACGTGTCCAAGTGTCTCTTAAATAGATGGGGTCGAGTCCTAGTTGAAATAGGTCGAAAATACTGAAAAATAGGAAAAACGCGTAAAACTGATTTTGCTGCGCCCAGGGTCACACGTCTCGTGTCACAAGACACACGAGTCGTGTGAAAATGCCGAGAGCAGGTTACGCGACCCGTCGGAACGACACGAGTCGTGTCTCGGTCTCACACGACCCGTGTGAGTCTGGGAGCCTGAAACAGTTCTGAAACTTCATTTTGGCCGTGGTATTCTTCTCCTGGTTCAGTTTCCGGCCGATGAGGTGACTCCAGTGTTCGGACGGCGCCTAGGTTATCGGACATGGCGAGGTCCAGCCATTTTCCGATTAGCTCTCCTCAGCCCGGCGACCTTCCTGTGCGGACAGCATGATCTTTTTTCGGCGACTTTCTGGAAGATACGGCCGGCAAGGTGGTGTCTGGTGGCTGGGTAATGGCGTGGTGGCGAGGAGCGAAGCTCAGCGGTACTCTCATGGCGGATGCGATGATTTTACGTGAAGAAGAATATGTTGTTGCACTTCTTTTTGTTGTCAAAAGACAAATGTACCCTCCACTTAAACAACATATGGGCTGCCTTTTTATCTTTCCAATTGGGCTATTTTAATGGCTTCTTCGTTGGCCCAACAAGCTATAAGAAAGTAGATTTCCTCCACTACAACTTGGGCACGTTTCAACCCACAACTCGCACACTGTGTTCAACTGTTTGTTGTCGTTTTCGCTTTCTGTAAATATCTCGACCCCATTTTCTATAAAAATACAAAATAAAACACCTTCGTCATAGCTTAATAATATTAATTAAATAAATGATAATATATATCAAACTACGAAGAAACGGACACAAAAACCACTATAAATGCACGTAAATATGACGCATGTCAATATACCGTCTAATAATTTTTGGAAACTGCTACATGTACATAATAAATGTACATAGAGATACACATAACATTCACATGGAGTGGGGTTCACTTGTTTTTTTAATTTTGGTGGGACCCACTCAATGTGAGTGTTATGTACACCACTATGTACACTATTATGTAAATATAGCATTACTCATAACTAGTACAACGCCTGTTATTACACGGGTGCTTGCTAATTTTTTTTAAAATCTAAAATTAATGAGAAAAAAGTAGTTGAAAATTTAAAACTTTTTATAAAAAAAAATATATTATTATATATTTAGTATGCCACTTTTTATTTATGTGACTTACTTGTATTATATTATAATAATTTTTAAAACTTACAACATATAACTTCATTAAACATAAATATATTAATTGAGAAATAATTTTATTTTTCTAATGAACTTTAATAAATATTATTAATTTTTATTATTATAAAGATAAATATAATTTATTTATTTCATATACACAATATGGATGTCAAATCGAATATCATCAAAAGATGACTAATTTAATATATCATATATGTAAGACCCACAAGAAATACAAAAGTTATCAACTTTTAAAATATATTTAAAGATCAATAGTTAATTGTAGGAAACAAATCAAAAGTGAGGGATATATTAGTCACTTAGTTCTCACTATGTAGAATTATAAAGAATTAAAGAGTTATATTAGTACAAATGAGATTAAAATACTTAAGTTAACTAAATAATATTTAAAATATCCGAACCTAGATTATTAATTAATTATTAATATATAAATATTTTTTGTCCAAACCTAATTACGAAGCATAATATTTATGGAATGTCCGAACCTAAATTATTAATTATTAATATATAAATATTATTTATCTAAACCTAATTACAAAGCATAATTTTTTGTCAAATAGAATTTCGAAGCACCAGAAACACCCACGTATACTCATCGCATTGGGAGGATTTTTTGAATCATACGTGTATCAAGTCATACATATTATTACGAACGGAAAAAAGTCATTTCACAAATGACCGCCTGGACGAAATTGCCCTTTCCCCCAAACAGTATAAGTGGCGCACTGAACGCTCGAGTTTCAAAATTATGGCGCAATAGGAAATCGGAGAAGACTGTGAAGAGGCAGCAAGCCTCGAGCTGAGTTCCCAACTGCTGATCCTCTGCTTTTTTCGCTCTCCATTCACAGATTCATACCGATTCAATCTCGCCACACAGAAAGCTCTCAATCTCACCAGGTCATGATCCGCGTTTCATTTACAGTTCGCGTTAATTCTGTTTTGCTGTTCGTACGATGGATAGTTCTGAATCACGCTGTATTTCTGATTTTCCCAGTTTGATATGATTATACGAGATTTATGATTATGAATCCTAGTTCGCGAATTTTCTCTTCGTGTTTTGTATTGAAGTTCTGCGGCGAAGTTTGGCTGCGCGGTACTCTGAGATTTTTTTGAATTTGTAGAATGGCGCGGATTGAATTATTTCAACGAAGATTCTGTATGCTTATTCTGTAGTTGATATCCTGGTGTTTGGATGTAGACTTTGAATTGAGTTTTCTGATTTGGATTCTCTCTCATCTGCAGCCGATCGGATTTTTTATTTATTACGCCGTGAAATTTCTGATTTCAGTTCATTGACCGGAAAAATTGTTTGGACTTTGAATTTGATTTGAGTTTTTTTTGGCGTTTTGGTTTGAATATGCAGTAACTCTACGTCAGACGATCAATTTCGAGTCATGTCCATGGAAAACCGACACGTTCCAAGCAAATCACCACCGGGTGGATTCCGCGAAGAGCAGCTGCTGCGCCTGCCGGAGGAGGAAGAGCTGGCCGATTTCGGAGTTGTGGTGACGGAGGAAAGGCGAGCTGTTCTGGAGGAGTTAAGGAGAGCTGAGGAGGAAAGGAGAGCTGTTCTGGAGGAGTTAAGGAGAGCTGAGGAGTTAAGGAGAGCTGAGGAGGAAAGGAGAGCTGAGGAGGAAAGGAGAGCTGTTCTGGAGGAGTTAAGGAGAGCTGAGGAGGAAAGGAGAGCTCTGCTGGCCGAAGAGAGAAAAGGTACCAAAATCGTCTCAGTACATAACTTCACTCCAGCTGCTGGTTGATCCAGAGTTTATTTTAATAATTTTTGGTCGCCGTAGCTGGTGAAATGCCGATTGTGCTTGGCGAGCGCAAACCTGAGGGGTGTCCTCATTGTTCTTCTACAGATTGCATCGACGCTGCATGCCAGGTCAACCCTCTCTCTCTCTCTCTCTCTCATGCACTGATCCACACGCACACGCACATAACACAGCAGATTATTGTACTGAACTGAAGGTTATTTTTCTCTTTTTTTCTGTTATTTATGTGAAAATAAACTTAACACACGGCTGAAAGCGTATTGCATTTTTGTTTTTGCTTTAATAAAAAATTGATGCGTCTGTGAAACATGATTTCAATTCAACAGTTCCCAACTCTCACCGAGGCACAAGGCCGTCCTCGTGAATCACTCAGGAAACGCAGGGGTTGTCTGGTACTCTCTCTCTCTCTCTCTCTCTACACACACACACGCGGACACAATCTTTTTTGGGAATTAATTTGGATTGAAATATATTGAACTTTATTTCATCACTTATGGTTATGTATATACTGTTTCATTTCTACATTTCATTTTGTTTTGCCATAAAAAAATCGAAATAAAACATTTTTTCTCCACTTCTTTTAAAAGCCGAAAAATAAGAAATCAGAAGCATCAACATCGGCAGCAGCAGCACAAGAAGAACCACCAACAGAACCACAAGAAGTACTACCAGCAGCAGCTCCTGATGTCGTGGCTGAATCACCATCCTCATCCCAGCAAACCGAACAATCTTCTGTGACTGTGAGTATCACTTTCTAACTTAATAAGCCCGCAAATTACATAAGCTTTTCTTCTCTTAATTGAACTTCTAATTATGATGGAATTAATCTAAATCACTTATTTGCTTTGTGGAAAAAAAAAATACAGGATGGCTCGATGCCGAACTAGAAAAAAATGGTGCAGTAAATTCTGTCTGATTGACCTTAGAAGGCTACCTGTATCTACTAACATGCCTCAAGATGAAAGAGAAGGTATACAAGAATAAACAGTTGCTTGATATCACACTAAACATCTCTGCCATGGATAAACCATGATACATTTCTGTTTTTGCTCGTACGTACATACTCTGCCTTCTCTCGGAAAGTAACTAGTATATGATAATAGCAAACGCTTGCTCTGCAGTCTGCGTGCACGCGTGGCTTTGATTCAAACGTTATAATTGTCGTGCTCTTGCTTTACTCTTTCACTTCTGGAAATTCTGGTATAGCTTACTAGTTATCAATTAAATACTCTCAGACACAGTATAAACCTGTGAACCTACTACTGTTTGATTCTGCATATATTGCAAAGAGTCAGTTTTTGTTCGGAAGAATCGAATTATGCATGCTCTCCAGATTAAATGCATGCATTCTTTCACATGAGGAATTAGTGTTTAATGTGTACCTATTATATCTACTTCATTTTCTGGCCTTGGAAGATGGTTGGTTTTATATGTTTTACATTAGCTGCAGTCTATATTTGTAGATTATTGTGTTCTTGTTGCAGTCTTCAGTTCTTTAGGAGAAACCTTGGAAAATAAGATTCTTATATCTAAGCACTCTGCAAAATTAGGAGGGGACTAAATAGTGCAACACAATAAAAATTATTTACTGATAAATATTGGAAAATGATAAATTGGTAGTTGTATAGATGCAAAATAAGTTACTACTCCTGAAACTATTAGAGTCTATACCTATATACACAATATAATACTTTATCTTTTAAGTGTATAATTTCATAAAATGTTGAGTTTAAGTGGTAGTTTCACACACTTATTTTGGTTGCTTGCAAGAATTTCATGCTTCTTATTGCCCCACATGTTTAGACTCGGATATTACCAACAGGGGTTGAAAATTATCATAAATTATTCTTTCTTTTCTTTTCCTAAGTTATCATATATGAAATGTTGTTTTATTATTTGGAAGATGCTACGGACCGTTACGGAACCATTCCATTGGGGTTTGTAACCGTTAGATCAACTATCTCTGACACTTACATGATGATCTAACGATTACAAAACCCGACATAATGATTCTGTGACGGGACGTTAGCCTTTCCCTTATTATTTCATCCATGACTTAATTACTATAAACATGTCTCATTCTTATCTTTTAATATTTAATCTTTTTTTTTTTTTTTTAAATAAACATGTCTCATACTTATCTTAATCTTTTTTCTTATTTTTATTTAATAGTTCGTATATGACATATCAAAGTAGTCCTATATTAACGATTTTAAATTCGACATCTATATTGAATAGAATTATATATAAATTTAATTTACTTATCAATTCCAATTAAAATATAAAATAAAACAATTGATTATCTTATACAATTATAATTTTTTTATATTAATATATCATAAAATATTGTTTTAGTATAATTTTCTATGAAATTGGGAAAAAAATATGTAAATAATGACATAAAATGAATGTAAATAAAAATTCTATAAATTCATGTCTCTTACTTAAATAAAGTATATTGAAAGGTTGAATGTTATTATGATGTTAAAAACGAAAAAACATAATGAATACTATAACTAACAATAAAAATAATTATGATATTTTATAAAATTTTCGAATATTATAATTACTCACATTAATTTATATTTTAAATTATCAAATATTATAAAGTTGAATATACTAGAAAACGGAACTGGCAAAACATTTCGATAACAATTCCAAAAAATAGAAAAAGAAAAATTATGTTTCTCCAAGGTGTTCAGCAATTGTAGCGGCATCTAATTCGGTTAAGAGTAGGGCTGCAAACGAGTCGAGCGACTCAAGAACCGCTCGCGAGCGCTCGAGTATGAACAAACTCGAGTCGAGATCGAGCCCAAATTTTGCATTATCGAGTGGCTCGATATATATATTAAATTATTTTATATATATATATATATATAGCATAACACAAGTGCTTATTGGTAATTTCACTTATAAATTTTCGAGTCAAGCTCGAGCCTCATAAATTGAGCTCGAGCAGCTAAGAAAAAAAATTCAATCCTGCTCGATAAGACCAATGTTCAACTCGGCTCGTTTGCAACTCTAGTTGAGAGTGAACTTGTCCACTGTAGATGTGCTATTGGGCTTCAAACGGGACCCCGTTGATTCTAGTAAAAATACATGGACATCTTATAAACTTTTATCGGCAGGCCTAATTCACTAATTTACACCTGTAGTCTGGAGTTGCCATGGAACCTCCATGCTGCGTTGTATTCATTATTGAATTTACTTGCAAATCATTGTCCATTTGGAACCATAGAAGATCTTCTCCTCATCCGGTTAATTCATCAAAATCCCCACAACAGGAGTTCCAGTTACCCGAAAAAAGTCATCCCAATAATTTCTCAACTTGAAAAGCCCAGTGAGCCTGTTTATCCAAAATTCCAGCAAGCTAGAGAAACTCTAACTAGAAACAAAATGATTAATAGCAAAATAATAACTCCCCACGATGATGGATGACGCAAGCCCACAACGGGCCATCCGTAACCATATGCCATTGAGCAGTAAATTTCTGTCGGATGGGTGGATCCCAGTTAGCCTCTCAAATCTCTTTCCTGGTCTTTTCCACTTCAGAAATTTCCTCTCCATGGTTAAATGCTGCAAGAAAAATGACAAGGAAAAGAGAAAAAAAAAAAAAAAGGTTAGATACAATTCGGTTTCGAAAAGGAGGGAGAAAAACAAGAAATATGTGGTGATAGTGATACTAGTGAGTGTAGTCAACTCACTTATTTTCATCACTGTAAGGAATTACATGTGTTTCTTGAGGTAGAAATGATGGCACTAATTGCAATTTAAGATAGTAAACCACTTCTTAACAAAGTGCATACAAGTAATATAGACACTATTGATAAGGGAGTTTATGTTAATGTGTTCTTGGGAAGAATCAAGTGGGTAGTAGATTTGTAGTCTTTATTACTTTTACTGGAGATAGAGAAACGAAGATCTCGGAAGATGCAAAAGGAGAGGTGGTAAAAAATAGTAAGGACAATTCAGGTATATTAGAAAGGCTAAACCACAATTCCTGCTCTAAAATTACGAAACCAATGACAACAGATCGCCAAATTGGAAAAAATAAAAGAATTCCATTTGATTACATGCAAAACAGAATCCAAGCAAATGCATCAGTATGGGACAAAACTAGGTAACCCACAAAACGGAACAATTATATCATTTCATAATCTCTTCTTTGCAGTCAAATGGTATCCATAAGAACCCTGTAGCAGGCAGAGATTGTCGAGAACTTTTTGCAGAGAATGGATATCTATATTTCATGTCACGAGTACAAGGTACACTGACACACATACAAGTCTAGGTGCAAACTAGAGAAGGAATATTAATAAAAGAAAAGCTATATATAGGATTACAATCATCCACTGATTGATTCCCAATCCATGCACATATACATTAACACTCCCCATCAACCAGAGGCATATGTATCAGTTATGCCCAGTTTGTTGATGAACATATCTTGTCGAGATAAATCCATCTTCGAATCTGTCACAAACAAAGAGACAAAATACCTCTTCGAATTCGTCACAAACAAAGAGACAAAATACCTCAATATGTTTGGCCTATTCATTAAATATCAGATTCAATGAGATGTGGATCATTGCTTGGTTGTCACACTAAAGTTTTGTTGGAAGTTTAAGCTCTAATCCTAGCTTAGCTCTACTAGTAACTGGTGTATACGTAAAATTTCACATACTAGATCAGCCATACACAGACTTTGCCTCAACAACTAAACAAAAGCAATATTTTGTTTCCCGCTTCTCCACGAGCCTAGATACCTCTCACAGACACAAATATCTAAAAGTTGAACTATCAGCTTTGTGACCCGTAAAGCATTCTACTTTTGAGTTACCACTTTTCCTATAAAATATCATTCTACTTTTCAAGAATGTAAGGTTGAAAATCTATAGAAAATAATTCTTTAGCATTATCACACCGAAATGTTGGAATAGCAGTGGAACCTGGATTTTTATTTCAGCACAAAAGGAGGAGAAATGTTTGATTGGAAGGCCATAAACCAATTTTTACGAAATAAATCCATATCAGCTGAGAAAAATCATCGATAAATAAAGTATCATTCAGATAGAGACGACACAAAACGAGGCCCATGAGAATCAACCAACATTGAGGGAGAAGCAACTCACTTGTTTATCCTAGGACCTAACGTAGTACAAGAATGTTCAGCGAACTCAAATAATTTACAACAGAGTATGTAAGTGCTGAAACTGTATACAAAGTTCTTTCAGGTTTTGGAGGGAAGAATGGCCCAGGCGACAGTGTTGTCAAGTGTCGAAGAGGTATAAACTAGAGATTTTGGTTCCAGAATGTTCATAACATAAACTCCATCAGTTTCACGTCCTCTACCAATTATCAGCTTCATCGAAAGATTATGAAGGACACAATGGAAAAATGAAATGCTACAATAGAATTTGTCAGTTTGCTCAAGGGTAAAATATTCAAGGAGAAATTACAGTGTAGAAAGATATAAGATAGCTGGTGTAAGTTCGATAGAATGGAACCAAGAACCCGAGGGGTGGATCCATGGAGAGCGACATTAATAGGAGGTGTGGTTAACAAGTAGAGAAGTTTGAATTACCCTGAGGCGCTAGAATCAATAACCTACTTAAATCCTTTAATTACAAAGCATGTAGCTAAATTACCTTCGCCTGCGATAGTAGTAATAGGTGTTTGTGGGTTCACTCGGAGGTAGTGCAAAATTACCAATAATACACCAATAATATCAAAATAACCAAAGGTTTTCAAAGCACCAATTTCGAATAAGGAACTAAGATCATAAATGTTTCCTTTGGAATATTCCAAGAAAACTAAAAATTGAATGAGACAAGCCCGGAGACAAACAGAACTCCTAGAAAGATCAAACCTGACAACAAGAAATCAGCAGAAATTCAAAAAGAAGGTAGAGCACGAAATCTAAGCATACAGACAGCAACAATAAAATTTTCCAGCGTCACACAGCCGCACACACTGGCGCATGAGAGACCAGCAGGCCAGAAGGCCAGTCCAACAATGACAAGTCGACCTAGGTGGGAGGTGAGACCCGAAAGACACCCTAAAATGCATTTTCATGAGCAACAGAGAAATGACTGACAACCTTTTCCTGTTTTTGAAACCTAACTGGCTCTGGTACCATGTAGAGAATTGATTTCTATATTTTATATCATAAGAGTACAAAATTCACTTACACACACACACACACAAGTGTAAGTGTAAACTAAAGAAGGAAATAAACCAATTAAGGGTAACCTATGGGATTACAATCATCCACTAGTTGATTCCCTGACCTATCAACTATATACATTAACACTTTCCAACCCATAATGCTTTTAAAACTGAAGAGGAGACACATAGCAAGTTGGACAATTTGTTATTCAAAATAGTTCATACATTGCTTAGCTTTTGTACATTAAAATGCGCACATAATAGTGCTTTCAGTTAACATGCACTTCATGATGTTACTCCCCAATCCTATTCAAACTCTACCCCTAGGCGGTCATTAAGTTTCTTTGTCCTAGCTTATAGTTACAGCTAAATCGATCAACAATCACATTACATTTAAATAAGCTCCGCACATTTACATTTACAAAAAGAAAAATGTTACCTATATGGCTATACAATCAATTGTGCACCAACGAAACACACGCTTGTACACATCAAAAAGGAATAAAAAGAAAAAGAAAAGCCCTAAAAGCATTGGGAAAAAAAAAGAGAGAATATTTTTGCTTCTGAAATTAATGTTCGGAAAATCCCTACTTTAGTCGAGCACCATACCTTGGGGAGAACAGTGCACTGTGACCGACTTCTAGTAGTGTCAAAACCATGGGAAGCAGCAGCTGCAATTGAACCGGAGACTCCAGCTGCAAGACTGAGAGCTATTGGAGACAATGGACCAACTTCATAATCATACCTGTTCAACATCTTCTAGAGTAAGAGGGGAAAAAATGGATAATGCTCAAAAATGTTGCAGCTATATCCCAAAATTGACAAAAACAGTTTCACATCTCGTTAACCAGCTACAACTATGAAGATTTCAGGTTCCAAAATACAAATGCTCAAACAAGAAATAAACCTCATATGATACTTATGCTAATTGCCAGAGAATCACTCTGTCATGCTAAATCCGAGATTAATTAACCACAACAACATCAATGTACAATAAAAAAACGATGAGCATTAAACCTGGGTATAGGATCCATCCCCACGGCCTTCCAGTTCAGCATCACTTGGTGTAAAAATTGCCAGCTCGAAAAAAATACACTGCCGAAAATAGAATCCCGGACTAAACCTGATCTAAGTCCTCGCCACAGAGCAGGCCATCCTTCCAATGAGAGGATTTCCGATGGCTTACTCACACTACTGACGGCAGGCGGTTTTGCGGATCCTGTCATCATCCAGGGATATCCTTTCAGAGCATCAAACATATTCGTGTATTTCGGGGTCAAGGTGGACAGAAGGCCGACAGAGTTACTCATTGCCGTCATATCCAGAGAATATCTGGGCAGCAATCTCGAGACTAAAGGTGAAATGGTGTTCTTCTCGGAAACGGCGGGAGGCTGCACAATGCGAGAAGCAGAAGCCACCTGGGCACGGAGTTTGATGATTTCAAATGGAGAGCTTACGAGACATTCCACCATGCCAGCAGCAAGTCCGGCCATTAGCGCCTCAGAGACATGTGTATAATCATCTTCACGGCCATCTGGTTAGAAAAAAAAAAAAGTGAGTGAGCATGTGAATAGTTATAATATGCCTCAGCCACAAGATATTAATGACTCGGTCATGTAGAATAACATGTGACGTGCATGCTCTTATGCAGACAGATAAGGATGTTTGTTAATAATAATAATAATAATAATAATAATAATAATAATAATAATAATAATAATAATAATAATAATAATAATAATATATAACTAAACCAAATGCCACATTTTCCTTCGACTTCGACCACCTAACGTCATTAGTCACTTTTACTCCTTCACCAGGTCCTCTCATCTATTATACAGTCTGACACTTAATTATATAAGAACGTAGAGAACAAGCAACATAGTTGGCCAGAAACCAGAACTAAAAGAAATGCATAAAAGTACATTTACCTTTGTAGAATGCTGTCAATATCTCATAAACACCAAAGCGAGCTCCCAAACCCAATGTTCTTCCACAGGTCATCCATCCAATACCATTATACAAACCTAAAATCCATTACGGAAATAATGATGATCTGACAACGGAACACTCATCCCAAAGCTTATACATAGTTAAAACAGATAAAGCGACAAGGTATAAGATAATGTTGGAAGAAAAAGTGTGGAACAAACCAATAAAGAGAAGCTAAAATTCAATTCACCCTGCGTATTTCATTAGAAAACAGAATGCGACCACTATAAGGTTGTTGAGCGAACGAGAAATCAAGTTCATCAACAAGCTGGCATGCCAAATTAAACTCTGAACATGAGATTCAATTATGAAACTAAACTAAGCTCACTTTTTTATGGCCCACAGATAGTTAACAGCAGAAAACCCCACAAATTCCAGTTGTAATTCTCCTCATATAGCTGTTTATTATGAGATGACGTAGCTCTTAAAGTTCTCACTCTTTTACCCAGTCAATTTGGGAGCAAGAACTTAATTCATCTGAATGGATTGTTGAAAAAGGGTCGCAGCTAAAATTTACCTGAATATCCAGAGAATGCTTGAACTCTATGAAGAACATCAGCAAAAGTCAACGACTTCCTAGAGCTAGAACCAACCTGTTTTTAATCCATTCGCATAAAATACCAAGTATAAACAATTAAATCGCTCTAACAATGTAATGCAATCCCAGAAGCTAAGCAACAGAAACAACAGCAAGGGAGGAGGACATGTAGGGGGAGAGAGAGAGAGAGAGAGAGAGAGAGAGAGAGAGAGAATCACATATTTTTACCTGTTCTAAGACTTTGAGAGTGTCAAGCGGGTATGTAAGAGCAGTGCCAAGTCCCACGGACACCGTGGCTGAAGCTGCATGAACTGCCAGCGTCTTATTCTTCAACAAGTCGTCCATTTTATCAAACGGAAAGTCTTCTCCTCTCGCTTGAAGCTGCAAACCATGCCGTAATCATATGTAGCTATCAAAAATCCGACAGTTTTACAGAGCCTGAAGATGGAGAAGCTCAGAAGAAGGATTAATGGATCAGTCTCCTCACTAATACTCTTTTGCTAGCAGGACTCAAGGCGACATCAGAAAATTGGGCCCCAAAACTTGCAATTTATTCTGGTTTTACTCGAGCCGGAATGGAAAAAGAAAAAAGAAAATTTACACAGACCTCTAAAAACTCAGCCTAAAAAAGGATATTTTAAGAAACACTCACTTCGTCTGGCTTTTCATAGAATCAATTATCAGACAAACCATGAGTTCGGTTACGAGGTGGTCTTTATCCAGTATAGTTTAGCATTGTTTTCTTAAGCGAATTGCGAGGAGAAACCAAATTTAAAATGAGATTATAGAGAAACACAAAAATACCTCAATTGATGCACTACTCTTGTAATTATAAAGAAGAGTTATACTACTTAAACTACAAACTTAATGTGTGGGTTCATTGTTTAAACTAGAGTTGGGATTGGTTTGGTAAATAACCGTTTATACTGACCTGGACCGAAACAAAAATTTCAATTCTTCCATTTCCCCAAACCGAATTCCTTTCGATTATTTGGTAAGCGAACATTCAATTCGGTACATACAACTATATCAACAAAAGAAAATTCACATCAAAACAAAACTTGTACCAAAATCTCGACAAAAAATGAAAAGCAAATGACACATCATAGAAGAAAAAACACTAGAGCCGTCAAAAAGGCTGACCCTAATCCATACCTCGTCAAAGCCTGCACATTGGGGGAGCGAGCTGGGTGACGGACCGAAGAAATTTCGGCCCAGCCCAGCACCGCCTCGGGCAAGCCCGCCCAATGTATTAAAATATCACTATTTATATAAGAAAACTTGTAAGTCGCAATTTTATTTATCAGCTCAGTCACGAATCACAACCAAATTCAATGCACCCAGTAACAATAACAACTCACAAGCTCATTAACAAATGAAACCCACAATCTCAGTTAAACAGACACAAGCTCAGACAAATAAAAAATTCACCTAAAGCAGAAAAGCCCTAAGTCGATATATGAGATGTGGAACTGGCTTACCTTGAGGCCGAAAGAGCGGTTCGAGCCGTGGGGAGTTGGAACTGCGTCAGGCAGCTCACCTTTTGATCGATGGCTTCAAGTCAACAGCGTCGTCTAGGAGTGGACGAGTGGGCGACTGGGAGATACAATACAAGAGGCTTCAAGGTTTGGGCAACAAGTCTAAGTCCAAACTGACCTGACTCTTAAGGCAATCCCTACAAACAAAAACACACAAATTACAATTAAACAAAACAAATCTGCACAAGATGAAACTAGAACAATCTTTTTGAATCCGTACGGGAGGAAACTAGAAATAAGAAGATTGATCCACAAAAACAAAACAAAACACAAAACAATACAGCAACACCAAAAAACAACCAAAAAATAAAAAGTAAAATAAAAAAAAAATGTTCGGTGCGGATTTTTATTATTTGATATGAACTGGGTCAGACCCGTCCTCGCCCGCGGCCCGTACTGGCGGTCCGTTTAAGGCCACTTATGAAGTTACAGCCGACCAGTCTTTTAGGCTTGGCGCCCTACTGGCCTAAACTCATTTTAACGGCTCTAACATACACAACATAAAAGGGGAAAAAACACTCCAAACGTGGCAGAAATATAATCAAATAATCAACAACATAAGCATAATTTTGCCCTAAACTCCAACAAACACCCACCTTATGGATGCAGTAAGACTACAGCCATGGCACAAATAGTTTTAAGAGAAATTACGGAAGCGCCTTAGGTCGGCGATTAGGCATATGAAGGTTCCATTTTTTGGCGTAAAAACCAATTTGGATACAATAGTTTCAACTACACAATCTCTAAATATCATCCCTTGGAGAAGAACTGGAAAATGAACGCAAACCGACAAGATAACAAGTACAAAGACTGGTTTTTTACCATGTTCGTTGGTCTTCAAATCTGGTTTGGGGTAGGTGAACGGGCAGCTGTCGGTGGAGGCCGTCGAGGAGAGGCTCGCCGCCCGTGACTGCAGAGTGAAATCCGACCTCCGGGGAAGAAGGTGGTGCTCGCCTTTATCAATTTAATCGAGGTATGTGGAAATTGAATTGGGGTTTTACAAAACCCTACTGGCCAAAATAAAGATTCTCTCAAATATATGTTGTTTTATTTGTCCCAGCCCAGAAGATAACAAATGTCATATTTGTGCATTTTAATTTGCATCTAATATGTTACAGTATTTTTAGGGTTCATTTATGCAGCTGTCTTTTATTTTTGCTTTGTACTTACACTAAGTTAATATTTTTCTTTAAAATTACCATTCTCATACTTTTATTTACAAACCTATGATTGTTTGACTTCTAATAGGGGTGGGCAAAAAAATTGAATTTCCCGGTTCCTGGTCCCGAACCGTTATAAACAACGCGAGTATAGGTTTTTAATATTTTTATCTCGAACCGTCTCGTTTGTCCTGTTTTATTTTTTTTTTACAAAAATATTATATATATATATTATATTTATATTAATAATATAGTGAATAATTATAAACTTCATTATTTGATACTTCCATGTTCTGTTGTTTCTGCAATCTGCATGTCTTAATCCTTATTGCCTTGGGCCAAATCTTACTTGGCCCAAAAAAATTAAATAACGATTGCATTTGCCCCAAATAGATGATAAGATACGAGTGAAGTGAATTAGTGAACTGTTCACCTTCACTTTTCAATTTTCAGATTCTCAGAAACCACACTCTCCGCCACAACTCTCAATTTCTCGTTCTCAAATCATATTCTCATATCAAATCGGCAATTCCCCATCACCATTTTTCAGTTTAGTTCTCAAATTGAGAATCAAAACCCTAAATCCCTATTCCCTGTTCAAAGTCTATTGCTTTGTGCTAAAATCCCAATTCACAAAATAAGAACCATAATTCCCAAATACCATGAACCCTAATTTCCAAATACCATCTGAAGTTCTTGCAGCTGGGAGTCATTCACAGACAATGGAAACTCCACCAACACCAAGAAGTGCTTCAAATCCCATGCATGTGGTGCCCGCAAACATGCCAACCAGGCCAAATATTCTCTATGAGCTTTCACCAGGTATGAAGGCTAGGGTATATAGATCCTCGATTTGAGAACATTTTACTACGTGTTGGCTTAAAAATGTTCGAAAGGTTAAAAATTTGGAGTCGGGGTTGATTGAGAATGTCAGTGAATATAAAGAGAGGGCTAAATGCAAATATTGTCCAAATGGGCAGGGTGATTTTGCCACAGAGAGTGGTCCAAATAGAACTGGGGGACTTAAGAAGCATATACCTAAGATATGTAAATGATATCCTGCCAATATTGATTTAAGCAAGCAAAAAATTATAACATGGGATAAGGGTGATTATATCAAAATTGCTTGCACAGGTTTTGATTAAAAAAAAAAAAAAAAAAA
>CACSLK010010322.1:1546493-1558225 GCA_902706635.1 Striga hermonthica
AAAAGTGGCGGGCCCAGAGACATTTTAGAAATTATTTTCTTTGGGATGGGTTTAGCTTAAGAACAAAAGGCAAATTTATGTTTTGGGATCCCAAATATATCTCTTTGTTCTGATACAAAATTGAAGTTTCCACCTGAGTAGGGTCTTTGTAAATTTTAAATATTTTATTTTCCTTGAAATGAAAATTCTGAAACTCTTGTGCATTATCCTGTTTTGTTTGCTGTGCCTTCAAAATAATATTACTCAATATAAGATTTTTTCTGAATTCTTGACAACTAAACTATTGAATGCTGTATAAGATTTTTCTGAATTCTTAACAATTAATCCTATACCGATACTGAACATATGCAGGACCGAGAAAGATATTACTCCTATGGGTGGATTTCCTCACTATGGTGTTGTGAAGGATGATTACATTATGATAAAGGGCTGCTGTGTGGGACCTAAGAAAAGGGTGGTGACCCTTAGGCAAACTCTCCTGAACCAGACTTCACGTGTTGCCCTTGAGGAGATTAAGCTCAAGTTCATCGACACCTCATCCAAGTTTGGACATGGTCGTTTCCAGACAACCGAGGAGAAGCAGAAGTTTTATGGTCGGGTCAAGGCCTGATTGTGTTATCTTACAGATAAACTTGGGATGTTTTGTAGTTTCTATGGTTATTTCACTTTTGCAGAGTGATTCAAGACGGTGTGTTTCTGTTCTGTTTTTGTAACAGCTAAATTTAATTTCTGGTTTCTTTTAAATGGATTTGGACTTCTATACATGTTGCACTTTTTTTTTTCTTTTCGTTTTTTGACGTGCTTTTCAGTTACATTAGGCTATTTGTGCAGTGATTTTGTCATTTGCAACTCGAGATGTAGCGTATTGTGCACTTAGGTGCGTTGTGATTTAGTCTTTTGCAAATTCTTTTGCGAGTCGAGATGTAGTGTTGTATGCACTTTGGCGCGTCTTAGTGTTAACCCATGCAGTGCAATTAAGTTTAGATAGTTGGAGAACAATCAAACCTGTGAGGTGATAATTGGAGAACACATTCATCCTTCATAAAACGTACTTTTAAACCATCTATATTAAGCTGCTAAAAGTTCACACATATATATCGTATAACTTGTAAGCTTCACCAATGGATACTGATGGGTCTAAAAGATCTGCAATGTTGCACAATATTATATATAATAAAATTTACAATTCGAGACTAAAGCTTGACCAATGTATATTATTGACCAATAGCTCTGCAACGAAACTCACGAAATGTGGAACTTCAAGGCATCTTGGGAGACAATTTAGGACAGTTTAAAGGACTTGATGTATAAAAATCATATCAACAAGTGCATCTTCTTTTCTAGCACTCAGCTCATAAGAACTCCAAAGTTAAGAGTGTTCCGCTGAGGTAATTATGCGATGTGTGACCTCCTCGGACATTTCTATAGCACCTAATTCATAAGAACTCCAAAGTTAAGAGAGCTTAGCTAGGGGTAATTATGGGATGAGTGACATTCTAGAAAGTTTCTCAGGAAGTGTTGAAGTACGTCAGTATTAAAACCACGCTGAAAAAGGTGACTATAGTCAAGTTTGGATGGCGATCTCAGGGCATTACACAAAATCCCCAGAACAAGTCCATAATTTTTGAAAATTTCTAATCATACATCCATTTTTCGGGGATTGAATTTATACAAGAGAACAACAACTCATACTAACGAACTTGCAACACACAAAAATTAGCTTTTTTGGGGTTTCATCAACTTACTTTTCCAATTTGCAATCAGTAAAGAATTTATTTTTATACAATGATCAATTTGTCTAAAAACAAGTAGGTTTATAAGATTAAACCTATAATATAAAGCTTCAAGTATTCGTTCACGATTTTATGTAAGGAAATTTTTGTTTTGTACCGATTTTATGGTTTCACTTGTTATGAATAGAAGACTTAGAAATATTTCAAAACTATTTAGGGTAAATAAAAAAATAGTTCTAAATCTTATATATGGGAAAAATGAGTTTTAGTAGCTCAAAAGTTGTATGGAGTCTAAGACGGACAAGTACATGTCATGAAAAAATCTAAAGTCGTGCAGAAAACTGATCTGGTCACGGCGTGATGTCCCATATTTATAGATCACAACCAAGTCATGAGGCCCATCACGGGCGCGAGCATGATCGCACTTGTTGGTTACCAAGAACTTCGAGCTCAATCGGCTGATCCAGTTTTCGTCCAGACTCATCGTAAGGTGTCTTTTGACCCTTAAACCTATTGGAGTTGTTTTCTCACATCTATTAAAACACTAATACTTGAATGATTCTAAGTGATTTTCAATTTAAGGTCCTTTTTCAAACTTCATATAGCATGTTGCATTTTTTAATTTTTCATTGAGCCTTGTTGTAGCTTGGAGGCTTTTACTGTTAGCCATGTGTATAATATGGGGAAATTTTGTCTTAAGAAAAACGTAATTATTATGCCTCAACCTTGAATTTGTTATCAGTTTATTTATTTTTCTTGAGCTATCTTATTTGTATTGACATGCCACACAAACGACAATCTTAATTTGAAATTTTTGTGAGTTCATAAGATGCCAATCGCAAAAAATCAAATGTCTTCTTCAAGTGCTCAACTCACTGCTACACCGATGATCTATTCACTCCAATGGTAGCCGCCCTGGTCCAAGGTGAGAGATCGCCAAAGTTCAATGGCTTTGATTTCAATAGGTGGCAACGAAAGATGCTCTTTCTATTTCACAATTCTCTCTCTCTCTTTCTCGTTTTCTTTCAAAGGACCCTTTGATCGTTTTAGAAACTGAGCTTAATGTCCAAAAGCGTATGACCTCAGATCTATGGCATCACAATGATTTTTTGTGTAGAAACTATATCCTTAACGGACTAGAAGACTCTCTCTACAATGTCTATAGGCTGATTAAGACAACTAAAGAGTTATGGAACTTTGGAATTGAAGTACAAGCGGAAGACACCGTGATTAAGAAAGTTTCCATCTGCAAATTGTTAAAATATATAGGGTAAACACCAAGTCGGTGTTTAGTCAAGTCCAAAACATTTATATCATCTTTCATGATTTATCGGCGAAGGACTGATTGTGAATGAGACATTCAAGGCACATAGATTGTTGAAAATTACTCTACTTTGGAAGGACATCAAAACTATCTCATGTATAAACGCAAGGAGACGACATTGTTGGACTTGATAGTTCAGCTCCATAATAAGGAAGATAATAAAAAATCTGAAGTGAGGGCCAACCTAGGGCTTAGAAAACCTTCGTCGAATCAATATCCAATAAGAAAACTTTAAGTAACAAGCAACCACAATTCAGAACCAAGAAGTATAAAGAGAATTGCAACCATTGTGGTAAATTCAGACATCTTGCAAAAGATTATCGTCGCTCAAATAGGGTAAAATATATCTTGCATATAGCCGAAGATAAATATGTTCCCATTGACTTATCTGAGCTCCATCTAACTACAACTCGACATATTTGCGTGGATAGAGATATGTTCTCGTCCTCTACCCTACTGATGGAAGAAAGTTATTCATGGGCAACTCTTCGACATAAAAAATCAGGAGAAAGTCAAGCTGGTGCTGAAAATGACATCGACCAAAGACTTGACATTAACAGAAGTGTTGGATGTCTCAGACACCTATAAGAACCTTGTATCCAGCGCTCTTTTGAGCAAATGCTCCATTTTGGTAAAAGTAATCTTATCAGATCCAAACGAAAACCATGTTTGATCAACAAAGAACCAGACACTATGTTCTTGCAAATTTCTGGTACGTAAAGAATATTGTTAAGAGTCAATTGTTTCACAAATGTCATATTCAGTAGAACTTTTCCCACTACTTTGATGTCAGACGTGTCAGAATTTCCTGTGTAGAGTTTCTCTCTGTCCATCGTCCCGTCAAGGACAATAAACAAATCATTGTTTGACCAAACATGATGGGGAACACCCGTGTCAATCCACCATTCATGTGGATTTGAGCCCACCAGATTCACCTCAGATATAACTGTGGTGAGGTGCATCTCATCAGCATCGTTAGCCAGATTTGAGCTTTTTGATTTCTTTTTGGCGACCTGCAATCAGATGCCTTATGGCCATATTTATAACAGTTAAAACAATTTTCATAAATTTGTTTCAAAAATTTTAATTTTTTGGCCCCAATCCCGCCTTGTCAGTATTGTCAGCCTTATTATTTTTACATGAGCTTTCACCATGTTTAACAACATTGGCCTTGGTCAAAGAAGAATTAACCAATTTATTATCGTTGCCCTTATTGTCTTCTTCAGTTCAAAGTCTAACAACGAGCTCTGCAACTTTTCTTATGCGACAAATTCGAGTCTTGGTCAAAGAAGGATTAACCAACGAGCTCGGTGGAAGCTTTGCAATTATTATGGCCACCTATTCATTCACCATCATTCTCTCGGGATGGATATCATGAAAGATTATTTGAAGCTCTTGCACTTGAATGATTACGGTCTTCGAGTCACCATCTTGTATTCTACAAACCGGCCAACAAGAATTTTCTTAGCCCCAACATCTTCGGTTTTGTATTTTTTATCCAAGGACTCCCACAGCTCCTTCACAGTTTTGATTGAACTGTACACGTGTTATACAGTGCATCAGCCAAACAGTTCATCACATAATTTTGCATAAGAAATCCGAGTGATTCCATGCGTCAAACGCATTGACAGCTTGAATGTCTGGATTTTCCCCAAACTTTAGAGGATTTTCTGTCAAAAACATCGCAAGGTTCAACGTAGTGAGATTAAACAGTACCTTTTGCTGTCAACGCTTGAAATTCACGTCGTTAAATTTTTTCAGTTTACCAACATGATTTATCGAAACATTAATAGAAGAAGAAAGAGAAATTGCAGCAACAACAGTAGCATCAATATTAGCAGCAATACCAATAACATTCTGCACAGTATCCATCTTTTAATAGAATCTATTTTAAGATTATAGAGAACTTTATCGAGAAAATAAAAATAAGATGGCTATTTAATATATACCGAGGCCTGTGATAACACAATGTCCTTGAAACAGATTCGCTCCGTATGAGCTTCTGTTTTCCATGATACAACTGCAAAACCGAATAAAATCTGACGAACTATAATTATGACTAGACCAAAATACTATAACATGAAAAATGGGGGAAAGACTTAAGAGTTTCTCTTCTTTTTTTTTTCGTATTTGTTTACTACAAAAGAAGACAAGTCTTCTTATATAGACCTAAAAGATGAATAAAATAGCAAAGCAATAACTCTTAAGCATTAAGGAAAATGAGTTAACATCTTGAACATTAAAGTAACATATTGTAACATTAAAATTAAAACCAAGTTACAAATAAAATTTAAAAGATGTTAAAAATTATGTTATGTTACAAGTTTTATTCACAAAATTTTAACACTGCTGTCACCCATAAATACCAGTACTTTTTTATGAGCCACCCATAAAACACCAGCATTTATCAATATCAGGTGATATTCATGTTACCTGCAACACCGTAGTACGCTAATTTGGATTTATTTTTCTTTGTTGTGTTATGAATGTTAATGCATAACTTTCACAAAATATATAAACTTAAACTTATAGTATAATTATAGAAATATATTGTTTTTTTTATGTAAATTAATATATTTTTTTTATAAAGTTTACAAATAAAATAAAATCCGTGTGCTTCTGGTAATTACACTTCCTTCTTAACCTAGTTACATATTTGAATTAGAAATAAAATAAATAAATAGGAGGAAAAAAAAGTGAATCATCATGTCTAATATAGTTCACATATAAAACGAGTTCTATATTTAACACTTAATTGAAACACTTCGGAGGAAGATGCTACGGTCTCATTACGAAATCATTCCGTTGAGGTTTGTAACCGTTATATCAACTATCTCTGACGGTTATATGATCATCTAAGAGCATCTACAATGCTTTGGGTCTAATTGTGCTTATGTGGCAAGTAAATAGACTTAAGTCTTGGATGACATGGACAAAAATATAAAAAAGTAACAAATTTAACTTTAATGCAAAGAGACTAGGTCTCTACTTGGGTCTAAAATTGACTTCAGGCTAGACCGGATCTTTTTTTCTTGTTGCCACATAAGCAGGACTCGGTCCGCTTGCACTTGCATTGGGGTGCATATTTTTCTTGACTAGGTCTATTTCTTATGTGGTATGTATACTTTTGTGAATAAACTCAAAGTATTGTGGATGTTCTAACGATTACAAATCTCGACGTAATGGTTCGTAATGGGACGTAACATTTCTAGACTTTGGAGATGTTATTATGAATGATATATTGGGCTCACAATGAAGCCCAACACTTTCTTTAAATTTATCTCGATTAATAATAATAATATACGAATTAAAACAATGAGAGTAAAGAGAAAAAAAAAAGTGAAAATAGCTATTTTCACCCCGTTTTGAAGTCTTGTTAAGTTTTTCACATCGTCTAATAAAAAACTAAGTTTTTCACCCCAGAAAGTGCGAAAGGCATTGTGCGATGAATATGCGACAATTGCGCGATGACATTGTGCGAAAGTTCAAAGTGCGAAGGCATTCGCATATCCCTTCGCACTTTCTGGGGTGAAAAAAAGTTAAAGTGCGAAGGCATTGTGCGATGAATATGCGATAGTTATGCAATTGATATGCGACAGTATTTCGCATAACCTTCACATATGTGACAGTTATGCGATGAATATGCGACAGTTTTCGCGTAACCTTCGCACTTTATGGGGTGAAAAACTAGCTTTTTATTAGGCAGTGTAAAAACTTAATGTGTCTTTGTACTGGGGTGAAAGAGATTTTGAGAAAATTTGTATTTACCTCCTCAAGTGTACAGTTTTTTTCACTTTGCCTCCTAAACATTATTTTCCATAACTTTGCCTCCTGAACTTTACGCATTTTTTTCATCACCATCCCACTCAACCCTCCCGTTAAACCTCTATTAACTCGCATCCCCAATTTCCCATTTTCATTCTTCTTCAAACCCTAACATTCAATCCCTAAAATCTCAACTCCGAAATTCCCAAATTCCCCTTCAAATTTTATGATTTTAGAGATTGAAATACTCAAATGGGCTGGAAAGTTCGAAAAGAGGGTGACAATGGCGATGCCCCCGATAGAGATTGTTCCTCTTCATCCGAGTTATTCACTATCAGATTGCACCATTCTGGTATGTTTGTAAATTTGGGAAAAATATGTTATTTGGGTGGTGATGTTGCTCATATAGATGACTGCAATGTTGATGAGCTATCATTACTTGAACTGAAGTGTATGTTTTATGAAGTAGGAATGAAAGAAGTCTTTGGCTTTCATTGCAGTAAAGGTGGGGTAAATGATTGGTCTGATTTAATGGTGCTTGAAAATGACTCTGATGTCCTAAATATGGTGAATTTTCTTGATGTCAATAGAATGGTTGGGGTTTTTGTTGAGCATGAAAAAATGGTGGATCAAGATAGTCAGTGGATGAAAGATTTTGTGGGTAGTCCATCTCATGATTTACCAACAGTAGTTGAACCTCTACAATTTGTTGGTAAGAATGCAGAAAACATAGATTTAAATGTTAATGTGGTGCTATCTGATTTAAATGAAAGTGATGATGATCAATCTGTTGGGCCAGACTCTGATTTTTCTGAAAGGTTCTTGGATAGTGAATGTGAACGAGCTTCTGATGATGATGAGTTGTTTGACTTGCATGTTGATCAAGAGGTTGAATGGGTTGGGGTAGACTTGAATAATGAAGTGCAAATACCTTAACCTGCAGAGAAAAGTAGCAAGCCGAATAACTCATCTAAACTACATAATGGTGGTCCTATTTTTGATCCTAGTACAGACATGGTCAACCCTGCTTTTGAACTAGGAATGCAATTTAGTGATACTGCCACTTTCAAAAAATCAGTCAGACAACATGCAATTAAACAAGGAAGGGACATATCTTTTAAAATTAATGATAAAAATAAGGTCCAAGTTAGGTGTAAACATGAATCTTGTCCTTGGTTAGTTTATGCCTCTAAAGGTCAGAATGAAGACACAATGATCATTAAAACTCTGTCCAGTAAGCACAAGTGTCCTAGGGAACAAAGGATGTCATATGCTAATGCCAAGTTTATTGCTGAAAAGTACAAAGAAAAAATATGGACAAACCCTGGGTGGCCTATAGAGTCAATGATTTTCATCTTGCAAAGGGATTTATCTCTAGTTTTCAATAGTCATCAACTCTATAAGGCTAAAAGACTTGTGCTTTCAAAGGGTGTTGGGTGTGATGTTGAGCAATACACCATGTTATGGAGTTATTACTGAGGAGCTTAGGAAACCAACCCGGGGACAAACATAAAAATTAAATGCAAGCTTCAGGGTGACCATGCAGTGTTTAAAAGGTTTTATGTTTGTTGGGGGGCATTAAAGAGAGGCCTTTTAGAGAGTTGTAGGCCAGTTATTTTTCTTGATGGTTGCCACATTAAAACTGCATGTAGGGGGGTTCTTTTGACAGCAGTAGGTATTGATGGAAACATTTGTATTTACCCTTTTGCTTATGCTGTGGTTGAAAAGGAAAAAACAAAATCCTGGTGTTGGTTTATTGAGTTACTAGTGCAGGATTTGGGGATTGAAAATCCCTTTCATTGGACAATCATGTCAGATAAACAGAAGGGGTTGGTTGAGCCAGTTGATAAACTTTATCCAGGTGCTGAGGTAAGGTTTTGTGTCATGCATTTGTATAAGAACTTTAAGCTTGCAAGGGCCACCAGAATTATTGATTTTGAAAATGCAATGAAAGAACTGAAAGAAAGAGATCTTGATGCATATGATTGGTTGACAGATAAGCCCCCTGCCCAATGGTCAAAATCCCATTTCAGCACTCATTCTAAATGTGATTTTTTGTTGAACAACCTCTCAGAGTGTTTCAATAGCATGATTTTAAGGGCTAGATCAAAGCCTATTATAAGTATGCTAGAATTTATTAGAGTCATGCTCATGCAAAGGATGCATAAAAGAAGAGATATGATGTTGAGGCATACTGGGGACCTTTGTCCTAAGATTGAGAAGATACTTGAGATGCATAAAAAGAAGGCTATGGACTTCATACCACACTGGAATGGGAAAGATGAGTTTGAGATTGAGGGGTGTTTTGGCTCAAGCAATAAAGTGCACCTTGGAGACAAAACATGCAATTGCAGGAGGTGGCAGCTGAATGGAATTCCATGTTTACATGCCATTAGTGCCATGTATTACCTTGGGCATAAGCCAGAAGACTGTGGATATATGCTACAAAAAAAAAATACTTTCTTGAAGGCATATTCCACTATGATGGGAGCATTGGATGCTGTTGATCTATGGCCCAAGGTAGATGTCACCCCACTCATGCCACTAGTTTCTCAAAAGCTTCCAGGAAGACCCAAGAAGTATGCTAGAAAGAAAGAAGCAGATGAAAATTGTTCCCAAAAGTCTTCTCACACACAGACAAAGGAAGGTGGAATTAGGATAAGAAAGAAAGGGGCTATCATGAAATGCAGTGGGTGTGGAGGTGCTAATCATAATATTAGAGGTTGTCCAAATGCTAAAGATAAAAGGGAAAGGGAAATCCCAGCTGCACATGAGATTAGTCCCCCTAGTGGACAGGTATTTTTACAATTTTTTGTTAAATTTTGTCAATCAAATAAGTTAATGTTTTATAAGTCTCTCACATGTCTTGTTTGTTTCAGGTCAAGAAAAGGCCATTCAATGGAAATGGAAAGGGAAAAAAACTTGTAGCAAAAAGGAGCTCCAAGACAAATGTAAAAAGCAATCAAACAACAAGTTTTTAGTTCATTCAAGAACATTGTAACTTTTGGTTTTGATGATTTGCAAGTCTAGTGAATTGCTTTTTTGTTTTGTTGAAGCTAGTTTTGGATTGAGAAAGACATTGGCTTATGTTTCTGGTTGGTGTAAGCTTGTTTTAAACACTTGTGCTTGTACTTTTGGATTTTATGCAATACAAATGGTGAAGCTTTTGAGTTTTCAATTTTACTTCTAAACCTTGTGATAGTTTCTGAATATTCATGAGAAAGATACATAGTGACATTTGAGGTTTTTGTGTATATTTGAGGTTGTTATATGTACTAGCTATGGTGAAGCTTGTTATCTGTATCTACTTGAGGTTTCTGTGTATACATATTTGGGAATGCATTCCCTTGAAATAGATATATATTCATGCTGTCATGACTCATGAAAAATGTTAAGCTTTGTCCAAACTGATATTACACTGAAAAACTCTTTTTTTTGTTCCATATTGACTACAAACTCTTTTAATAAGGATTGTCGACATTAACTGTGGAGTGTGATGATAAAGTGCAATGTATTGTTTTATAAAGTGCAACGTGTTGTTTTATAAAGTACACGAATTTATATGACCACATATAGTAGATATAATTGTACATCGAATTAATTCAACTAATTGAAATAATATTATTTTAACATTATCGTTCAATCTATTGATCGTGTACTTTTTATGTGCATTTTTATTTTATAAACTTTAATAATATGTATATCAATTAACGTCATTTGTATTTATATACTAATTTATATAGTAAAATTATACTTAGTATTTACAATTTTTTATTTAATATTTTATATTATTTTTTGTTCAAAATAAATAATATATATAGATAAAAGATAAAGATAAAAATAAATACTATTGAGCATTTCGGTAGTTACTGATATGCATCCCGTTTAAAATTATTTGCGCATTTTGTAGTGTATTTTCTTCGTGTTCAAATCTAAACTAAAATCGAACCGAGCTAACCGAATTTACACATATAAACAAAATAATTTATTTTTTATATTATAAAAATATTTTTAATATTTTACATTTTTGTTAATGTTTTTTCATATCATTATTGCTTGATAATACATATTTATATATATAATTTTTTTTTTTTATATATTTTTATAAATTATAGATTTAGCACATGAGCTGAATTGAAATATAAGCAAAATATCTAAAATTACAATAAGACCCTTGAGACTAATCTAATTTACAAATTCATGCCCTTGACATACAAGCAAACTGCTGCCCTGCGCAATCTGCGTACCTGCCGTGCGGACCACCCTGTCGCGACCGGAGCTCTGCAACGACGACGGCGTGTTCCTTTTCGGTTGTCTAGTGGAAGGACGTTCGGTCGCTGGCGTCACGCTTGCCGGCGAGATCTGCCCTCCGGCCTCCGAGCGATTAGCGTCGTGTCCTGTCGGTTGAACTGGCGGTGCAACCTTCGCGTATATGTGACGAAAACCGACGGTGTTGCGGCGTCGGAACATTGAAACGTATATTTTTAACTCGAGTGCGCAAAACGATGTAAGAACGTGGATAAACAACGTAAATAGCAGAAACAATATACCGAAGATGTAAAAACTCTTCAGGGAAGCGTCCCACTTCCCCTCAGAGCTCTTTCACTGATAAACCGTTGAACACTTGTATAGTTTGGACTTATACGACTCGAACTCCCTTCTAGTCTAGCCACAACTACAAACGATCTTATCAATTACTTCTCCAGCCACGTCTCGTGGACTTCTATCTCTCGAATCCCTCGAGCTAACCACTGTACTTAATCCCTAAGTACTGATCAGAAAAGTGTTTGAATGAAATAAAAAAAAAAAAACAAACTAAACAGCTTCAGTTCTTGGATACGTAAGAACCCTTGAACTGAACTGTGAACAAAATAAAACTAAAAAGGCTTGAAGCTCGAATATTGAATGGA